>JARHVA010000261.1:880000-1480000 GCA_037957365.1 Torreya grandis | reverse complement strand
ACCCATGATACATATATAATAACTTAAAGTGAATTTTATTATTCAATTATATACAAAATTACTTAGGAATAACATTCTCACTTATCCACAAAAAATTGCTTGTAGCTCCTAAAACATAATCATGAAAATCAAGTCTTAGAACACTTATGTGAGCCATTTTATGAACTTTAAATGGGTTTACATGATCCTTAATCATCCTTATAACATATTTTAATATATATATGTATATATATATATATATATATATATATATATATATATATATTACAAGTTCCAATATCAATATTGGTCTTATAGACTAATCTCACATCTTCACCCTACACAGACCTCACTGTGTTAGAAAGATCACTTTGAGAATAGATTTTTGCTTGTATATGAGCATCATAAAAAATTATAAAAAAATGGTATATGTGGTATAGGTATTAAAAAAACCATGAATTTTTATCCATCCCTAATCCACTACAACCCATCCCTAATCTCATTCTCACATTTGCTTGATTTTCTCACTATCTTCCTCATTAAGCCTGTTAAGTGATAGGTCAAGTTTCATGACCAATTTATCATATTAGGGTCTTAAATATTATCATAAAATTACATGGGTAAAATATAAAAGTCTCACATATCATCCTCCATACATTTTCATTCTTTGACTTGGTCAACCCTATTTGCTACATCAAAATTCCAAGAATCAAGGTGTTTTCTATACCTTCTATTCACTCTTCTGATAGACCAATGCCACCTAGAAGAACCTATGAGAGTTTAATAAAACTTAAAATCATAATAATAGGTCAAAAAAACCATTCTAAACACTTCCCTACAAGATATTTCCTATTGGGTCATTATTAGGGTTTTAAAGAGGATTTAGACTGTCTTACCTTCTTAACAATTGTTCATAAAGATTAGGCCCTCAACTCCAAAACAAATGCTATTAAATTCAATATATGACCCTTATTAAACTTCCATGAACTTATTAGGATATGATTTAAAATTTTCACATACCAATGAGTATAATAAAATCCTTTTTGGGTCTGCAACACTCCATTCTATGCACACATAAAACTTCAACACCAATTTTCATGATTTTTCCTTCAATATTTGACCTCAAACTTTGTAAACAAACTTAATACAACCTATAACACATTTTAAAATTATATCATGATATTTTTCACCTTTATAAATAAACTTGACCACTCATTAGGCCACACTAGGTCTCTTTGAACACTAGGACTTGAACTACCAGTCATACTTAGACCTTGAGCACACATTGAAACCTATTGTAATGATCTTAAAACCTCATAAAAATGGAATATGACCTCATACCAAGATTAACCATTGCAAAAATTCTTCACACAAGTCTCATACTATTCACCTCAACATGCTTCCAGACTTATGCCATCTCACTAGTTCTCTCAAGTACATGACTCATGAAGTCAATCACAAAAACAAAAAAGTAATGACATAAATGACACCTTCATGACATCAATGAAAACGTCATATATACATTATAAAAATTTATAAACATCCTCATGATACTAATTTGGTCAAGTTTTGATATCATCTAAAGTTCAAATCTTGGGTAAAGTAATCATGTTTTCAGTTATCAATTGTTGGAGGGCCACCTCAACAAGTACTCCAAGACTAGTAAGAGTCCATTTCCATATTTGGGGTTTTTGTTTACCATATGGAACTTTGATGGAGGAGACATTTTGATGAATAGTGGGAGTCCTTTTTTTATCACTTGAACATGTTATTTTAAATCTATAACTCCATCACCCACAACATTTTTATTTTTATTGAAGAATTTTGGTTTACCAAAAAATGAGTTGTCTTGATTATGATTTTGTTAATTTTGGGTGTATAATTTTATTTATCCATTTTCAATAAGGTATTTCTCAATTTTTCTATGTGCCTAGGGATATGATATATTAATGTATATGGGTTGATAGAGATGCCGACATGTGGCACACATACCCTTAGTTATATGGGTACAATATATTAGGATAATGGAGTAACTTGTGGAATTAGTACATTAGGTAATGGTCAGCCTACATTGGGATTATGAGGTTACCCATCCATTGGTTAGATAGATGTCTACATAAAGGAGATGATTGTCATGGTAAAGATATCAAGTAAGCATTGAGTCTTCTATTATAAGAGGATATTGGAGGTTGTCCCCTCGAAGAGAAATTGTGGAGTTATTCCTTCCTAAAGGAGTATTATATGGTGTTTCCCTACCTTAAGGTTATTTTTACATATATTGAATATTTGAATCATATCAAGACCATACCAAGTGGTATCAGAGCTTTGATTTGAGCAATTTATGTGGAACGAAACCCTAGTTTTTTTGAATCATCAATATATTTTGACTGGTTATGAATTTTTACACAATTGTTTTACTTTATATGGATAATATTTTAAATAAGTCACAGTAAAAAATTGAGATTTTTTGATTAATTTTGAGGGTTTTATTGCTATTTTAGGGTTTATAATAATTTTGCTATATCTTCTGAAATATATGGAATTTTTATTCTAAATTTTTATTGGAGATTTAGGAAGATAATAAAAAACACGTTAAAAAATTTATAATTTTTTGAGTTTTTTTGAGTGGTTTGTTTCAATTTTATGGTTTTTCATATATTCAATCTACAGGTCAAAATTTGTGACATTTTTTCACAAAATTATGACTAAGGTTCCAATATCATAAGAGGAAGCTACATTAAAAATTTAGAACTTTTGGGATCAATTTTTTATGAGTTATTGACATTTTAGGGTTTCATGAACCCTAATTTTTTTTTTAGATCATGAAGTTGCAAACATTTTCAGGGGAAGATGATGTTGATGCTAGAGAATGGTGGCTCATTTTTAAGGAGAATAATACTAAAACAATTTTATATAAAATATAATTATCTCTTTCTTTATCTGGGCCTACACAACATTGGTGGTTTAATCAATTGAGCTTTGCGTAAAAGTATTCTTCATAAGAAGCAATGGAACAAATCTTCCTAGATCAATGGGATATAAAAGAAAAAGAGGATGTAGAAGAGGAAGAAAATAATAATGATAAATAAGAAGAAGAAGAAGAAGAAGAAGAAGAAGAAGAAGAGGGAGAAGAGGGTTTAAATAATTTGGCTCCAAAGAATTCTGAGTCAATTTTTTAATTTCATGGATGTATTCAAAAGAAGAAGGTGTTTGTGTCCATAAACCATATCAACAAGTATAAATTTATTAACATGAATGTGGCCAAGCATCTACATGTTCAAGAAAATAATATCAAGGAGGTTCAAGTAGATGGTAAGAATATTTAAATGTTTGAAGATTTGAAGCTCATTATAAAAAAATATGTTTTGCATTCAGATTTTTATGCTTTGGATATGGATGATGTGGATATAGTTATTGGATATCCATGGTTAGAGACTTTGAGAACAATAAATATTAATGTTCAAAAAAATTTCATGAAGTTTTTGTATAGGAAAAATAAGATCAATTTACAAGATATCATAGTAAAAAAGGCACCAATAACAATCCAAGTAGATCATGAGGATAATATTGAAACAGGTGATGAAGAGCATGATGAAGATTTAGATGATATAGATAAAAACACACTACAACTAGAAATGAAAACTTCATCTACTAAAGAGACAAAGAAGGAAAAGGTGGAAAAGGTAGAAGCAAAGGTGGATAAGGTCAAAATATTGTAAAAAGTTGAGGTATATAGACACCCACATCATCATGAGAGGAAACATTCATGGAACTAGGTGAGGAAGTGTCATAACAACAATCATTATAGATATTCATGGAATCTAAAGAAAAAATATTATGGCACAAGGAATGAATGGGGAAATCACTATGACTATGCATGGAAGAATACCTACTATGGTCATGGTTGGAATTAGAGTAGTGCAACAGAATATAGTACATGAAATAAAAAGAGGAATAATTATGCTTGGACACTAAAGCAATATAATTATGATCATGAACAAAATTAAAGGAGCATAATGGAATTTATAAATAAGCTTGGAGAGCTATCACCTACCAAGATCACATATGGATGGCTAGATAATCGAGATTGGAGACAAGTGTGCAATAATTTGAAGCACACTCATTATTTGGTTTCTTCCTATGTTTTGGGGATGAAACATGTCAAAGAGGGAAGTAATGCTATGTACCTAGGGATATGATATATTAATGTATATGGGTTGATGGAGATATTTACATGTGACACACATCCCCTTAGTTATATGGGTGAAATATATTAGGATAATAGAGTAACTTGTTGAATTAGTACATTGGGTAATGGTCAACCTACATTGAGATTATGAGGTTACCCATCCATTGGTTAGAGATATGTTTATATAAAGGAGATGATTATCATGGTAAATATATCAAGTAAGCATTGAGTCTTCTATTGTAAGAGGATATTGGAGGTTGTCCCCTCGAAGAGACATTGTGGAGTTATTCCTTCTTAAAGGAGTATTATATGGTGTTGCCCTAACTTAAGGGTATTTCTACATACATTGAATATTTGAATCATATCAAGACCATATCAAATTTAGATCCCCTTTTCAATAATATCATCAAATTATTTGGCACATTGTAGCTTCAATTGACATTTTAATTCTACATTGAGGAGCCAATTATTTTTTTATAACTATACATCATAATCAACTTGATAAACTTCTCCAACATTATAATAAGGAGGTAAAACTTTCCCCATTCCTTTTCTTCATAGTGTAGAGGTCTATAATGGAAACACATGATCTATATTGAATGAGAAATGTCTCACAAATTATTCAGTCAATTCTCCAAAATTAGATATAGATCCCTTTGGTAAATGCATAAACAATTCTAATGTTGTTCATGTAAGACTTTTAGGGAAAAATCATAAGAGATAAGCACAATCATATTCAAACTCATGGCATGCTACATAGAAATCTTGAACTTGATCATGGGGATATCCTTTCCCTCTATATTTTTCAAATCTTGGTACCTCATAATAAGGTGGGAAAGGGTTTTTAGAATACTCATATCTAAAGGAGAAGAGAAAAAATATTCATATTTGTATTTCATTTCTTGTGTTTGAGGGTCAATATATTATATAGTTTCATTCATCATTTTACACTCTTGGACAAATGATGGATCCACAAGGGGATTATAAGTTTGGGCATGAATTGTGTTTCGTATAGAATGATTGGGGTTAGAGTTACAAACATTTTTTCTTGGAGAGGATAATCTTTGATTTTGTGTACAAAATTAGAAGGATAAGGAATTGATTTGTTGTGTGAGCTGATCCAACCAATCCTCTAAGGAAGTTTGTCTCCTTTAGCCTCAATGAAATTATTTTGGCTAGGATCTTGTTCTTATTACTCTTCAATATCTTGTTCATGGTACAAAAGGTCCTCTTATTCATGTTATTGATTGGTAATGGTATGATGAAGGGGAGTATTAAGATGAGTGGATGGGTGGAATAGGTGTTGCAAGAGATTATGATCAAATTTAGGGGGTAGTGTGCCTCCCATTCCAATGACTTGAGATAATATTTGGTCATGGTTTTCATAAATATATTGATCAAATTGTGCTCTAACTTCATTTTTTATGGTAAAATTCATTTGTGAATCAATTCTATTTTTTTGGAGTGTGCATGTCACTATGCATATCATCATGATCTTGATTTTAGTCACCTAGGTTCTCCCATAAGTGATTCTCTTGGTTGGATCCTTGTCCCATTCTAAGATTTTGGGAATGGGTTTGCATTGGCATGATGGATGATTGGGGTGATGTAAGAAAAGTGATTAGATGTGTTTTTAACATAGGGTGATGAAGGAGGAGGTGAATTTGAATGTTAATTTTGTCTAGAAATCAAAGCTAAGAGTGATCAAAGAAGATGATTTGGAAATGTTTTGATATTAGATTTAGAGAGAGGTAAAGACTAGAATTACCAAATATTATCAAAGACAAAACCTTACAAGGGTTTAATCTAGTAAGGAGACTAAGGAGGTGAAGTGATCAATTACCTTTCACACTATCAAAATGATGATTAGATGGGCACTAATTATGAAGAGGTAATGATAAAGAAGTGATGGGTGCTAGACTAAAAACTTTGACAAGGTTATGCACATTAAAAATGATTAGTCAAAGGGTGATGATGAATATTGAAGGGGTTGGGTGACCACTAAGATAAGATTTCAAGACTAATGTTATATCTAAAGAGGTGAATGGATAATATGGAATGGATTTTATTTATGGTTCTAAAATTGGATTTATCCTAGGGGTGTTTAGGTGTTTGTGAAAAAAATGGGATTGGCTAATTCCATTCATAAAGAACATGGGTTTAAACATAACATACAAATAACACACTCAACCACACATCCTAATTTAGTAAATTGAATGGGTGTGTAACCTAACATCCACACCATCTAATGGTTTTTCAAGTGTGGTTATAGGTTAGTGACCCATTATGGAATTGAACGAACCCTCTCAACCCCATTTGTAATCGATGACTACTTAAGCGCTAATCCTGACTCCAATAAGAAAATGCCTATTATAGATGATGGGTAATATTTTAGGTTTATAAGGAAGTCTCTAAGATATGTGAAGGTACATAGGTCCCAAATCCATATAGGGTGATGTTTAATGCTTGGTTTAGAGAGTTAACTCTTCCCCTTCATAGATGACCTGTATGGGGTCAACCACTTAGCCTAGAAACAAATATCATTTATATTTATACTTCACTAAAACATGGATTTTTTTCAAATTCATAGTGATGAAATATAAGTTACCAACCTATAATGACTAAGCCTATACATTGGGATGAATTCTATGTCATGTGCTATCCTAGTAACAAACAAGCAAACACGATTAATTTTACCAATTAATTACCTATGTGAGGAAAATGAAAAACAAACAATCAAGACATATAAGACAAGATATATACAATAAAAAAGACTAAATTATAATATTTTTGCACTCCTCTTACAAACATGAGGGTTTAGAAATCCATTTGGGTGCCTTCGCCTTGAGAGGTCCTCCACAGAGAGGGTTAGTAGTTTGATCTAAAGTAAAACTACTACTTACCTATAAAACTATGAATGCATAGTTAGTTCAACACAATATCACAACCAAAAACAAAAAAACCATAACTTTTAGGCAAAACTGCTATTTACAAGTTACAATATTGCCTCAGATAACTAATTATGATAGTCAACCAAGTAGCTCCTACAAAACCTTAAGTCATTATGTAATATTAAAAAATTTAATACATTGTTGTTGTTTCAAGAATGATGATATTGTAGTGGGTAAAAAAACTTTAAAAATTTTGACCTCTGACTAGAATGTAGACTAATCTAGATATTTGAGGAATGTAAATGTCTAAGAATTATGCATAGATAACTTATGATAGATTAGTCTATATCTATGTATCAAAATTTTGATTTAAAGATGCCAAGACAATAATTTATAGAAAAAATAGACAAACCACAATTAATATGTATAAAATAAAGGTTTTTTCTTGATCAAACTGATTATAACTCTATCTGTATTATCTTATAAATCATTTATCAGAAATAGATAATACTAAAAACTATCCAAACATAATATCACTAATATCAATACAATGTCACTAATTTTATAACAAAACTATAAATGCATGATTAGTGATATTATAGGAATATGGTAAGAGGTCAAGGATTCAATAACCTAATTTCATGTGATCCTTGTTTTACATTTCCTATTGAAATTACATGGTCATTGACACATAAAAACCCCCTAAGACCCTAATTATCAAAAGATATCTTAACACCTAAACTAATTAAGTAAGCTTCTAAGAGGGTTTTATATGATCACTGATCTTCTTGTAAAATAGAGATTGATAAAATTAAACCTATAGGCTAGAGGTCAATGGATGTCTTTTATTAGATTTGACAAAAATTGTAATGTTGGAACTATCGATGGTGATACTGTAACTTGTAGGTCAATACCAAAAGTCTTGAAGTTACAATATCATCACTTAGTAGTCAAGCATTGAAATCTCAATCGGTCCTATTTTTGCACATAAGGGATAAAAACCTAGATTTCCAATGCAAAAATATATATTATAATCACATAGAGACCAATATATAATAAATAAATTAGGCTATTTTATGCTAATATAGAGCCCTATAAAATCATGACTTAAAAAATAATATCAAAACTTTATATACAATATCACTACTTTCAAAATAATGGTATTGCCCAGGGATAACAACATGCCAAAAACCAAAACTGTTAGTATTTAAATTAGTAGTTAACATAATTCCACTTAAAGAAACACAATATTGAAACTACAATATCACTAATTCTAGGTCAATGTCATAGTTTGCCTATGTGTGATGATTTTGTCAATTCTGACGTTTGTTCTTCATCCAGTTATACTTGTAAGTTTCTAAATCACTTCTAACAAGTATAAGAGGTTAATTTTGATGGATAATTCCCACCATGGTCACCAAATATGTGAATTTATTTTGTATTATTCACTATATTATTGTTTTTAGTAATAAAAACCCAAAAATGCAAACAACATCAAAGGAGGGGATAAAGGAACAATCTGATACTTACAATGAGATTTCTTACCATAATTTTATTCCTTAGAGATCCTCTAAAATATTTCCAAGCTAATTTAAGTGCAAGATTATTTGTGTTGTTGTATTGTTTGATTTTGATTTTTAATGGCTCCAATGGATTCTTGGCTTGTTAATGACTTTTGACAAGGATATGGGAGTGATTTGATAATGGTTGCAAGTATAGTAGATTCTTATCGATTTGAAGTTAGTTGGTCATAGAGGTATGGATTGTATATATAATCTAAGGGAGGGAAAATTAATGGCTCATATTTAATCTTGAGCCATTAGGATCAATTGTTGAGGAATTTCCAAGGAATTAAAAATTCCTTGGAAACCTCTAGAATAG
This sequence comes from Torreya grandis, assembly GCA_037957365.1. Taxonomy (NCBI): domain Eukaryota; kingdom Viridiplantae; phylum Streptophyta; class Pinopsida; order Cupressales; family Taxaceae; genus Torreya; species Torreya grandis. The sequence continues at coordinate 1,471,060 of JARHVA010000261.1, read as the reverse complement.
AGGCTTTTAGAGGGGGAAGGACAAGTTTAGAGGAGATTCTATAATTATAAAATCTCTATTAGGGAGTGGGGATGTAAGAAGGGATAAATCAGTAGGATGGTAGATGGGTAGGTGTATACAATTAAATTTAATATTGTCAAGTGGGCTAGAGGGTGTATTAGTAGCTAAGTAGGCTTGGTTAATGGGTTAATGAGGGTGATTAATTGGTTGTAAGTGTGTAATATGGTTTACGGGGTATAAGTTATTTTATGTAGGAATTGGGATATTAATTAATTAGATAGGAATATGAGTATGGGTTAAATTAGTGAGATTACTAGAATTATTAGGGTGAGTGGATTTAGGTTCATACACTAACATAAAAAAAATTGATAATGAAAATGAGGCAAGCTAGCTAGAATAAAAGGTTCTATGTTTGTATCTTTTCTTGGCCCTGATAAATAGCTGCAATCCTTATTATGATGGTTTTTATATTGTTTTTTATAGTTCAAATGTTTGGCCAATCATTAATGAATGTTTCCTCCTAGTTTTTGATCAACATTGGGTTGGTTCAATAACTTATTCCCACCTCCTCCCTTTTTACCTTCTATTTTCATATGAAGTCTCAAAGGGAGCACAAAATGTTATCTTCCATTCTCCCAATGGTAATATTAATTTAGATTAGTGATAGTGCACCTGTTATGTTTATGTAAAAATCTTTCTAGAAATACACACATCTTAATAGCTTCCCAATCTACCCTACTCATGATACTATGCATTAGATACACTACAAATGGCAGATTTCATAGGAAAAAATCAAGTTGAATAGATTGATGCTATGGGAATTTATTACATATTAAATTTCATAATGTTTTTTCATTTAGATAAAACATGACATGTAAGAATGATCTAAATAAGATGGTAAAATTATTGAATTTATGTTATGTTATAGTTTTCGGATGGGTTTCACTAATTATTGATTCATCTATAATTTTGAAACTAGTATGAAAATTGAGTATTTAGTGTATGTCATGTTAAATTTTTTCCATTATCTATGAAAATTTATGTAATAATTTCTATTCCTTTATATGATTAAAGAAATCACATGTTGGCCTAATCGATAAGGCACATGTCAAATAAATTAGATTAAAATTTTATTAATTTTTTTTACCTTACACATGGAATTATGATTTTCAGAGGATAATAACTTTTAATTTAATAATTTGACATTTCTATAAAAAATATGAAATGGGTTCTTCAAATTCATATAATACACATGATAAAATTCATGGGTGTATTATGAACAATGTGTGTTGGTCAAGTGATGTGATGAAAGAATGAATATGATATCTTCTTGTTTAGATATGAGTTAATTCATTTAATGGGAATTTAGAGTTCTATTAATAATCACCTTATTTAAATAAATTATGTATGGTTAATTTATAGATCTATTTAATCTCTAGATATGTTCATCTTATGTGGTTTGTGTTTTATTTAGAATAGCTTATAGGGAACATCTTCCTAACTAGGATAACTTAAAGTGTGAGAGATCAAGTATGATATGTATATTTTTCATAGAGTATATAATTTCATTAGTTAAATATGTTATGATCCCATATAATTTACTAACATGTTTTTGTAGACACCTTGTTCTAACTAGAACTGGCTTCCAACTGAACTTCAGATTGATCTCTACCAAACAGTGCAAATTAAGCCTAGGAATCATTGAATGTCCTAATTAGGTCCACACATCAGACATTAATGCTTAAAGTCATGTTGAAGAATCCTTATTTATGGTATTATCCTCTACACAATACTAAACTCTCACAAATTTATCTCCAGTCAACTTGTAACCTAACAATGTGATAGTTTGGCCTTTGGACACATTAAGTGGGACACTTGAACAATTCCTAAAGTGAAAAAATACTAAGTAAAATGAATTAAATAAGAAAGTCAAATTAAAATTTTAAATGAAATTTTGTGTGTAATTAGTGAAAATGAATTTTTAAAAAATGAAATTTCAATAAAAATGAGGTCATCTTCAAAGTCAAGAAATTGAAAATATCTTCCCTAAAGCCATAAATTCAGAAATGGAGATCCATGCTTAATAAATGGGATCTCTATCCAAAATATTAAATGAATTTCCCCTCATTAACTCTAACCTAACTCACTTGGGTTAGAGTTAGTTTGGAAGGTTATAAATACAAGGCCTCACACATTGATCTAGAAACTCTTTTGGTGTAAAGTTATCATGGAAAAATACCTTAGAGCTTCATTGGTATAGTGTTAACATGCCCATTTTATAATACAAGCCAAGCCAAATCCTAAACCAAGCCCAACATTACCAAGGTGACAAGGAGATGTGGTGCAAATACCTCCACAACCAAACAATTCTTGATCACATAACTGAACACATCAATTCATTGAAAACATAAAACTCTTGCTCTCATGGAAGGTAAATTTTTTTGTTTTTTATTCATTTGGTAGTTACTTGTATAGTTCTCTTTTTATTTGAATATCCATGCTAGAGGTTTAATTTTCATTAGTGTGTTTTTTATTTATTTTGATCATACTAACATGATACTAATCTCCCCTCTTGGATTCCTATTGATCACATAATGGCACACCCGGTGGGACCACACACCCCACAAGCATAAATGGAGTATCTTAGGAATTTTTTTCATCCAAGAAGATTTCATTCTAAATCTTAATTTCTTTATTTTTGGCTATATTTTTTATTTTTTACTTGTGACTCTGGATTCATGAATTTGTGATTACGTAACTATGAATTTGGTAAGGTAAACCATAAAATCATCAATCAAATCTATGAATTCATTCTATAAAACTATGAAATCACTCTAGTTTAGCCTCAGCCCTATAAAACTACAAAATCAATCTTAAAAATGATGAAATCATCGATCAAACTATGAATTTATCCCATAGGAAAATAAGTATTTTCCTTTTATTTTTAAGGTAGCTCAAAAATTATTTTACATAAGTGAATTCATCTATTTTAATACAGAAATTATTATTTGTTTCAATGAAATCACACTTTTATGTTGATAAATCACATTTTTGAGTTGTATATTCGATCTGTTGAGCTACAAAATCATTTTGCTAATCATGAAATTGTCAAAAAACTACAAAATCATTTCTCTCTATTTATGTGTTTTCTTATAGGTTTTCTATAATAAAAAAATTATTTCTTGAATAATGAAATCATCTACTAAAGTAGATAAATCATCGAAACAAGTTATGAAATCATTTAAGAACCAAGAAATCACCTACTATAAGTTTTTGGCATTTGGGTTTGTTTGTGTTTTTTTAATAATTGAACAATTTCACATCTCACATTTTACTGCATAACTATGAAATTATTCTAGAGAGTTAAAACTTGTGTTTTTATCGAACTAACTTGCAGGGATGTAACTTTGAATAAATCAAAAATTAATTCCCTAACTTGTTTATAAGAAATTAAACTAAGTAATAAAAAGTTTGAATGTTTTTTAAACAACTTTTCATTATTTTCACAATCCAAATTTTACAAAGTTTGAAAACACATCCATATTTTGTTAAGGGTTTTTAACATCAACTTAAAAAAATTGGTTTTAGCACTTTGCAAGTGAAAACATGGTCAAGGGCCCAAAAATTTCATAAACATTTTGATTTGGTGATTAAAATGAATCTACATATTTAGTTAGATCTCCTATGAACTCTTTCAATTTTGGTTTGTTATTTTTAAACACTTTGATTAAATTCTTTTTGTTTTGGAAAAATATAAACTCTAATGTGTATGTTCTCCTCTCATCCCGTTTAGGGAGCTAAGGTGACTAGAAGTGCTTAGTTTATTTCCCTTGTTTGTAAAAAGTTGAGTTAGAAAGAAAGTTGTGTATGCTCTCCTCAAGCTCCAAGTGACTTGGGTGATTCAAATGTGACCTCTAAAGTCTTTCCCTTTTAATTTATTTCTTTTATGCACTTGGATTATGGTCGGATGTTCATATCCTTCCAAAGATTTCTTTGGGGAAGAATTGACCTAGGATTTCATCTCCCATTATTATTTTAACCTCACCATGGTGAGATATATAAATCAGGGCACGTGATACGTGATTTCTATAGGGTTGAGTGGATAGCCTCTTTGATCATAATAAAAACTTGAGTTAGGTCTGGCTAGACATAAAAATCCATTAATAAGTACATGGATGGTGTTGTTATAAAAAATAATAGACCCTTGTATAGTAAGGTAGTTAGTATGTACTCAATTGATGTGATTGTATCTCTCGTGTTAATCATACTTGGGACCATCTAAAATGTGTGAAATTTATAGTTTTTAACAAAACCCCACATGGCATGGAAATATTGTCAATGTAGGGTGAGTAGCCCAATGTTACATGTAACTATATGAATTCTTGAGAGAAGAGGGAGCCTAAAAACCTTACTTTTCATGTGAATATAAATTTATTAGATTAATAAATTATTTCCCATCAAGGATTATATCGATGGAATTTGATAATACGAAGCAACCTTGTCAATTTTTAGGGATAAGATGATTCACTAAGGTGTTTTTGTGTCTATTTATTTTACTTGTATTATTTTGAGTCTAAAAATATTTTTTTTATCAAAAAAATGTCAAAACAAGTCATGAACCAATCACATGTTTGTACACCACTTTTATCCTAAAGAGGTGTTATTTTGTCCATTTGATACCACACTTTATCTTAGACATTTTTAAAACATTTGTGTGTTTGTGTCACTTATTTGAAAGGGGTGTCATTATGTTACCTATATCATCCCAAGTTTTTGCCTTAGAGTTTTGAAACAAAAACCATTGTCATACCTTTTGAGTGAGATAGAATTGTTACATTTCTCATATAATTTCAAAACCTTTTTCTTGTACCAAATTGAGTCTAAATCCATGTATTTATTTGGTCTATAATTGGTATCATTATGCCATCTATTTGGGTCTATAATGTTGTCTATTTGAGAACTTAAGTCTTCAAGTTCAAAACTTATCTTGTAAAGTTCGTATTCAAAATTGAGTGGTTTATGCCTATGCCTCACATAATTTTGACATATATTTTTACCTCTTATTTTTGAATTGTTTCAACTTGGACTAATTCCTTGCTTGATTTAAAGATATTTTTGCCTAGATTTAGGATGTGGTATTTTTTCCATGTGCCTTGCATCAATTTTATTGCTTAGAAATAAGGTCAAAACTCATTTTTCAAGTACAACCTTAAACACGATTAGATTAAATTTGAGTCTTGCTTATCACTTAGGCTTGAATACTTTACTCACTATGCTTATTTTTTCCAAATTGAGATTGACTTTACCAATCAATATTAGGTATGTAACTAGGATGAGTTTCTTATGCCAAGGTCATGTTTGTGTTTGAATCCATGTGTGTAATTTTATTCCAAGTGTTTTGAATTATTTTAGACTTAGATTAATTGCCTTGAAATTTTTACCTCAATGAAGTTTGTTTTTAAGTCTATCTTTGTGCCTTATTTCGAAAGACCTAAAATTTGCCTTTAATTTCAAACCTAGTGGTTTTCAAGTCAATATTTGTGTTGTGTTTACAAAGACCTATAATTTGCCTTAGTTTTTAGATTTCGTTCATGTTGTTTTGAGCCTAGATCTGTGCTTTGTTTCCAAAGACCTAGGAACATTCTATTTTTAGACCTAAATTATAGTTGATTGAAAAACTTTGCTAAAAATAAGGATTCAAAATACCTTTCCTTTAACCATTTTGTGTAAGACATTAAAACTTGAGGACATTTTAGACCATAATTTTCATTGATGATTTTGGAAAATAGCTACATTCCTAGGCCAAGTTTATACCATTTTCCATTTAGACCATGTTTTAAGAGTTTTGAGAACTCTAAACCTTTTCTTCATGTGACGTTAGTCATGGATTTGGATATGCCTCTCTACACATGGAGTGGAAACATGTATAATCTAGATTACAATAATGTGGTCATGAATGATACCTTTTTCCAAGACCCATATGACAATGATGTAGTTTGTGAAACGGATCCCTATCATACTTGCATTGCTCAATATGTAGAACAAATCCAAGATCTATTTAATACCTAGTTAATACACCTCCTTATCTAGGTCAAGACCAAGAAAAAATAGATCAATACCTCTCTAATTTATCATCTATCATTGGACAAGTTAAACAACAATCATACTATGTTACCATGCCATTGAATTATGACCCATACTTGTTTGATCACCACTTTCTTGAGAACAAGAATGAGATTTTAGTTAGATCTATAGAGGTATGGGGCAAGATTATAAAATACTTTCCCCATGAAAACCTACCTAGTCTAGTTAGAGTGTCAAGAAATGTACCTATTGGGGTTCTAGATTTTCACCCTAGTTGAGGAGGGGATTGTTTAGATCTTCCTACTCAAATCTAATCCAACATGGTACTAATCCTAGGTTGTGGGTATCCTAAAAATGGATTAGACCTTGAGAGAAGGCCAACTTCCTTATGGATCGATCACCTACACTAAACCTAAACTAGCACTTGCTTGGAAAAGGGGGAGAGAATTGAAAAAACTTATAAAATAATGTAAAAAGAGGTGATGTATCAATGTTTTTATCACTTTAACTCACACAAAACACACTATGAGACACTTTTCAGACCAAAGGACATAAACCTCACATAAATATTTCAAAACAAGGCATTAATCAGTTACCAAATTAGTAAGAGAGGGTAAATATCCACTTTCAAAATAGATAATAAACTATAGAGTATGATTATAATGACCTATGAGACTGTTAGTCACTTACTGAAGGTGAGAAAAACTCTAGACATAAGCAAGGAACATACATCCACTTAACTATAGTGCATGAATTCATAGAACACACTTCAATCTAGCTTAGAAAATGATAGAATTAAATCTTTATTGCAACAAGGAGGTGTCATAGTACAAATTTTGGTAGAGTATGGTCATACCAAAAAGAGGGATAGATGGATTTTAAATCTTTAGAAGCTTGCATTTATAGAAAAATAAGGAAAGAGAGGGAATTATGCATTGGAAAAGGACCAACTACTTTTGATGGATTATCACCAATTTGAAGATGTTTCTGAATCAGGATCTTATCAAAAGGGCATAATTCAAATCCCTTGTAAAATAATTTAATAATCTATGATCTTTATGCAATTGCCAGGTCTTCATTTTGGGACTCCATACCACCTGCACCTAACCTATTTATAAGGATCATGTCTTGGAACTAGATAAAAAGTGCCTCATCTGTATTAAGTGGCTAACTATACTTACATTATCAAAAATTATCCATAATGATAGGTGAGACATAGGTCCAATATAGGTGAAAACCAATCTTATACCATTGGTTTTCACATAGTCACAATATCTATGAAATTATACAAACTACATGACCTTACTTCATGGTCACTAGTTTATCTTTTTCTTTTGTATTAAACCCAAAATATCTATTATATGGAGCATTAATGGTAATGATTTCCATCTAAATTATGGCCCTAGTTCAACTCTAGTTTAATTCTAAGCTTGCCTCTTTGACATTTTCTTTACCTAGGTCTATTTAAACTTCTTCAACTTTCATCGAAAAAGTCTCAAGATCATTCTTGCTTATTGGTTGTCAATCACCAACTTAGACTATTTACATTATGCTCAACTATTCTTATGCTTATTGGTTTTGTAGATATTTTTGACTTATTAACTCTAATCGTATCATTAGATCTGGATGTATGAATACACATGTGTCTTTGATCTTCTTCTAGGACCCACTAACTTTGGATACTTGTCCTCTTTATATTCATCGTCAAGATCCTCTGACTCTTTTTGACTTATCTCACTTCATCAATCTTTATGTGCATAGATGCCCATAACCCATTGACTTTCTACCAACTAAACATGCTTTTACCACTTGTCCTTAACTCATTAACTCTTTGGATTTGTTGACCTATTTAAATCATGCATGTCATCTGATCAAGATGTATGAGTTCATGTGCACCATATATCTTCCTAGCCCCACTTTCCTATCATTTTTTGTGCTCGATCAAATCATTGGTACAATTTATCATGAGCCCTTGATTTATCTTGGACCCATACTTTTGTTAATGTTTCACTCTACTAGATCTAGGCTTGATCATTTTGAACTATTGGATTATTTCTAACTTGTAGATCTTTAAAGGCTTTAACTTGGGGATATTTTGACTTGGTTGACTCAGTGTGGATCATTAGATCTTATGTGTCAGTATGAGGGTTCCTATAGACCATTAGATCTTGGCCAACTTCAAACCTTTTAAGGACCTTTTGAACCCAAATGGTTACTTGCCTTGATTAAAATTGAAATTCATATGAACATCATTTGGCATCTATGTGGATATATTTGACATCTCACAAACCATTAATTTTAAGTACAGATAGATTTTTACCCAAGCTTCATTTTGACATTAGCATGAACATCTTATGTTGCAAGTCCAACTTTGAAGGCTTGGATCTCAAAGCAAAAAATTCATGGAGGCACAAAACTTGAAACAAGTAATCAAGGTACTAAGAGTAATATGTATACATGACTTGAGGGCTGGAGAGGCTTTCTAAGCATACTTATCAAATGTGCAAACAAGCTGACTAATCCTTTTTTGAGTGATGTCTTGATGACATTCTAGCTCCTAGACTTGTTATTTTGACATTTTACTTGATCTTTGGAAGCTCAAATGAACTTCTAAAGCATAAGAAAACTTGTCCCTAACCTAAAATGTAAGATTACCTATGCAAATTTATCTAGATCCTCCATTTATCATTATATCCTTATCTCAATCAAAAACATTACTCAATCATTAAAAGATCTGTATGTAGGCCAAAAATGGCCAATAGTACCTTACACCTAAAATTTTGAATAGGCCTCTACTAGTTACCCTCAAGTGATCATGTTGATTTTATACCAAGATTTAAATGTTCTTGCAAAATGAAAGGGCCCCATGTAGGAACAATTTACACAAATTCAACAAGCATATCTAAGCTATCTTAACCTAGCATAAAATTTCAATGCATGTCTATATCAAATGCTCCACTCATAGAGCTAACTCCTTCAATAAGAGTGCTAATTGATTCTATAGGTTCAGTTAATTTGGGTATAGACCCATTTTCAAAAATTACTTGTGTAGGTGACTTGTTTAATGTCCCATTCATTGAGGAAGTGACTATGTCCTCTACTCAAGATAATATGCCAAATATAATGGATAACATGTGTCTTCCAATTTAGGCCAAGGTGTGGTAAATTCACCACCAAATAACCCTCCATAATAAGTGCCTCTTATCAATACCAAAAGTGGTTCATAATAGTATGGGGAAGGAATGCCTACTTATCAACCACATCAAGTTACTCCCACTCCTTAACCATCTACTTATTTAAGCATGAAACAACAAGGGATACATAATCAAGTGTCAATAAATGTTTTGCCTCAATAAGTGATGAATGTTATCCCACCACAATAGGTGATAACTAATATTCTATGGCAATAGGCACATATTAATTTACCACCACAACATAGATAAAACACTATGACACCTCAATATGGGGAAAAAAATGATCCACCTCAACAAGTAGTGACAAACATACCTCAACAATCATAGACCAATATACCCCAATGATCACACATGTTGTCTAATTGATAACATATTTCTATTGGTAAAAGACAAATGCTAAACACCCAACAAGTATCTAGTTCACAATAGGTGTTTATTCAATAAAGAGGTGTTAATGTCTAAGTACCTATTAGGCAACCATTGCCTTTTACTCAAAAAGTAACACAAATTCAAATACAAGGCCTCAATCAACAAAAAGTTCTATTTATCAATCGAGTTTGACTAGTCAACAACAAGTCCCTACTCAACCTTAGTAGGTGAAATATATTCCACAAATCCATATCCTTACATCATAACCCTAATTCCCTTAAACCCAAGGCCATATTCCAAATCTGAACTAGAATATTTATTGATAATGGATGCAATATTATTAGTCATATCCCAATCTATGGATGCATATTCTTGGTCAATTTATTTATCAAACTAACATTCGATAGTACTTCATACCTTCATTTTACCCTGATTAAGCTAATATACCTTTGAATGACCAACTAAAACCATAACCAAAAGTGACATTAAGTTTCTTGGCCTAAGAATTGCAATAAATGAAGGATGTAATTACCATCATTTAGATAGGAAAGTAGACCAAATTAAATGATATCTGTTCATACCCATTTAACATGGAGTATCTTCAGATACCATTCCCTCCAAGTTAATAACCACCAAAATTTGACATGTACAAGAGTAAAGGAGACCTTAAGGGTAATCTAACATAGTTAATTATATCTTGCCATCTAGTGGCCTATATTCACATCTACCTACTCTTTTTTCCTCAAAGTCTAGATGGACAAGCTTTGGAGTGGTTTCTCAAGTTGTCAAAAAATTTAGTATCTAACTTTGATGATCTCTCAGATAAGTTTGTGAAACATTTCACTTACAATCTCAATTATGATATTTTAGTAGTATATTTGAGTTAGTCCAAATATAATGTTGGTGAGAGATTTGTGATATACTTATAGAGATGGAGAGGATCATTAGTCACTTCACCCACAACTTACTAGATAAATAATTAGAAACTATGTTTACAAAAAAATTGCATAATGAAATATCTTACTACTTAGATCTTTAGTTTGTGTACACATTAAAGTATATCATTGAGAAAGGCATACATATTGAAAATTCCCTTATCAAAAAATTGAATATCAAGTTGATTTCCTCAAACTAGAATCAAAGCCAAAACTAAAATGCAGGCCCAAGTCAAAACCCTAGCCTAGTTCAAGCACAAGTGTTTATACCAACTCAAGCTAACAATTATGAAAAATCCAAAATATATAACCACAAAAATAATGTTTTTTTTTAATGTATTAATTGAATCACATCATGTTCAAATGGTACTTTTTTTTAAAATTTAGCCTATACCATAAATACAACTTATTCCATATTAGTAGCCTCTCTAGTAAGTTCACTCAGTGGCTCAACCTAGACTAGCTCCTCAAATGATGCAACCACCACCTTTGCAAACCCATCCTCCAATAATAATGCACACTTATAGAGTCTTTAGTGACCTTGGTAAACCCATTAAAATAGTATTTCATAAATTAGCTCTAACCAATATAATTATTTGGCTAATTCCAAAACACTATATTGAGGGTATACCATATCCAGACTAGTATAAAGAGCATGAGGTATGTGAATAACATCATGTTCATAGACATTATATATGTTGTTGTGTGCATTTGAAGCACATTATTTAAAATATGCTAGAAAATGGAGAAATCTAGTTGGATAATAGAGAATCTACTTCCAATCAAAACTTGGGTATCTACCAAAATCCTTTTCCATAGCATAACAATGCCAATCAATAAAAACAACAATGAATACCACAATAGCCACAAAAATAGAAACAATATCAATAATAATAATAATAATATTCACCAAATGGAAGGAACCAAGACCAAAATGACCCTAAAAACCAAAAGACTTACCACACAGTTGCACATGAATATAATAAATTTGTAGGTCATATTGTAGGTGGGAATGTTTCTACCATTATTATAAATCCTAAACCAAATACTAATATACTAGGACCATTATCTAACACTACCAATCAAATTACCTATGTTGGTAATCCTTCCTTGAACTGTGACTACTTATAAGTGCAACAACAATAAAGGATTACCATTTCAAGAACTTTTGCCAATAACTCATCATTCCCATATGACCACAACTAAGCACTCCATCAATGGTCCTACATCCAATTTGGATTACACAATCATAATTGGGCAGTCTAAAATCACCATCCTAGGCCCACAACCTCTTATAATTAGACTATCCAACTTAATATTCAATATAGGAATAAGCCAATTACCATTGTTAAAGAAAAAATGTATGACATTGTGGAATAACTCTAAAAGACACCTGAATAAATTTCCATCCTTGATTTATTGCATACATCTACCATCCACAAGAATATCCTAAAATAACTATTAAGCCAATCCCAAGTTTTGAATGACATAACCCTAGACAAATTTCAATATTTGGTTAGACACCTAGCACTAAGCCAATAGTTGACCTTCAACCAAAGTGATATGATGTCCCTTGGCCCTCTCCATAACAACCCAATATACATTAAAGTTTTCATCACATGGTATAAAGTCAAGTGTGTACTCATAAACAATGGATCAAGCATGAATATTGTGTCTCTGAAGCTAATCAAGCATCTGAGATATATAATAGCTGACCTATAGCCATAAAATATTACTATCAAGGCCTACAATAATAAAGAGTAGGAATCACAAGGAACCATAATTTTTTTAGTGATCATTGAGCCTTTAACCCATGATACACTTTATCATGTATTAGACCTAGACCTATCATATAATTTGCTTTTGGATAGACCATGGATACATAAAATGTGTGCAATCCCTTCAACATTGCACCAATGTATCAAGTGTACTCATTCAGGGATGGAGGTAACTATCCATGGATATTTATAGCCATATGAACACTACAAGCATTTAGAGGATGAATATGAAAATTACAATTACCATTTTGGCCTAGACCTAGTACCCAAGAAGGATAAAGATAAGAAATACTTGTTGAATTACTATAATATACTTGCATTGACCTTGATAGCCTTTCCTAAAATTCACATAGGCCTCCTATTGAAATATCTTATCATTTTACCATTTCAAATAATGATTTAATAGAGTATTTTACCCATGACACATTCCATATTTCCAAGCTTATACAAAACCCCAAGTCTTATGGAAGACCTCAATCTAAGCTAGCTTGCATGGAATGGTGATGAAGAGGAAAAGGAAAGATTCATATCCCAGTGCCTATTATTTTCACACTGGACACTAGCCAAGAAGATGACCCACTTGCCAATGATTGTTCCTAATTTTGCAATGACAAATTGGATGATTGTTACCAAAGTAAAAATATCCCATCCCTAACAAGATCATGGATAACCAATGGTATGAATGTGGAAGCTTGGGGGAAAATTAATAGGGTACTCTTGAGCCCATTTCTATGACTAGATACAAACGAGCTTATGGTCTCAAATTTAAACCCCTTGGGGGTTACCCCATGTATTTATTCATGTTCAAATGATAATGACTAGTGATGAAAATTCTGAAAACAAAGTAGATTCCAATCATAGCATATAAAAGGATCTTTTTAGTACCAACTTATTTTACCCATATACAATTTACACCATCATGTCAATAGTCTAACATTCCACACTTCCCCTTTATCATCCTCAACTTATACACTAGGTTGAACAATAATACACAATATGTTTAGATGATTTTGAGAATGATGAAGCCTTTTAAAATTTTCTATGCCTAAGAGATAATGTTCCACTAGGAGACCACAAACAAGTGTTCTCTATGAAACTAGACCTTGTAACCTATTTTGGAGAGCGAGTGAACACCCTTAGCCAAAAATTAAAGAATAAAATATTGAGGTCCCAAATTGAAAACATCTTTGAGTCACTTTTAGACCAAGGTAAAAGTAAAGAAAAAGACCAATCTTTTGGTGAAAACCTATTTCAGATGCCACTAGATAGGGGTGTTCACCTTTCCTCGAATGAAGCTTAAGAGGCTAGCATTGGTGAACTTAATTTTGGGTCTAATTTTAGTACAAAGGAACAACATGCATTTGATCAAATTATCCAAGAATTTCATATAGCATTTGATACATGCCAATTTCTACCATTAGGATATTCATATTCATCTTTTGGGAGAGAATGAAGAACTAGTCTGACTAGAGGACTGTACCATTACTAGATAATTCACAACCTTGCCAACTATTTTGGAAGATGGATTGATTCTCCTAGTATAGGATACTATAGAATTAAACATTGAGACTCTAGTTGAACCAAATTGGATCAAATTAGGTGCATCCCTAACTAAGGAGGAACATGAAGTTTTTATAGTCCTTTCGAGGGAGTTTGTTGACATATTTGCATGGGCCTATTTGAACATGCTAGGTTTGGACCCTACCTTGGTTGTACACCATATTTTTGTGCATATTGATGCCAAACCTATGAAATAAAAAATACATAAGATGCATCCTTGTATTTTTGTTTTATTTAAAAAGAGTTGGAAAAAATCTTGGAAGTGAGATACATCTAACTGATCGACCATTCAGAGTGGATATCAAACATTATGCTTGTTAATAAAAAGATAAAAGGGATTAGAATCTACACTAATTTTATAGACATAAACAAAGGTTGACCTCAAGATCTCTTTCTTCTACCAAATATCAACATGATGGTTGAATCAATAGTTGATTATGAAATGTTATCCCTCATGGATGGATTTTCAAGATATAACCAAATTAGGAGTACACTAGAAGACCAACACAAAACATCATTCACCACCCCTTAGGGAATACTTTGTTATCAAGTTATGTCATTCAGCCTCAATAAGATATGATCATTATATTCCATGACACAATGCATGATATTATCAAAGACTATGTTGATGACATATTGGGTAAATCCAGACATGTATAGATCATCCATCCTTACTACAAAGGATATTTGAAAGGCTTTATGAGTATAAGTTTAGACTCAATCCCAAGAAGTGCATATTTGGTGTCACTTTAGGAAAATTATTAGGATTTATTATCTCTCTATGATGGATTGAAGTTTATCCTACCAAATTACAAACCATTACTAAGATACCACCACCTTCCACTTTGAAATAGCTTCATAATTTGTAATTAAAAATGCAGTCTATAAAACACTTCATTTTGTAGTTGGATAATGAATGCCATCCTTTCACTCACTTATTAAAGAAAGGTGTTACATTTATTTTTCATGAAGAATGTCAAAAATACTTTTAGTGCCTAAAATAATATCTTTCCAATCCACCTATACTATTACCACCAATGCTAGGAAGGCCATTTTTGTTATACCTATCTACTACTGATAAAGCCCTGAGTACAGTGGTAGTGTATGAACATAATTATATGTTAATATAAAAATATTTTTTAGCTATGGTCTTTTCATCCCAATAACTGCATCATTACATACTTAACAACAAGACCATAGTCATTGCCAAAGTAGATTCACTCAAATATATTTACCAAAGACAACTTTATAAGTCCACGTGGCTAAATGGATCATGATACTAAGTGAGTTAGAGATTGAGTATGTTGATCAAAAATCCATAAAGTGATAAGTTATTACAAATTAGCTTGCAAGAGCTCCCATTTCAGATATTGAACCTCTCACTTTTGCATTTCCAAATGAGTCGATCATGACCATCAGATAAACACCTATTAAGGAGAATCACTAGAAGGTATATTTTGATGGGTCATTCACATCTCATAGATCAAGGGCAAGATTATTATTTATTACACCATAGGGGATCTTATTCCCAAATAATTTTGTATATATTTCTTTGTACTAATAACATGGTTGAATATGAAGCACTCATTGTAGGGCTTTATCAAGCATTACAATGGAACATTAAACATCATATGGTTCATGGTGATTCTTAGTTAATCATCATTCAAGTTATAGACAACTTTTAGACCAAATATGGTAATTTAGTACCATACAAGGCCATGGTAGACATTTTCAAATAGTAGATTTCCCACATATAGTTTGAACACATACCTTAGGCTAATAACATGATAAAAGATGCCATGACTACCATTGGTTATTTAATCTGCAACACAAATAAGGCAAAAGACTATTAGTTCCCTATTAAACATCTTCTAGAGCATGCTCATGATCTTTAAACTATTATAATCATCTATGATATTGTTGGTCCTAGTTCTATTTGGTATTCAAACCTATATATCTACCTTCACAACCAAATACTTCCATCAGACCTTTCATGTGAAAAACACAAATCCTTTACACACCAAGCCTCTAGATATACATTAATTGTCCCAACCCTTTACTACAAATTTTTTGATGTTACTCTACTTCACTATTTAAATTCATTAGAAGTTGTATTAGTGTTGAGGGAAGTTCACAAAGGAGTATGTGTAGCCCACACTAGCAAGTTTATCCTTTCCAAAAAAGATCATATTTACTGGTTACTAATTGTTAACCATGGAAGTAAATGTTGTTGATTATGTAGAAAGGTGTGACAAATTTCAAAGGCATGCCAATTTGATTCATGCTCTGGCTAGAACACTCAAACTGATGAATACACCATGGCATTTTTCAAAATAGGGACTCAATCTCATTGGAAAGATTAACCCCACCTCTTATGATGGACATAAGCACATCCTCACCACTATCTAGTATTTCCCTAAGTGAGTTTAAGCTATACCCATCACTTACATTACTAGGAAACAAATTTCCAAGTTAATCTTCAACCATCTCATATGTCACTATGGTATCCCATATGACATTATGTCTAATAAAGGCAAATCATTTAAAACAAGGATGTCAAAGCACTCTATGTTGAGTTCAACATCACCCAACACTTTTCCACTCCATATTACCCATAATGTAATGGATAAGTATAGGCATATAGTAAGACCATTTTAAATATCCTTAAGAAGATAGTTAATGATGCTAGCCACAATTGACACTTATAGATATTCAACACCCTTTACACTTATCATAATAATTATCATACTCTAAGAGGATCCGTACCATATTCCCTATTCTATGGAACTAAGACCATTTTTCCATTGAGTTTGAGTTTCCTTATTTTCACATCTCATTAAAACACATCTTAGATGATCATAATTATAGAGTAGCTCACTTACAAGAGATAGAATTACTGGATGAAAAGCACATGGCCACTATAAATAGTCTTCAAGCATATCATAAATCATTACATGGTTAATATAACTAGTGTGTCAAACACAGAGAGTTTGAGTTTGGTGATCTTGTCCTCAAATAGACCAAGAATAACACCATGGCTAGGAAAAAGAATAAAGGCAAGTTTAAGTCTAATTGGATAGGCCCTTATGTCATTTTTTCTAATCATGTCCCTAGATCTAATAGGCTAACTACACTAGATGGAGATGAACTTGATGATATGATGAACATAATACACCTCAACCATTATTTAACTTGAGAGAACTAAGGTATTATCTATGAGTATCATTTCCATTATACCATATTATCATCTTCTTTATCTTATACTGTATAACATATACCATACCTTTCCTATTGACCAAAGTTATTTTACCCTCCCTTCCCACCCCTTTTTACCTTGGTTCTAATCCATCAGTTATTTAGGCACCTTTAGCAGGGGGATTCATATGAAGTTTCAATAGTTTATTCAGTATTCTATAAAGAGATAGTATCTTGGACCAGTATGATAGTGGTTTGTCACTTGTATTCTTCATTGTTGTCATGTTCTATTTCATTCATGGTGCTATGAATTATAACCACATTTAGTTAATTTAGTATCATTTACCCATGATTATTTTTTCTTCTAATTATAATCATTTATGGGAAAATTAGGAGAAATACCTTTACCATGAATTACCACATAACCTTGTCATTCCTATTTTATATTATGCCATTTTCCTAATTTATGAACTTGATGCCACCTAGTTAGATTCCTCCACTGTAAGGTAGGACTATAGTGACTTGAGGTCTCATTTCAAGACTATTAGGCAATGTTTGATTTATGTTGAGGTCATCTTAGTCACCCTTTTACCATGCTCTCACTATTTTATGAGCAACCTAAGCTATCCTCTCACCATTTTTTGAGTTGGACTGTTTAGTCTCTCATAATCCTTGATTGAGTTAAAATGCTTAGATAAATTTTAAAACCATTTGTAAAAGATCTAAAATCTTTTAAAAATCACAAAATCATGAAAATTGGCTTAGAATTTCCATGTGAGATATAAATCCATCAATTTTTTTTGGGATGAGCCATTTTATATATTCATTTTCATTTCTAAACCACCTTGGTCTTTTTCCTCCCATTTATGGGAGAACTACATCATCCTGAGGTCCTATGGACTATATAGGTAGTACTTGAATACATGGGGTATCTCAGGTTAGCTCAACCACACCTTCCTTTTCAACCACTTCTTTACCTTAAGGATTCTAGGACTCCTAGCTATTTTACAAGTAACTAAATGTCCTTTAGTTTCCCCATCCTTATTGGCCTTAGCCATACATGCTTGACATTTTGTGAGTTTATATTGTGAGCATTGTGTATTTTAATTTGATACACTAACGACCCCTTAGCTTCATCTTATACTCTTTCCATTTTGTGAGCAACCATTTCCAATGCTCTCATTATTTTTTGAGTTATTTATGATCTTGACATTTTTTGATCTCATTCTCTTTATCAGCCTTAGGCACAGTAAACATTATGAACCTAGTTCATGTGTGAATGCCTGTATATTTACTTCTATGTGGTTTTAGCATAAACTATACTCTCATGATTATGCACTTTGTTTTTTTTGATGTTTTCATAATTTTCAATACCGTCCCCTCTTTTCTCATGCACTCACCATTTTGAGAGACCCTCCCTATTTTCCTCTACAAGTCAATCATGTTTTCTATCTCATTATTTTCTTCTATCTCATATCTTAGGAGAACTACATTAGTCATAAAGTTCATGTTGGATCTTGTGTCTATGGAACTATGTAGGTAGGATCTACTTTCCTAGTACAACTAGAGTCAACTCATCTACCCCTTACTTTTCTTTCAATACCCCCAATTTGTTGTTTTACTTTTATTGTCTCCTATATCCTAGGGGAAATGTTTGTCATCTTGTTTATGTGTCTTTATTCCCCATTACCTAGGGGAAAAAATTTCATCTTTTTTTATTAAATTATTATACTTTCATCATTATTGTATAACTTATGGGTCACCCTATAACCAAGAGTAACACCTCTATTACACACACACGAGCAATTTATTTTATATTTGCATTAACATTGTAACTAACCATTGTTTGTTATTTACCTTTATCTACTTAACATAGTTTGTTAATTGTAATTTTATTTTATTTGGATTTATGTGACTATAATTTTAATTAATTATCTAAATATGATAATTATACCAAAATACACAATACACCTATCAAGAGAGATTATAAAAACAAATGATAATAATAAAAAATTGTATCAATTCCTTGCTTCAGCCAACCTCCCTCCAAGATCTTCAAGAAGATTTTACTAATTGTAGATTGCAATGGACTTATAATTCTATCATTATGATGGCTTTATTTATGGAATTAGATGAATTAATTGATCAAATGGACATGAAGACTCTATAGATTCATGAGTTGGTTGTGATTTCTAGTTGATCACATAGACACAAAGATTTTATGGATTCATGAGTTTTTTGTGATTGATAGTTGATACCAAGGACATGAAGATTTTATGGATTCATGAGTTTATAGTTTAAATGGAGGAGTTTATTATTTATATAATCCATGGGGGGGAAATTCAATGGATCATGTTTAATCTTGAGCTATTGAGATCAATGGTTGGGAAATTTCTAAGGAATTTTTAATTCCTTGGAAACCTCTAGAATAGAGGGTTATAGATGGGGGAAGGATAAGATAGAGTAGATTATAAAATCCTTGAATTCTAGAATCTCTATTATGGAGTATTCATGTAGGAAAGGCTAGGTTAGTAGGGTGGTAGATGGGTAGGTGAATAAAAGGTATTTTTAAATTGGCAAGTGGATTAATGAGTAGGTTAGTATTTAAGTAGGCTTAGTTAATGAGATCATGAGGGTGATTAATTGATTATGAGGTTAGAGAAAGGTTTATGGGATGTATGATATTTAATATAGGAATTAGGATATTAATTAATTGGCTAGGGAATGTGATTATAGGTTAAATTAGTAGAATCAGTAGAATTATTAGGGTGATTGGATTTAGGTGCATACATTTTACCCCTCTTTGAAAGAGTATTGCAATGGATAGGATGGAAGGAGTAATAGTCTTTCAAAGAAAAACTATGGTCATGAATGGGAACATTATTAGTTGGTATGATTCCCCTTGAGGGAGAATGCCAAGAGAACCAACCCAGATGGTCACTTGAATAAAAGTCTTGGGGATGGGGTAAGATAAAGATGATGACTTGGTGTTAGGATACCCCAAGTAATGATGTAGATACAATTGATATTACCTAAGTATAGATGTTAGGGAAAAAGTGGATTATTTTTAAGAAATGGGTTCTAAAACAAATGATCAATGTATAAAAAGGAGATTGATTCATAAGACTATGAATATCCTAGATGGATATATGGTCCATGAAATAAAGGGATGAGATAGGCTACAAGCTAGTGATAATTACTATAGTAGGGACACATGCCATGGAGGGCAAGCTTATATTAGAGATTAGATGAGTGATGAATGATAATAAGCCACTTTATAGGAGGTTCATAGCTTAAAATGATGTAATGAGATTGATCAATACCATCTAAGATGGGATAGGTCTTGGGGGTTAATGGTGACCAAGATATACCTGGGCACAAAACTATGGCTTGGTGTTGCCTACATAGTCTTAGGAGACCTCAAGCCAATGTAGTTATGATTAAATGATAAATGATGAGAGAGACAAGAGGATGATGATGATGGTGGATGTTATATATGTTAATGAGTAGGTAAAGAATGTGAATTAGATTAAAATAAATGATTTTGGAGATGAGATGTTAGATATTGATGACTAGAGAGATGAGAGACAAAGGATTGATTGGATGTTACATGAATGGGTTGGAATGATCTACTTAATGATGGGATAAGGATGATGAGTTGATTATAATAAATTATCAAGCCATAATTGTTGTAATAAGGCTCATCATAGTATAAAAAATCTAATAAATATGGAACTTGGAGGTATGCCCCATGATATAAGTATGACCAAGAGGACATGATGTCAAAGTACATGGCAAAATAGTGAATTCATCATCATTGAGGGTACTTATAAGAATTATTGTAGATTTTGTGAACTCATATCATCCTCACTCATTTACCAATATAAAAAAAGAGACATGATATAACATAAACTCAAAAGACAAATATAATCAAATATTTACATGATAAAAGACAAGCCAGAAAAAATAGACAACACACACACAAGGATCTACATGCAATGTCATAATGTCTTGTCTAATGATGGGATTAGTGATGGGATAGACTAGGATTATCATGATGTGATAGTAGAATTGGATTTGGAATATACTTAGATTTGGATAGGATGATCATGATTAGGATTATGACCTAGGTAAAGATGTGGGTATTTATTATGAGGATTTGGATAATCATGATTAGGATTAGGATTTAGGTAAGGATATGAAAGTGGATATATATTTTGAATTATGGGAGGGACTTGGATGAGGATTTGGGTATGTATATTTGGATTATGATAAGGCTAAGGATTTGTATATTTAGATGAGAGACATAAGACTAATTAGGTAAAAGTGAGACTAAGTCATTGCTAGCTCGATATAGACTAGATTTGCCCCTAGTTTAGAATAAGAGGATGGATGACATGATTTTTAAAGATGAAAGGCATGGAGATGGATGTGACTAGGGGATTAGGCATTAGACAAGATACCATGGAATATTTTTGGCATTTTTAAATTTTATGATTTTTAGATTTTTTTAGAATATTTCAATTTTTATAGATTTTGAGAATATGTATGTACACTATAAAAATGGGGTTACTATCAGATGGAATACCAAGCCTAGTAACCAAGATAAATTTAGAGGGGTGAACTAATAGATGGTATGACAAAAATGATGAGGATTATGATAAAAAGGGTAGATGACATCATCATGTAGGAACCAGATATCTATTAACCTAAGTATTCATTAGAGGATATGCCAAGATGATTATAAAAAATTTCTCAAGACATCTTTCATGTCCTTACAAAGGTCAAGACTAGAATGAATGAGATGCAAGATAGAATGGTGGATGATGGATAAGAACAATGGAAAAAGAGATATAGATGGATTTTCCCCAAGTGTTAAGGTACAATGTAGGCAAAAATTTATTTTACCATGATACTAGAAAATGGTTTTCATCATGGTACTTGCCTAAGGCACTAGAAGACCAATTTTCACCATTGGACAAATGATTTTTTATTTTATTTTTATTACTTTTTTTGAATTTTTGGTCATTTTTATTAATTTGATAAGGACAAGATGTAGGAATGTTGATAATATATGGATATTCAACCAACACTTTTTATAGAGATGTGATTCTAGATCCATGTGATGGATGCTAGATCCCTAGATGTCTTGGCAGCCTTTATTGACTCTTGATTTAACATCCTTTGTATGTCTCAACCAGGTGTCTTTATAACCCTTATGATTGATAATGTTCTCCAAGGATTTGAGATATGGTATCTATGTGAGTATGTTATGACTATGATGATGGGATATAAGATGTGAATGAGGGATATGATTAGGATGGATGATATGATAGGATTGGGAAAAAAATGGTTTTTGATGATAACATACGCCATTAGATATGGTGGAGGGTGTATACACATAATATTTTTAACTTTTATCAAATTATTGATGCTTTACATATTAAAGGAACCCATTAAGACTTAATATCTCTAAGTGCATGCCTTAAGGGGTGCACTAAGAAAGGGGTGGTTAAACTATTGGTGCTTCATAGGATTGTTGTTCCTTATTTCCACATTATTACCAATCCAACTAGATCTTAAAACCATTCCCTAAGCTATTACTGACTTGCATACTCCTACAATATTTTTTCTCTTTCCATTCCTATTTTCCTCACCTTAGTACCTTTTTATCAATTATATGTATAGGGTTGATTGGGTCAACCCTATATATTTTTGGGTTATTTTCACTTAGGAGCTATCTTGACCTTTGGCTGACCTAGCTTAGGACTTAGTGAATAATTGGTTAGAATTGTACAGGGTCCACTAGGTCGATCCTATCAACTGACATATTTAGAAGGGTTTAGGGTGAGATACACATATAAATACAAGATAATTTCATCATTATTTAAATATGCAATCAAGATTTATTATTCATTCACACTTCTTTAAAATTTGCTCTTCCACCATTTTACTTGAGGAGTCTTAGCTTAGGGTTTATACTTGGAGAATCTAGTCTTTTGGATAAGTATTAGATGCTTTGCCCTTTCTTAGTGATCCTTACAAAACAAAACAACCTCTTATAAATCCACATTGGCTAAGGGAGAGATTAAGTCTTGATGGGTTCATATTCAGGTAAGTATTCTCTAACTTTGCTCCTATCTTTAGTAGATAGAAGTAGCACAAGTATTGGCTTTGAATAATATTACTCTTCATATTACATGTATTAGGATCTTACTCATACATAGCTTAATTGAGTTCCCTTATACGTGTTTTGATTGTTTACTAACCCCTCATGTTGTGTCACAAGCTTTGGTGATCACTAGATTAGATTTATTTTCTTGTTATTAGAATAGGTGAAATATTAAAACCTAGGACCCCCTTAAGGGTATTAAATAATTGTGTTAGACTCAAGGCTTTTGAAACCTCCTTAGCATAGTGTATTTTGATAATATATCCCCTAATCAAGTCTATTGGATCCCCATATTGGTCATGCTCTTATTTAACAAATGTATTCCCAATTGGAAGTGTAGGTATGATCTATCTTCTTCAAGCCAGGATTGATTTATAGACATGATGCATTTACTATTGCATAAATTATAGTGAACATGATGTGAACTAATCCTTGAAATATTTATTCACTTATATTTCATTATTTTATCATTATTTTTATCATATATTTGTAATGTTGAGTTGACTACATCAACCCAGTTCTAATTTATGTGTGCATGTTTTAAGGTATAGGCTACTAGATCAACTTAGTTGACCTAATATAGTTCTCAAGGTTTTTAGACATCTAGTCTAGACTACTAGGTCAACCTAGCTAGCCCTGTACATTTTCAGGCATCATGTTCAGCATAGTAGGTCAACCTAGTTGACCTTATACATTTTAGGCACTCAGTAATAGGCTTTTGCAAAGCTAGATCTACCTAGTTGACCCTATTAGTATAATTTTAAAGCATTTATCAAGGTTATTTGATATAAATATCACTTTTATACATCTCAATAATTACCAAGGTGCATTTCTATTATTTCTCTCTTTATTTATGATCTTTCCTTTCATAGTTTACAGTCTTCAAAACTGCCCTTGTATAGTCCATTGGTTCAACCCTATCGACCTAGTTTTGTATTATGTGTGCTATCTAGATAATTGGATCAAATTTGTCAACTCTATTCATTTTCAGACCTTACTTCCATAGTACATAGGGGACACTATTTACCTTATTTTTTATTTTGTGCACACACTATCAATTGTATCAACATTATACCTTGTTTCAAAGTTGGAATTAACCTCTATATGCTAATAATTAACTCACACTTTCATTTCTTGTTGCTTACATGCCTAGAATAGATCACATAGTCTAATTATGTGGTTTTCAATAAATAATTTAGTTTGACTATTTTATATTTTATGCACACATGACCAAATCATAAATTATTAACAAGCACTTTAACAATTCTCTACCCAAGGTCAGCCTATTTGGATTTCATCACCAAGGGGGAAGCTGACTTGGTTTTTTGGCCAAATATAAATACATGGTTACTAGTAAATTATGAATAAGCACCTGACTCCCTTATCACTATAGTGTATGAAGTGAGGGGGTATGCCCCAATACCAATCCTGTACCATTGCCAATATAGATCCCTTTTAGCCCAAACATCCTGAAACCATCCTTAAATTGATATCTAGTTCATTGCTTATATCCAACTTCTCATCATATTTAAAATCATATTCTAATAATCTAATAAATATTTAGGCTGACCAAATATTTAGCATTTACTTTCCAAGTTGATTGTGTATCCAATCAAAATTGCATGGCATGCATGAGTCAATCCAGGATCAGATAAGATAAATCAACCTACACTTCCGATTGGGGCACACACTTGTTAAGTGGGAGCATGACCAATATGAGGATCATTAGGGGATCACTTATATCATATATTACAATACATCATGCTAGGTAGGGTTCCAAATCCTACAATCTAATACAATCACACAATAACCCTAAAGGAGTCCTATGGTTTCTATATTGACTTATGATAATAAAAAATAAAGTAAACTAATCTAATAACAAGAAAAGTAAACTAATCTAGTGCTCACCAAAGCTTGTGGCACAATGTGGGGGTTACAACAAAACAACTAAATAACAACTAAATTAAACATGTATAGGAGACATATACTCATGTCAATGTATACAAAATATTAATATATGGAAGAGAAGAATACATACTACATTATCTATCTACTCTTACAAAGGAGAAATAAAGTTAAGAATACTTACCTTTGAAGATGAACCTACCGAGTCTCAACCTCTCCCTTGGCCAATGGTGCTTCATAAGAGATTGTTGTGGCTTGTAAGGATAACCAAGATAAATCAATTCTAGGGTACATGACCTACCTAAGCATCCAAAAGACTTCTCTACAAGATAAGATCAGAGCTCCAAAATAAAGTATTAAACCCTAAAGCTTTATTCCTCAAGTAGAATGGTCAATAAGAAGATGTTTATTTGCATTTATTCACTTAATTCAACTCTCTTATGAAATGGTAAGGAATGACCTTGTATATATAGTAGTATCTCAACCAAAAGATTTTTGGACATGTTGGCTATGCTAGGTCAACTTGCTCGACCTAGTACATTATCAAGTAAGTGCCTAAAGTTTGTGTTAGGTTGGCTAGGATGCAAGGTAATAAGGAAAGGTAAAGTATCCCTAGAATAAGCTAGGTCAAAAGGAAAAAAAAATAAGAAATGAGGGATAAGACATGACAAATGGTGGGAATAGATAGGAAAGAGAGAAATAAGCTTAAGGTTGAAGTTTCTAGGAGGAAAGAGTGTATATAGCAAGTGGTAAAAGGAACAATAATCTTATGAAGCACTAAAGGTCTACCCACCCCTTTCTTGGTGTACCCCTTAAGGTATTCACTCAAATGTATTGAGACTTGGTAGGTTATTTCAAGATATAAAGTGTCAGTAATCAATAAAAGTGTGAAAATATTATGTGTATACATATGCCCCAACTGAAGCTCATCATGTGTCATGTAAGTATAACACAAGATAGTGCTTCAAGATAGAACATGATGACACATAACACTGATGCTAAGTAAAGTGTAGGAAGAAACAAATAATATAAATGAAAGGATAGAATTGAAAAACACATACCTTTAACTTAATTTAGTGCTGGAGAAGAAGATTGGAAGAAAGTGAAGGTGTCAAATGTAAAGCACACTAGATGAACCTATAGAAGTTAATGCAAAAATAGCTAAAAATTGAAATTTTTGGAAGATAGGAATATAATAGTGGAAAATAATCTATGTCATTATGAATATAACACATTTCATGGTTTGTAAAATGGAAGAATAGAAACAAAGATATGAGAAAAAGAAGGAATATGAAGGAAAATAAGTGAATGATTTGAATTGCTAAAAATTAGTTTTAAATATAAAAAAGAGAATTAATTTTGTTATTTTACATTGTAAGAGAAGAGAAAAAGAGCTTTGGAGAAAAGACAATCTAGAATGGCAAGGAAATGACATGCTAGATGAGAGGGAGATCTAAGATCAAGAGTGAGTGCACTACAGGTATGCTTCTAAGAATCTCAAACTAGATTTTGAAATTTAAAATGAATTAAGTGAATTTTGATAAAATTGTAATTTTAAACATTTATATATGATAAAAATGAACAAAACTAGATGCTAAGGGAGGTAAATAGGAATACGGGTAGTAGGTTAGAAGGAATCAGGGAAAAATCTAGAAAAATGCAAGATTTTGGAAAAATGTGTTAGGTCAGCACACTAAAACCAGCTAGGTTAACCAGGTTGACCTAATAGAGTAAATTAGACTAAAATCCATGTGGTTAACCTAGAGGGTATAGGTTGACCT
Source organism: Torreya grandis (assembly GCA_037957365.1). Taxonomy (NCBI): domain Eukaryota; kingdom Viridiplantae; phylum Streptophyta; class Pinopsida; order Cupressales; family Taxaceae; genus Torreya; species Torreya grandis. The sequence continues at coordinate 1,444,087 of JARHVA010000261.1, read as the reverse complement.
AACACATTCTAGAACTAAAAACCTAATGTGGGGTATCTAGTTGGTCAGTAAAGGCCAAAATAGAAAATTAGCACTAGAAAAATGAGAATAAGAAGGAAAATAAGAAATGTGGAGAAAAATAAGATAAAAATAGGAATTTTTTGGGTCAAACTAGGTTGATCAGTGAACTAGAGAAAGCACAAAAAAGTATGCAGAAAGATGAAAGAGAGATAGAATGGTCCGAAATGACTAAAAAATGACAAGAGGGACCAAAATAGGCTAAAATAGATAATAAATGAATAAATTATACTTTTTTATTATTAAAAATAGAATTTATTATGATTATACATGAGATGGAGGAACTAATACATCCTTTGTTGTTTCTTGATTGTAGAGGTGACAATAGTTCTAGAGATTATTAGACATTTCCTAGCTACTAGACTTGTTGGAGAGATTGATAGATGGAGATATGGCTAGACTGATATCCATAGGTCTAGAAGGTGTCACTGATATGTGTAGGATACCCCTGAGTGCGAACCTATTAGTCAAGTTCCTTAGTTGTTGGGAAGGGTTAAATAACACCTTTAGATGGGAGGTGGATGGGGATGTGATAGAGGTGGCTATCACACTAGAGGATATCCATGCCATCCTTGGGCTACCTATGGTAGGATCACCAATGATCACAGTGATAATAGATAGTGAAGAGGAGAAGAGAGCCTTAGCCATGTGCACTGCAGGCTCAGAGATGATATTACCTAGGTGGAGAGTGAACATGGACAATGTCTATATATCATAGATTCTAGATATCTAAAAGGTGGTGATAGGCCTTGTGCCATAATGGATGCTCTATCATAATTTGGATGGTAAGGTACCACTACACATGGAAACCTTGAGTAGGATGATGCTAAAGGAGGGAGTGTTATATGATCTAGGCTCTATCATTTGGGTCTAACTTGTGAATGATCTATATGAGATGCTAGTTAGAGGGCAAAAGACTATGGGATAAATCATACTATTGATAACATAGATATATGAGATATTTCCTATGTATCAGCTAGTTGGGTTGCCCCATATGGTCAATGATAGGTCACTTTGAGTGAGGAGGTGGAGAGAGGACTAGGTAGTGTATGTCATGCCCCGCATGATAGCACTATGGATGGTGAGATGTATCGACATAGTATGGTGACCATATGAGTAGCTAGAAACTACTTGTGAGAGTTGGCACATAGTTAGACTAGTGACAGAGAGGAAAGAGGTGATAAGACACTATACATGGTGTAGAGATCCACATCTGATGGCATAAGTGCTAATATAGATGGGTCTACCTCATCTAGTGACATTGATACTCATGCCTAATTAGTAGACTTAACATTTGAGGGAGCCATGATGAAAAAGGGGATTCTAACCATTAATAGTGAGGCTGACACTATGGCCAAACTGAGAGTGACCATGGACTGGTTAGGCATGATGAGGTGTAGAGTAAGAGGAAGAGGTGGAGGCATTAATACCAAATGTACCACTACTAACTCCATAAAGAGATGAGCTATGACCACCAAGGACATGGCATCAACAAAGGTAAGATGAGAGAGTAGAGACCATCATCATCCTTGGTGAGTTCACAAAGGATTTAGAGGAGACACAAATGAGTGAGAGACCACTTATTTATAGATGAAGATGGATACGAACCATGACAATTGAGTTTGAGTTGAGGAGGTGACCTATAAAAGAGGTACTAAGAGGTCATGTAGATGGGGAGACTATGCTAAGTGGTCATGAAGATGGTGAGACCATATTAGTTGAGACATAGATAGGTAAGAAAAATATGATTAATTTATTGCTTAAGCTTTGAATTGAATGATATATAGATAATGAGAGATATGACAATGATCTAATATCCATCTAGTGTGAATTTTTAATTATACCTCAAGATGAGGAGGAGAGATGGGGGTCCCTAGTTAGGGGAGCACTCTATGACATCCTAGATGATACTTTTCATCCATATGACCCCATGACACTAGAAGATCAGAGTGTATTATCTACCCCAACTTAGGAAAGCTAGTTTAGACTAGTGAGAGAGGCTGTGAGGTAGATATAGATGCATAAAGAGAGGGCACATCCACTAGTAGAGATGGGTGTAGGAGAGAGGTAATCCTAGAAGGCTCTAGCTGATGAGATAGTTATACATCTATAGATAGTGATATAGATGATGTAGGTGTATAAAATGATGCATACCCAACTGATGTAGGCACATGTAGTGACCTAGACTAAGTTGGTACAAGAAAAGGTGTAGATAGCACATCTATAAAGATAGGTAAAAGGATTGATATCTATAACTTCCTCATTATAGCATACCATTCAGAGGAGTTAGACTAAAGCTCAATAATAAGCATGGCTAGGCCATGAGATAGATAGGATGGAGCCCAAACCTAGAGATGGAGCATTACTTAAGGTTGTATATGTTGTATCAAACTCTTGAGATATATATATGATGTATCATTTTGGCTTACTGATGTGATTGTGTACATGGTCACTATGGATATATTTTTATCCTTTTTTTGGTTGTGTATGTGGATGCTTTGGATATATTTATTTTTAGAATATGTATTTAGCTTAGTTGTATATGATATAGGAAATATATAAGATGTGGTTTCTTTTCTAGCATTATGAGAAACACGTGCATGGTTAAAAAGAAATAGGTAAATAGACTTGGAAAAATATAATCAATCAAAAATGCACTACACACTAATTTAATATGGGAAATGTGTAATAACATGAAAAATGACTAAGTATAAAGAACCAAGAAATGGCAAAGAAGATGGTAAACAAGGGATTTGTTTTAAAACTAGATATGAAAGATTTTTACACCAAATTAAAACAAGTAAAATCATATTATATCATGTTGGGAAGTAATGAAAAATAAAGTAATAAAATGGAAGGTATGCATAAGGTCACATAAGGTAAGAAAAACAAATGAAAAGTCAATGAAAATTTGGTCTTAAATTTATCACACTAATTCATGCTGGGAAGTATGACAAAATTCAAGAAATGGTTGAAATCTTACATGCACTCAAAAAATAATAAAATAAACGGTAAAATAAAAATAAATTAAGAATAAAACATAGTATTTCAAGCTAATAAGCACGTAAAATGATGTGTAACTTCATAATCAATCAAATATTATCTCAAACTTGACACATGTAATTTGATGGTGACTCAATTGTTGGAAAACTTTGTGAGAAGGGTTGAGTCCTATCTATGGTCTTATACTGCAACTCAACAAAGAGAACACCATATGGGGTGGAATAAGCATAAACAACCAAGTACACAAGGAATAAGGGTAATAGGATAAAATTCTCATAAATAAAAAACCCCAAAAGCATGCCAAAATAGTATTGGTAGTAGAATAATAATATTATATTGAAATGGAAAATGGATGGTAATTTTCTAAAGAATTATCGGGTCCTATCTATGGTCTTATGCTACAACTCACAAGAAAAAAACCCAAGGGGTGTCATAAGAAAGCAAGACAATATTTCTCAAGAGGAAATATGAGGAAAGGGAATGAAAAAGGGAGTGTAAAAAACAAATACTTAGGCATCTTAAGAGAAGAACTTAGGAGATAAGAGGCATACTAAGAACATGAGAAGACACTATGTGACTAGTGGTTTTATATGTACAAAGGAAACCTATTACCTATAGACACAAATATTTATAGGCATATAAGTGTACTACTAATATCAGCTCATGAAGGTAGATTGGTACAATGAAAAATTAAAATGGACCTACCTCCCCACAATGTGTTCCCCGTTCCTCAGGACCCCTTATAAAGCTATCAGTTTACTACAAATATTAGGTACTTGTGTGAGAAAGTAGATAGCACTATATATATTTTTTGAATTTCCCTATTCCAATCTACTGGCCTACCACACCCCAAAGGACTTTGGCTCTATGTGAAGCTGACTATGGAATTTGAGCTTTGATTGGAAATAGGAGATGTGCTTCAAATCATGTCTTTTAGTGTGATTTGACTTTTAAGAATGTTGTATATTTTTGCCTTTTGATATCATTTCCTTTTGTTTAAATGATTTGTATTTTAAATTTCTTTTGAAGGATCTTTTTTAGATTCCTCCTCCATATAGATTTGGAATGACTAATCATGAGAGATATAGTGATACACACGAATGAGCTGGAGGCTAAGGCTAAAGGAAGCTAAGTAACCAAATACAAAAGACTGACTAGGACACTTAGGCTTGATAATGAATAAATATGTGATCTCAAATCTCAACTATGCATATGCTTATTTTGTGGAAAAAATAAGAAAGGGAAAAAGAGAGATCCACAGGTGGACCGGTAATAGGAAATAGTAATGAGAAAGACAATTTTCTAACTGATCACATGGTAAAAGGAGACAATAACCAAATGGAATAGGATAAATACAACCAAGTCACCATGAAAATTATCTATGAAAATCAAGGATAATAAAACAAACAATCATGAAGATACAAGGCAACAACAAGCTAAATATGGTGATTTTGTGAGGATCTGTTAGGCCCTATCCACGGTCTTACAAATCAACTCATAAAATAAATATCCAAGGGATGTAATAAGAAGAAAATATAAATATAAAGCAATGATAAGGAAGAATAAACATATGTGAAAAAAATATAGAATATAAAATTAACAACAAATAAAGTGCAATAAATAAGATAATCATATAAGATAAACAAGAATTTAACACAATGTCGAATGATATAATCAGTTATAGAAAAAGAAATAAAAATAAATCATACATCCAATATAAATATAAATATAAAATTACCATATATATTCTCATAAGTACTAGTGAATCTATCCACACAAATTATCCAAGATATCAGATAAATCTCTATGAAGCTGGATACAAACTACTGCTAATGTGTCATCGATCTTTGTTGAATACTAGGCAAATACTTCTTTTCTAATCTCCTCAATTGAAAAAATAGGAATACTCATTGGATCATGCTGATGAGGGAAATTAGATAAAGGATGATCAAAATAATGTGTGGGAATGGGATCTAGGAAATAAGGTGTAACAAGTGTGGAAGAAGAGGAAGATGACTCATCACCTCATTTGGTGGGCAAAAGATCCATCTTGGCCAAAGGAAGAAAACCATCACCAAGAGGAGGTGATGATGGAGAAGGAATAGAACTAGTATTAATAGGAAGAGAACTAGAAAAATAAGCAAGAGTAGACTCACCAATAGTAGAAGAAGCAATAATAATTGGTTCTAACATAGGTTCCACTTTGGGAGAAGTAGGATCAATAGAGGGTCTAAGAAGGGAAGCACTAACCTCAAGAGTAAACCAATGACATGAATCAGGGAACCTAGAAAAATGGTAAGGGCTGGTCATAGCATGATACATTATCATAGTCCTATGGGGATCCTTAGAAATTGGAGGTGTTGATGCCATCTCTACTCTATGATAAAGAGGTAAAATAAAAGAATCAAGAACTATAAAATTTAGAACATGAGAGGATGAATGAAAAGATTCAAGTAAATAAGAATGATAACGCACAATCTTGACATCATGGTCTTAGATAAGACCACCTAATAAAAGATCATCTAAGGAATAGAAATAATCATAATCAAGCAAATGAAGATTAATGACACAATTTAGAATAACTTTGTCATCAGAAGAAGCATGGTGAATAGAATGACAAGTCTTGGAAAAGACTACAGGAATGTCATTACAAGGAGGTTTGTGAGAATGATGTTTCAAAGAAGTAGAAAGTTGTGAGATAAGATGGGTAATGAGATCAAAAGTTTTGATCTTGAGATTAATCTCATCAGGCTCATCATCATTAGAGTCTAAAAGGTTGGGAAGAATATTACCAACAAGCTTAGGATGCCCATTGTATCCTCTGGTCGACTTGATAGGAAAAATTAGATGTTATGATTCACGAAATGGAATGCTAGGTAAAGGATCAAGATTAGGATTCTTAAAGACACAAAAATATTGGAATTATTCAAAATTATAAGGGTTAGTATCTCCTTGAATCCTATAAATGGCTCCACTATGAGAGAATTTAATGCATTGGTAAGAGAAAGAGGTAATATCTCACATATGATGAGTCCATGGCCTACCAATCAAGATGTTATAAGAAAGAGGAAAGTTAAATATCATCACCTTTACATGAATAGTGATAGGTGGGATAGTAATGGGAAGCCACACATAGTTAAGAGGAGGCATTTAACTTCTATTATATCCTTGGTAGGTGTTACATGTGGACTTAAGATTGCATTTAGAGTATCTAAGGGTTTTAATGAAATCAAGAGAAGAAACACAAGTGCCAAACCCTTGTCAATCAAAGCATGCTTAACTTGGATATCACTAATTTGGATGCTAATAAATAGGGGAGGATCATTTGCAAGAAGAAAAATCTCATTGAGAATCATAAATGTGATGGAAAATTTTAATGAAAGAGAAGTGTCGATAGTTTCATCAACATTGATGGACATCTCTTCACATTGTTTTAAGATATTATCCTCAGAACTAGATAAGGTTGCCTCTCATCCCACTAAGGGAGAATGATGGAAATTCATCTTAAATAATAGTTACATAAGATGGTTTTGACAATGAGGAGATGTCCTCATGATTTCAAGAAATGGGATTTGAGAAGGGATATTAATGAGATCCATAATGGGATCCCACTCATCATAACCCATGAGAAGATTGTTAGATATAGCTATGTAATGGTTAAGGAGATCTTCAGAGGGAAGATCCAAAGAGAATTGAAATTGGTATTGATAATAATGAGAAGGTTTAAAAGTAGGTTTTAAATCATGTTGATATGATGAACTAATAGGTTCAACTTGATCTTGAGGAGTAAAAGATTTTTTAACAAAAGGTTGATTAATATTAGAAGGAGAAGATGATGGAAGAATGGTAGAAATAACATGAGATGTGTTATCCAAAGGAGAATCATAAGTTGGATATTCATCAAAGGTTATAATATATTCTTTCCCCAACTCATTTAAATGAGTTTAAGAAGAAACTTGGATAACATAGTATGCTTGAGAAGGAGATGGGGTGTAGATATGTTGAGAATCAATGAAAGCCACTACTCTTCACATATTAGTCATGATAACCACATTTTCTTTAGAAATTGGTTTTGCAAGACTTTCTACATTATTGGTGGAAGAGATGGGCTTGCTTGGTTTTCTTGAATTGGTTGATGATTAGGTTGATTATTAGGTAAAGGATCCCTATAAATAGCTAAATGAGCATTTACTTGATTCAAGGCTTGAGCTTTATCATGAGTTTTATATTCTTTGAATGCATGCTCATAAGCTTGTTGACATTGGCATGTGATGTAATCATAGTCAAAATTATGTCCAAGAAGAATGTCCATAGCTAAATTATGAATTTGTCTATAGGTCTCATGAGAATGACCCCAACTAGCATGAAACCATTAAAATTTGCCAAGGTCATACCAGGTTTTCATAGGATGAGTAGGGTCAATTTCATGAGTAAGAGGCCTAGGTAGATGTTTAATAAATTCAAATAAGGAAAGAGGTTTATGAACATTAATTTTATTTGTTGAGAAATGAGGATTAGTAAATTATTGAGAAGAGGAAGCTAGTTCTGAATAAGGGGTAGGAACAATAACTTGAACATGGTGAATGGTATCATATGAATCAGAAACAAAACCACTGGTAACATTGTGGTTTTTATTTTTGATTAATATACAAGAACCTATGAAATGTTGAGGTGGCTTAAATTGAAGCATAAGGAAATATTTTCATTTATCTTGATTAATAGCTTCTTCTAAAGTGCATGGAGAAAGGGTATGAACTAAATATTATAATTTAGGATAAAGAGCATTTGTAAAGAGATGAAAAATATTATCATTGGCCATGTTGTGTTCACATTTGTTTGATAAATTATTTCATCATTTAACAAATGCTTGGGCGATTTCATTTTCACTTTGCTTTCGATTGATGAAATGGGCTAAAGTGTTTTTAGGAAGATCACTAGTTTGGAATTATTGAACTAAAGCATTCCAAACTAGTAATGGAATGAGGTCTAAGTTGGTTGTACCAATCCAAAGCATTTCCTATGAGGGTCTTAGTAAGGATCTTGGTAGCAGAAAAAGTGTTTAATTTAACCCAGTCTTTATAAAGATTCCCAAATGTTTTTAGATGAAGATAAAGATTAGTCGATCCATTAAAAGAGATTGTAGGTGTTATACCTCCAATATCAATGTTAGCAATTTGAGTAGTGAGAGGTTCATTTTGTAGGTGCTTGATAGTTTTATTGATTAAAGGAGGTTGAGGAATAAGATTGCCTTGAAAATATCAAAGAGGAAAGGGAGGAACACTTTGGTTATGTGTGCTCCAAGCCATTTGTTGTGATTGCATTTGAAGATGAAGAAGGTGATTTTGCATTCTCATCATTTGATTTTTTTTATGAGTTTGTAAAGCATTCATTTGATTGAGAGTTTGAAATATAAGTTGGTGAGTTTGAATAACATTATTAGAAGAGTTGGTGTTGGTATTAGTGGCTTGGGTACCACTATTGGTGTTGTTGAGAGTTTTAGATGAATGATGAGTATGAGAGGCACTAATGTCAAAGCTTGATTATGTAGAAAAATATGGACTAGTAAATGGAAGAGAGGAAGACGCACTAGAAGCATGAGTGCCTTGGGTAGCAGAAAATGAACTAGTAAAAGGATTAATCTTAAGGGAGGTCCACTAGATGTAGAACCAACCATGGTAGTTGAGATACTAGGCATGGAGGTACAACAAAGGGAAGAAGAATAAGAATCATGATAAGAGGTCATGATCTAAGGGAGAAGTTGTGAAGTAAATAAATTAGTACTACCAAATCCATTAAAAAATGTAGAATGTGGTGAATAAGGTTCATTTTCTTGACCAACAATCATGAGATTGTAAATGGTAGATGGATCTTTCCATTTATGTTGGGGAAATTGGTTAATAAAGAAAAACATTTTAGGAGTATAATCTAACTCAAGTTGGTTTTCTAGGAGAAAATAAGGATTATGTTATAGAGAGTTATCATGAGGGAACACATAGTCCATTATGCGAGTTGTAATATGGACATTACCAGCATTTACAAAATGAACTCTACTTTGTCTATGATAAACCTTATGAGGATTGGTGAACTCCATCATGCCTACTATTTTTTGTTCAATGTTGTCACCCAATAGGAAATCCATGATGAAAGAGGAAGGATGAAAAAATGATAAAATAAAGGATTCAAAAAGTGATAATAAAAAACTAGGTTGACCTAGTGTAAAATAGGGACAATAACATAGGATAGGGTCCATAGAACTGACCTAGTTCAGGGAGTAGAAGCTAATAGAAGAGGGAAAAAGGATAAAAAACTATGCTAGGTCAACCCGATTGACCTAGTGTAATGCATAGGAGATGTATAAACTACTAGGTTGACCAGGTCGACCTAGTGCAGTTGATAGAGGCAAAAAAGTAGGGTCTAAGGTAGTGGAGGGTTGAGCTAGTTGATGTATCACAACAAACAAGGAAATAAAAAGTTTTGCTAATAAGATGAGAAATGAAATGAGATATGCTTATAAATAGTCTAGAGAAATAGATACTAAAATGAAATACACAATCAATTGGACTCACACTAGTCAATTCAATTGGTATACATAAATAGATTTTAATTTTGAAAGAAATGTATAGAGTAGAGTAGAAATAGATAAATAGAAATTTACCTTGGTGTTTTGGAGATGAAAATAAAATAGGTAACTGACCTATAAGCTTGGAGAGAACTAGTCCAATATATTTAATTGGGTCAAGATGGTCAACTAATTGAGATAAGAACTTACTATAAAAGCCAAAAAAGTGTACTAAGTCAACTTGGTTGACCTAGTTGACTAAACTGGATGTCTAGAAAAGTGCTAAGTTGAGCTGGTCGACCTAGTTGACTAGACTATGAATCTGAAATTCTAGAAGCTAGAACATACACTATGAATCCTAAATAAGGACCTATTGTAAAGTGGTTGGAACTGTGCTAGGTTTACCTAGTCAACCTAGGAGGCTAAACAAAAAGTCTACAAAGTGATAGAAACCTATGATGGGTTGAGTTGGTCGATCTAGTTGCCTATTCCTACACATAAATAAAAATAGCTAGGTCAATATAATTTAGCCAACAAGTCAAAACATATGATAGAAAAGATGACAAAATGAATAAAAATAAGTGAAATAAACCCTATGAGGGTTTGATTCATGTCAAGTTCACTAGAATGTATGCAATTAGAATTGCATGGTGTGTATGAATCAATCCTAGATCAGATAAGATAGATCACACCTACACTTATGATTGGACCACACACTTGTAAAGTAGGAGCATGACCAATATGAAGATCTACTAGACCTAATTAGGGGATCACTTGTATCATCTATCACAACACATCATGATAGGAAAGGTTCTAAATCCTACAGTTTAACACAATCACACAACAACCCTAAAGGAGTCATATGGTTTATATATTCACTTATGATAATAAAAAATAAAGTAAACTAATCTAATAAAAAGAAAAGTAAACTAATACAATGCTCACCAGAGTTTGTGGCACAAAGTGGGGGTTAGAGAAAAATAAGTAAATAAAAACTAAACTAAACATGTATAGGAGACATATACTCACGTCAATATATATAAAAATCCTAATAGATGGAATTGAAGAATACATACTTCATTATCTATCTACTCTTACAAAGGAGGAATAATGTTAGGAATACTTACCTTTGAAGATGAACTTACTGAGTCTCAACCTCTCCCTTGGCCAATGGTGCTTCACAAGAGATTTTTGTGGCTTGTAAGGACAACCAAGATAAATCAACTTTAGGCTACATGACCTACCTAATCATCTAAAATACTTCTCCACAAGACAAGATTGGAGTTCTAAAAGAAAGTATTGAACCTTAAAGATTTATTCTTTAAGTAGAATTGTCAATAAGCAAATGTTTATTCACACTTATTTTCTTAATTCAAATCTCTTATGAAATGGTAAGGAATAACCTTCTATATATAGTAGTATCTCACCCTAAAGACTTTTGGACATGTTAATTGTGCTAGGTTAACTGGGTCAACCTAGCACATTATTGGGCAAGTGCTTAAAGTCTATGTTAGGTCAGTCGAGATGTAAGGTAATAAGGAAAGGTAAAGTATCCCTAAAATAAGCTAGGTCCACCTAGCTTACTGAATAGGTCAAAATGGAAACAAGGTAATAAATGAGGGATAAGACATGACAAATGGTGGGAATAGATAGGAATGAGAGAAAAAATATTAGGGTTCAAGATTTTAGGAGGCAAGAGTGTAGATAGCAAGTGGCAAAAGGAAAAATAATCTTATAAAGCACCAAAGGTCTATCCTCCCCTTTCTCATTACACCCCTTAAGGAATGCACTCAGAGAGATTGAGACTCGATAGGTTCTTACAAGATACAAAGTGTTTGTAATCAATAAAAGTGTAAAAATATTATGTGTCTATAGATTGCTTTCTCTTTGTTTAATTATTTTTTGTATTGCAAAAACTTGCATTAGCCAGTATTGGTGCAAAAATTTGTGTTTTGACCCTCAATTGGATCAAACTCATTGATCCAATTGATTTTTTGTTTCCCTTTAGTTTTTACTTTTCTAGGTATTTGTAAAATTATTCTTAGTACATAGCCATTTCAATTGACACAATCTGTTATAGGCTTTATGATTTTCCATGCTTGCTTTACTAGGTTGACCTAGTTAACCTTGTACTTTTTCAAGCCTCTACTTGCTATGCTAGGTCAACCTAGTCAACCCTATACTATTTATAGGCCCTATTTTCTATGCGAGGTCAACCTAATTGACCTTGTACTATTTCTTACCTTTCCTATTTATCAATCTAGTTCATTATCTTCTCCTTATTTACATAGTGTTCATTTATTTCAAGACATAATGAAGTCTCCTATCATAATATTCTTGGATAACTTGAATCCATTTATATATTATATGGGATGTTCATTTCTACCTCTCTTTTCCTCCCAAGAACACCATCACTCTCGGGGTGCCTCTTTCCCTCCTTCATCCATGACTTGTAACATATTGCAAATCATACCTCAAGTTAAAGTTAATGGGTTTGTTCCTTTATATACTTTCAAAGATACTTCTCATCTCCAAAATATTCAAACTAATATAGGAGCTATGAATGCCCAAAATTGCACTAAATCAATTAGGCCCTTGTTAAGTGAAAGCACATGAGTCCAGCCCAAACTGAGTATTAATGTCTAAGTCATTAGCTTGATTATTATTTCAAAGTTTTCTTTTGAAAGCTCAAGTTCATGTTTAAAGTGGCTAGGTGATTTAAATTGGTCTCTACTCAGTGTATTTCCTTTAGGCACTTTACATCAAGTATTTCCTTGTGTTAGTTTGGTTTGTACTTAGTACAAAGTCCTTAAGAGTCTTTCAAAAAAAGTATTCATGAAAATTATATGAAGGCCATATTCTTTCAGGTTTTTTGTCCACTCAAAAATATTGAAGGCCTATTTTCATTATTTCAAGTCATTTATTTCAGACTTTTTATCCATGTTAAAATGTCCAAAGGGAACTTACCCTTTTGACATTTTTCCCACACAAACATCTTGAAAGAATTGTAAGGACTTATTTACTTTGCCCAAAGTGTCTACAATAGTTTGAAGGTTTATTTTGCCTTCGTATTAAAGGTTCATTTCCTTCAATCATTTTTACCTTACAAAATTATTGAAGGACACTAAAATCCAGAATGAATTGCATTAACTAAATTGATAAAATCACTACAAGAGGTGTATATCTATATAATAAGAAGTGAAATTGAATCTTCTAATATATAGGGGATTATGACTCACAATAACTAATCACACATCTAAGAAATACCCCATATAAATACCTAGGTTAATCAAAGGTGTAAATCACCTTGAGACATTTATTACAAAATAACTATGATTAATTATTCTAACATTCCCCCATTAATTGATCATAGCCTAAAGAGAAGAAGAGAGAGAATTTTTGAATGCCTAAAACTTGTCATATGAAAGTGACATTATGAAGACATCTACACACTAATATTGAGTGGGGAAATATTGGAGTTATATGTTATACTGATAAACATGTTCATGTATGAAATGAATATGAACCTTTATGTACTTGGTTCTCTCATAAAACACTGGATTGTGAACAAGATGTAGAACACCCTAATTGTCACAATTTAGAACTATAGTTTGAGTTTGTGGAACTCCAAGTACTAAAAGAATATGATGTATCCATATCAATTTGTAGATAGCTCTTTTTTTAGTGCAATATTCTACCTCTATAGAAGATCTAAAAACATAAATTTTCTTCTTACTTCCCTACAAAATTGGACTAGATCCTAGAAATAACACAAATCCAAAAGTGGATTTCGTATCATCAATAGAAGCTACATGATATACATCTATGTATCATATCAAGAAGAACTTATCATATCATATCAAGAAGAACTTATCATTCTTCTTGTACTCTAGGCCATACTCAGTTGTACCTCTGATGTATCTCAATACCTTCTTTGCCACTTTCTAATGTGCCACCTTTGGTTCTTAAATGAATTGAGAAAGATAAATGAAAACATAGCTTATATCTAGCCCAATATATGTCAATTGAATGAGACTCATAATCAACTACCAATAGAGAGTTACATTTAATTCTAGTGATGGATCTATATGAGACAATTGAAGTCTTATCTCCATAGGTGTTGCAATAGGCTTGCAGTCCATCATCTTGAAATTTTCAAGCAATGTCTTGGTATACCTCATTTGTGAAACAAAAATGTAATGTTCCTTTTGATATACCTATTAACCAAGACAATAGTAGAGTATCCAAAGATATATCATGTTGAATAATCACTTGAGATCATTCTTAGTTGCATCGATCAACTTCACTATGTTGCCAGTGATGACTATATTTTTGACATAAATAATCACTATAACAACCTCCCCTCATGTTGTTTGAGGTAGAGGTTAGGATTATATGGACTCTTTTTGAATCCATGTTGTACAATATGCTCATCAATCTTGATGCGCTAGGCTTGGGGAGCCTATTTTAGCCCATAGAGAGACTTGATAAGCCTACACACTTTATTTATTGATTAGGTGCCATAAATCTTGTAGGTTGAGTCATGTAGACTTCCTCTTTAAAATATCCATTGATAAAGGCACTTTTTATGTCAATTTTATGGACTTCCATCCAAAATGTGTATCCATAGCAAAAACTATTCTTATAGCCTTTATCCTAGCTATGGGAATAAAAAATCTCCTCATAGTCAATGCCTTCTTTCTGAGCATACCCTTTTGAAACAAGTCTTTCCTTGTACTTATCAATACTACCATCTACTTTTTACCTAGTCTTAAAGACCCATTTACAACCAATAGGCTTCTTCCTTGGTGGAAGATCAACAAGATACCAAGTATTATTCTTCATTAGTGACTGATATTCTACATCCATGGCATCTTTCCAAGGTCTAGACTGTAGGGATTTTGTTATGGTAGGGGGATCATATGTTTCTTGCATAATACTCATAAGGGACATATTAACCTCTTATCAAGCAATGTTTTGAGTCCTCTATCTTGAAGTGGATTTATCTAGTATTTCATTCAAGTTAGCATCTCATATACTACTTATATACCACTTGGGCATACATTGAACTATAGGTGGTGGTGCTAGAGGTCTTGTTTGACCCTTTTCCTATTCACTTTCACCATCACTATCTAAAAATATTATAAGACTTTTACCTATATTATTTTCCTATGTATAAGGTGGATTGATTTAACTCTTTTCATCAAACACTACATCTCTACTGATTAGTACCTTCATTGTCTCTAAATCAAGGATCCTGTTTACCTTTGATTATGTACTATATCCCACAAAAATACATTCCTTTTTTTTCTTATCCAATTTATTCCTTTTCTTCTTAGGAACATGCATATATGCCTTTAAACCAAAAACTCGAAGGTGATTTACCTTTGGTTTATTCCCTATTCAAGCTTTATGAGGTGTGACTCTATCAAGAACTTTGGTGGGTGACTTGCTCAATGAATGGATTACAGTGTGACAAGCTTATGCCCAATATGTATTAGGTAATTTTGCATCTTCAACCATGCTAAAAAAAATTACAAAATCAATCTTTTACACCATTCTATAACTCCATTCTACTAAGGTGAATATGGAGATGTCCATTACTAATTGATTCCGTTCACACTGAGATAGGTTGAGAATTCTTTACCAGTGTATTCCCCCATGATCTAAGTAGAGCATCTTGATTTTCCTACCAGTTTAATTTTAAACCATGGCCTTGAATTCTTTGAAGAATTGAAAATATTGATCCTTAGTTTTCAATAAATATACCCCCATTTTTTGTGAGTAATCATTAATAAAAAGCTAAAAATATTTTTACCCTCAAGACTATGAGAAAAATGTCCATAAAGATCAGTGTGCACCAAGTCCAACTTACTAAGTGACCGATACTTAGTCTTTCTAAAGAGGGATCTTCATTTTTTTCCTACTAAGCAACTAGTACATATATCATAATATTTATTGAGTTTGGGAAGACCATGAATCATATCATGTTTGCACAATTGAACTAAATAACCATAACTCAAGTGACCATATCTTCTATGTCATAAATTGCCTAGTTATATATATTTGACTACAAGTGATTGATGATCATTTTGAATAAAATCAAGCTAAAACATTTTTTCAATGTTGGAAGCCTTGGCATTCACTTTGAAGTGCCTAGACTTGTCTTTGATGTGGCAAAACTTTTCACCATTTTGGGGATCAAATTCAACCATGAGGTTGTGATCAAGTAAATGATTAACAAACAATAGATTTTTTATAAGTCTTGAAACATAAAGAAAATTTGAAATGTTGCAATTCTTATTTCCAAGTTGAAGTTTGATGTCACCATAGCATTGTACTATATATTAGGTATCATCTCCAAGTGATACATTTCCATTTAATTATAATTTTGTCAAAGTATAAAACTAAACTTTTCTACCTATCATGTGTCTAGTTGATCCTAAATCAACATACCAAACTACACATAAATGATTGGTAGACTCATGTGTTTGAGTAGCTAAACCATATTGATCATTTGAAGAATCATTGTCTTCAACAATATTACCATGTTTTTAGGCTTGTAATTTTTTGTTTCCACCTATTTTGTTATTGTGGTTGTTTCTTTTTTGTTTGTGGTGACTTGTTGAAAGAGGACTTCTTGATTGATGAGCTCTATTGAAATGTGTGGTACCAATAATGTTTCAAATCATGTCCCTATTTTCCACAAATTTTACATACTTTAAGAGACTGTGAATTATTACCTTATTGGTTTTGTTGTTTATCTTCTTTGAAGATTGTTTTTGACCCTTCATGGGTTTCTTTCCCTTTTGATTTGATGCAAGTGCATGCTCTTCATCTACTTCCTTTGAATTATGAATATATTTCTCTTGTTGCAAACCTTTTACCAACACCTCATAGGTTGGTTTTTGTCCTGTGACATTCAATGTGGTCACAAAGATCCTATATGTAAGGGGCAATGATCTAAGGACTATAGGGACCAAAGAGTCATATGTCACTGGTTCACCCAAAGATTGAAGTGAAGCCCACAAAGTTGTAACTCTTCTAAGGAATGTTTCTAATTTTTCATCTCATTTGAACTTAAGAGTGTCTAATTAGCTTTGAAGATGCAAGATCTGATTTTGATTATTATCTTCATATATAGTTTTAAGCTTATCCCATGCATATTTTATAGTTGTATCATGATAGATATGAGGTTGTACCTCATCCAAAACTCCAAACATGATTATTAACTTAGCCTTTTTTATTGGCATTGTCATATTTCTATTGTTGATCAACATCTATTGCATATCTGAGCCATGTGCCTTATATAACTAACCAAAAGTCTTCAAACTCAAGATGTGTCCTTACTTTTATTTTTCATGCTACATGATTATCACTGAACAATAATTGTGTGTCAGGGAGCACAAAACGTGGTCCATAACCAACATTATGCAAGTTGTGTATGATAAATTACAAGTGTGTTGTTAAGTGTGGAAATGAAATGTGCATTTATAAAAAGTAAATAAAATGAAAAAATGCATACACAAAGATGAAAAATCATGCACAAGAACACAATGGATGTTGGACTTTGCTGAAAATGCATCCAAATAAGTAATGGAAAACTAGACGTCAATTTCAACTGAAAATGTGTCCAAGAAGCAAATGATGTTAAAATTTTAATGTTGTATTTTAAAATTTGAAAACACTAATATATAGAGAATCAAAAAATATGCACTTTTAAAAAAATTGGAACTCAAATTTGAGTTACAAATCAAAAGTTATAAGCATTTTGATTACCATAAAAATGTGTCAAATCAATTTAAAAACACTAAAAATTGATTTTTGAGGCCAAATCAGAAAATAACATACTCATGCAACCACTCGTTGGAACCATAATTTCATCATAGACTTAGAAAATCCAATGAAAGTGAAAAATAAACCTTCCGGTTATCTCAAGATGCATGTAGATGCATTTGACTTATTCTTTAAGAAAATACAACTTATAAGGCAATAGATTTTGTCTTGAAATAAAATTTATCTAAATCCTTTACCAATATCCCACTTCATAATATCTCATATTAATATTTTAATGAATAAAATATTATTATTTTGAGCAAATTAACATAATAAAAAATACCATGACCTATGTGTGTTATGTGACATCATGGATGAGAGGGAGGATATTTTGGAAAGGTTAACATTGGGTTACCAAACTAGATGCCATTTTAGGTTGTTGTATTACTATTTGAATGTCTAGTGCAATGAAGATCGATCTACTAGTCTTTTTCTAAAATAAAAAAACTTCTAATGCCTATAAACAATAAATCTCTATGGCAAAATTCCTCTAATGCAAAAGGTATAATATTCAATGTACCGATAAAAACTTATAGATATAATGCCAATAAAAATTTAATGCTAATATAGGATGTTGTTTGGCTTATTTAGATCTATAGGGTCATTGATTTAACACCAAAGACAAATGTGACATAGATATAAAATGTAGATCTAAAGTTAATAGCTATTGGGCATGGAGTAAGGGTCACCGTTTGACTGTTGGTGATCCAATGCCAAGATTGCCAGTGGAGTTATATCAATGTAGACTAAATTAAATTGTATATAGGCCAAAAATGCCTTTTTTTAAGACACCAAGTCACATCAAGATGAAATATGCTTAGCTAATCTGAGTAGCATTTGAACTCTGAAAACCTGACGCTAATCTTTGAGTTGTGGAAAGGGTTGGGCCTTGGAATTTATTTCAGGCCTTTTGAATGATATTTCTTATTTGTTAGATCAATTTGATAAATGAATTGTCCAAACTTATAATATATCTATAAATAGTTATTATACTAACTTTTTGATATAAAACAATTGTTATATTCAGATTTGAATAGATTTGATATATCTAATCTTAGATCTTCTTAAACAGATGAGATTTCAATACAGTCAAAACCCTCTAAATATATATATATATATATATATATATATATAGCCTAGTTTAATACAAATATGATGAAAATTTATCAAAACAAAAAAATGCCTATTTTGACAACTTTTCCCCTTCCACAAATTGCCCAGAATTCCAATAACATTTCAGCTTGGGATGGATGAAATTGGAGTAGCATGATGCATCTAAGTATCACACAAATATTTCTCTCAATCTCCACCAAATATCCAATGCTTTGAAAAGACAACTCCTTAGAATAACCTACTATTGTACCAAATGAAATCCAAAATGAATTGCATTAACTGAATTGACAAAAGCACTACAAGAAGTGCTTATTTATACAATAAGAAGTGAGATTAAATTTCCTAATATGTAGGGGACTATGACTCACAACAACTAATCACACATATAAGAAGTACCCCACCTAACTACCTAGGTCAATCAAAGGTTTAAATCACCTTGAGACATTTATTACAAAATAGCTAGGATTAATTATTCTAACAAACACTTGCAAAAGGGTCATTTTGCCTTTGCAAAATTTTTGAAGGGTCATTTCCTTTATGCATTTTTCCCTTGAAAAATTCTCTAAGGGCATATTCAAAAACTATGAAGGGCACTTTTGTCAAAGTTGCTATGGATTAGAAGTCCCATTTCTTTCATGCATTTTTCCCAAGCAAAAAGTCCAAAAGAATTACATCTGTAGGAAATGTACCAAGTTCAATTTCTATGGGGAAATTGTTTTGAACAAAATGTTCTAAATAATTATTCTGATGAAGACAAAAGGAACTAAGTCTCAATTATTTCGGCAAGTGTGCAGAGGTCCACTTCCTTTAGCAAAAGTACAAAAGACCATTTTATTTAGAGAAATTGTTTTAGACAAAATGTCTAAAATAATTATTTTGATGAAGGAAAAAATCCAAAAGCCAAATTATTTTGGGCATCTTTCCCATGCAAAAAGTCTGAAAGAATTTCAATTCTTTAGGAAAAGTGTAAAGTTAAAATTCTTCAAAAAATTACAGAGACCAATTTATTTGAGGAAAGTATTTTGAACAAAGTGTCTAAAATAATTGTCCTAATAAAGACAAAAGGCAAACACTCAATACTTGTAGGAATAGCGTGAAGTCAAAATCCTTCATGAAAATTGCCTCAAAAATTTTATTCAAGATAATTGTCCTAACAGAATTCCCAAAATAATTGTTGTGAGAAAATTGTGTTGAAGAAAATCCCAAAGTAGAAGTGTTGAGGATAAAGAAGAGACAAAAGTGCTGAAGTAAACATGAATGCTGAAGATAAAGAACCTGTTGATCAAATTGTTGAGGAACAAAGACCCAAAAAACATTTGAATTACATGTATGACAGTCTTATGGAATATTTTTATGGGTGCATGGACATCAAATTTAAGCTACAAAGACTAGATCTTGGGATTCAAATGTTCAAAGACAATGTGAGCATCAAATTTAGACCCCATAAAGTAGTTGTTTATTTTAAAATAGAGGTAGATCCAATGGTGTTCATTGATGTAGATTAGGATGATTCAGTGTGTTAGGAATAAATATAGATATAAATGTAGAACAATTTCATAGAATCGTAATAATAGATATAAATAGAGATGCATAAAGAACAAAAATAAACATGCATAATAAGAAGACCATATTTAACATGGTTCACCCAATATGGGTTACATCCAACAAGAAAAACTTGCTTAGATTTTATTATAAGCCACCAGAGTATAATCATTCTCAGATCTATCTTCATAATTATAATGCTAAAACATTATTTGGATCTACGCTCAACAAACACTCTTGAATTCAAAACTAAATTCACACACTATATTATTCCTAGTTAAAGGTACACAAGAAGCCCATGGGATAGCCAAGTAGAACATCTTTAGGGCCAAGAATAGGTAGTATCTAATAACACCCCACCCCTTTGATCATCATCTAATAGAGCTCATTTGCTTAGGCAATCAAGATTATATGGTGTGAGTTCAAAGTCAAAAGGTCAAGCTTGCAGTGTATGATAAGGCTTGAGCATGTTCTTATTGATCAATGGTATGCAGTTAAGTGTATACCTTTCAATTGATGGGGCACATTAAGTCAAGGTTTCAAACTAAGCCTAAATTGAATGTAGTAATGGTATGCATTGTAACTATGTTATACAGAGTATTGAGTAAATAATGGCATTTGATCCTTGAGATCAAAATCCAATGGCACATGTTGATCTAACCTAGCAAGTTCCAACAGTGTGAGATGAGACATAGTTTTCAAAGGGCTCAAATTACATGAGGAAGTGACAAATGTCTAGAATAGAGTTGATTAATTGAATTAGTCACTCTTAGAGTCCACAAATGCCTAATTGTATATGATGTGGTGTACTAGATGTTGGTATGTCGTAAGCTTTGGTCTAAAATTTAAAATCAATGGCTCTTTCCTGGTCAAGTAATGAGTTAAAGCTTAAGAAAAGGTCCGTGAGTCATTCTAGAGTGAATATTTCTAATCATGATCATGAATCATTCTCTATTTTATGTGACCATCAGATCATTTCCAAGCCATCATTACAGAAATAGGTTATTTCATGGTGTGTGCAAAAAATAAAAAATAGTTGTCTAATAGGTTTCATCTATAGAGGTAATCATTCACTAGCATCTCTAGGTAGTTGCACATAAGGACAAAATTTGTTTGAACTTTGACCATGAATATTCTTCATTTAGTGCAAATGAAGATGTTTCCATCTATGAAATCAAAGATTTTGTTGCAAATATCCATCATTCCTTGTAAAGGTAGTTGAAACAATCATTTTCCTTGTAGTTCCATGAACATTTTAGGTGTGGCAAGGAATATTTTCTAGCTAGAAGCATCTTGGCAGACTTGAAATATTTTTTTGTAATATTACAAGTTGTGACCCACAATTTCATAATTAAGAAAGGTAAAAATTTATGAATAGAAGGATTGTCTTCTATTAAAGAGGTTGGTTGGATATTGTGTTGGTCTGTGTCTTTATTTGTATAGGATCTTTCACATTTTGGGATCACTACTATGTGTGTGTTGTCTCTATTACTAATGTGGTTGTAGTTGTATAGCCCTTATCAAGATCTAAAATCATTTCTATATGCCTCCCCTATCCAACATGGAGCAAATCCACCATGCTTGTCTCTATGAAAGCATTTTGAAACAATGATGTATGTAATATTTTATTGCAAAGTTCATGAAAATGCATGTGATTCTCTATTATTTTCTATTGATGAAGTGTAGTAATATGTTTTAAAAATGGTGTGGATATGACATCTCATTCCCTGATCATTACTAGTTGTCATATTGGGCTTAGATCTAGGTTATAAATCCATTTGTATGTTATATTTGAAAATATGTTGGTAAATAACTTGTTAGGGCACTCTAGGTTTATGGATTCAATGGGAAAAATGCAAATCACTCATGGTAGTTCCATTAGCTTGCATTAAATTTTTTTGCATCTTTGTCATAAGTAATTTCAAGAATGATTGAAGAATCCATGTTTATTGAAGACCTCCATTGTACCACTTTCCCCTTTTTATAAATATCAACTTGTCCAACCCTATCCTACCCTATAAAATAACATGTCTTTTGTATATCTTAAGTGTTATTTGCTTGTAGATGCATAAAAATTATATACTTAAAATGTGTCTATGATTTTTAATTCAAATCCTAGTATTTAAATCTTTTATTCCACCACTATATTCTTGAATATTCTTTTTAATGAAGGTTTTGATGATATTCATATCTATATTTAGTAGCTTGTATCTAGTTTAGAATATTTTCTCATTCCATATGACAACCCTTCCTAGGTGGAGTGAGTGAGTTTGATTGTGTTCTATTCAGATTTGTGTCTCTTTATGGAAATAATCCCCATGGAGGTTGAATTTCATAATATCTCCATGTGAGCAAGCTACCCCATAGGTCCTCTCACATTGGTTCATGTAGAGCCAAAAGTAGCAGGGAGCTAACCATACTCTTTATATGTGCCTCTTAATCATTTTATCTAATCTAGTCCATTCTTAATTTCAAACCCTACCCTAGCTATAACGACATACTATTGGGTTTCTCATCATTTTTACCACATTTATTAAAGTGTGTAATTCCATATTTGAGAGGTGTACAACTGTGAACCAACAGTCTTTTAGCACCATTATTGAGGGTAATTCTTGTCACCCATGCTAATGGGGACTCTTTTATACAGCTAAAGATGTAATTATTTATAATTTGAAGGTTCTTTGATTATCATTTGCTACAATCAGACTATCTTAGCCTTTAACGCCACAATACTCCACTGGGGACATGCTAGGATTTGAGATTTGATAATTTGAAATCTGTTAAGTTTGTTGCAAAGAGATATGGATTTATCATGTTTTTAGGAGGTTTCCCCTTGCTAAACATGAATCTAAAAATTTCATTGTCTTTTATTTCATATATCATCACTAACTTCATCAAAATATGGTTTTAGTATGTATCACTACATGTTTTTAAATGGTTATATTATAGAACTTTGCTTCTAATGGTGACTCTAAAAGATAATATAGTTTTAAAGAAAGATCAGTGCCCATCTTCAATATCTTTAGCTTTGAGAGTTATCTTACTTATGAAGATAATAGGATTGAGGTCATCCTTTAAAGGTGACTCATCTAAGAAACTTATCTTACCCCTAAGTGTTCATCAAAGAAGAAGGAGACAAGTTTGGAGGCCTATTGAAGAACTAAGTGTAGCTGCTATAGATTGTGTGGGTTATCAAAATTATGGTAATCCTAAGCTTCTATTTGTTGAAATTACTATTGATAAATATTATCATAATTATTCTAATCATAGTTTTTCTAGTGATTTATAAACTTACAGCCCCATTTACTAGCCAGCTCCCTCTCAACTAGCTGAATCCCCTCCCAGGTTTGATCTACCAAGACCACCTCATTAATCCCCTCATATCCCTTTGACCTTTGTTCTTGAACCTACCATTGAATAAATCATGAGGCATAGGAATCAAAATGATAATGAGAATACTGAATTTAGAATTCTCAAGTTTAGACCTATCAATTTTGATGACATGGAAGGGTATCCGAATGAAATTACAAATGAAGTTAGGAAGTGAATCCCAAAGTTTCAAGGGAACAATGTAGTAAGTGGTGATCAAAATTTGAGGGATTTTAAAAGTATCATTGAATACTATGAAGTTTATCATGAGGATGTGTGCATTAAATTATTCATGTACATGTTGTAACAAGATGCTTGTGAATGGTTCAATTCCCTTCCCCATAGATGCATTGATTCATGGGAAGAGATGCTGAATGTTTTTATAATTTAGTATAGTGATATAATTGATCCCAAGTTTATTTTAGATTAGTTTGGAAATATAAAAAATAACCCTAGTGAGTGTGTGTAGGAATTGAACATAAGATTCAATAAAGTAATGATGAAATTGCCTGAAAATATTAGGCCTAATGAGATAGTATGCTTGATCAAATATTGTGATGCATTTGAAAATAGGAATGCATATTACTTGAGAGATAAGGCTCCCACTAGCTTGTGGTTGGAATTCAATATTTCCATCCAAATTGAGAAAAACATAAAGGTTATGGGTATGCCCTTGAACAAACAGGATGATGCAAAGATGGTTGACCCAAAAAAGACATAGTCCAAGGCAGCCAAGCTTGAGGAAAGCGTTAAGACTTTGGCCTCCACTATCAAAAATATGTCCTACAAGTTGGCTATAGATGAGAAGGGGATACCTCTTAGGCTTTCATGTGATGTTGAAAGTTAGAATAAAGGGGATATAAAAGAAGTATATGATCCCTTGCATGCCAAAGTAAATACTATAAATTTTGATTTTGACATTGATTGGTGTGAAAAGTGTTTCCTTCCACATCCCCCATATAATATATTTGGACTCAATGATGAAGATGTAGTTGATCCTGAGTTTGCATATGATGGTGATGATGACATTATGATGTTCAATTATCAACACTCCCCATGTAAGTTTTCTACCTCCATCAAAATGATGAATGTTACTACTGTAGAATAGTTTTGGAGTGAAATTAATAAGCTATATGTCTTGATGTATGACTTTTCTTATGATTATAGGATAACACAAGTAAATGAGTTACCTAATCATGATGTAATTGAAGATATAAAATTTGATCTAATAGAAATACTGGACATGGGTGTAAAATTGGGTGACTCTGCTGGGAATATGGATGTTGTTGAGTAACCAATAATTTTTTATGTTTTTGTTTGGAGAATGTCATTCAAGGAATATGGGATTGTATTTTATGCCCCTAAACATGAATTATTTTAGTTTTCTTTCAAGTAGTACCTTAGGTTCACAAATGACATTATTGATCTTGATGCAGTCTTTCTTGGTACTCATTTGATTTCAGTAGAAAACAACCTTATTTACAACTATTAAAGGAGTACCAAAATCTATTAGCTTAGTCTTATCCTAAATTGAGACCATGTAAAGAGGATTTTATTTAATGTGTCATCCTATTACATCCTAGCAATAGTAAATTTAGGTAAGTGCAGAGATTGTTTTACTTCATCTTGGCCACCAAGTTGCTAGAAAAGTTTAAGAGACTAAGGGATGGTATAATTTTAGATCCACCAGATAATGGCAAGCATTTGAAGTATTTAATTAATTTAAGTCTAGACAATGTACCATATTGTATAGTGTTTTGTTGCTTTGTCCTTTTGTTGATTTTTTACTCCTTTGCTTTGGGCCTTATTTGTAAAGTTTTTTTTCCATTCATTTTATTGTGTGTTCATTTTTAGATCCTCCTAATCTATTTTTGTTAAGTCTACTATGTTTTATTGAGCCTTCATGGATGTTTGCTGAAAATTGCTAAGTCTTGACTCTATAGCTCAATGGATTGGTACCTAGTCTTGTGTTCTTTGGTTCTTTTCACACATGTAGGGTGTATATATCCCTGAGAAAGAACCAATATTAGTTCCCAAAATTGAACTAAATCAATTGGGCCCTTATCAAGTAAAAATTTATAGGTCCATCCCAAGTCAAGTATCAATGTCTAAGTCATTAGCTTAATTACTATTTCAAATTCTTCTTTTGAAAGCTCAAGTTCATGTTTAAAGCGACTAGGTGATTTAACTTAGTCTCTACTCAATGTATTTCCTTTGGGCACTTTGAATTGGGTATTTCCTTGTGTTAATTTGGTATGTACTTGGTACAAAGTCCTTAAGATTCTTTTAGAAAAAGTGTTCATGTAAATTATTTGAAGGTCATATTATTTTGGACTTTTTGTCTAGACAGAAAGCTTGAGGGGTTATTTCCTTTGGCTATTTTATCTGTAAAAAAAGCGTGAAGGTATATTTTCATTATTTTGGGTCATTTATTTTGAAATTTTTATCCATAAAAAAAAGTTTGAAGGGCACTTACCATTCAGTCATTTTTCCTACTCAAAAATCCCAAAATAATTGTAAGGATTTATTTACTTTAGCCAATGGGTCTACAAATAGTCTAAAGGGTCATTTTGACCAAAGAATTTTTTTTGAAGGGTTATTTCTTTCATGAATTTTGCCATTACAAAATTCTCAAAGGACACTTGCAGAAGGTTCATTTTGCCTTTGAAAATTTTCTAAAGGGTCATTTCCTTCAAGCATTTTTCCCTTGAAAATTTATTGAAGGGAATCTTCAAACATTTCAAAGGGCACTTTTGGTAAAGTTGTTACAAAGTAGAAGTCTTATTTCTTTCAAGAATTTTACTCGAGAAAAAATTCTGAAAGAATTGTATTTCTTCAAGAAATGTACCAAGTTTAATTTATGTGGGGAAATTATTTTAAAAAAAATGTCTGAAATAATTGTCTCGATGAAGTCAAAAGGAGATAAGTCTCAATTATTTTGGCAAGAGTGCAGAGGTCCACTTCCTTTGGAAAAAGTGCAAAAGACCATTTTTTTTGGGGAAATTGTTTTAGACATGTCTAAAATAATTGTTTCGACAAAGGTGAAAATCCAAAGGCTGAGTTATTTTAGGCATTTTACCCATGAAAAAAGTCTAAAAGAATTCCAACTCTTCAAGAAAAGTGTGAAGTTCAAATTCTTCAAAAATTTGTAAAGACCAATTTCTTCAAGGAAATTGTTTCATATAAAATGTCTGAAATAATTATCCTGATGAAGATAAAATGATAAAGACACAATTATTAAAAGAATAGTGTGAATTCAAAATCCTTTGGGGAAATTATCTTAGATGTTTTATTTGGGATAATTTTCCTAACAAAATTCCCAAAATAATTGTTGCAGGACAATTGTACAAAAGAAAAGCCCAAAGTAGAAGTGCTAAGGATAAAGAAAAGATGAAGATAGAAGTGCTAAAGCAAATAGGAGTGATAAAGACAAAGAGCATTTTGATCAAATTATTGTATAATAAAGTCCCAAAAAAATTTCCAAATTGTAGGTATGACAATCTCATGAACGCCTTTTGTCAGATGTGTGGACATCAACTTCAAGCTATAAGGAATATCCATTGGGATTCAAATGTTCAAATATGATCGTGTGAGCATCAAATTTAAACCCCATGAAATAACTATTTATTTTCAAATAGAGCTAGATCCAATGGTATGTGTTTATGTGGAATAGGATGATCTGATGATGTGTGATCAAAGTTTTATAGTTATAGGTACATAGGAAGCCTATAGGATTTCCAAGTGCCACATCAATCCAAGAACATGAAGCATCCAATGATGCCCCACCCTTTAGATAATGATCCAATGGAACACATTTTTTCAAGAAATTAATATCATATGGTGTGATTTGAAATTCAAAATGTCAATATTATGGTGTATGATAAGGCTCAAGCATGTTCCCATCAATTGATGGTACACGGTTAAGTGTATACCTTAAAATCAATAGGATGCATTAAGTAAAGGTTTTAAACTGAGCTTAAAGTGAACATAGTGATGACATGCATTATAACTACATTATATAGAGTATTGATCAACTAATGGCATTCAATCCTTTGAATCAAAATCCAATGGCATGCATTGATATGGCCTGGCATGATCCAATGGTACAAGCCAAGACATACTTTTTTGGACCAAATTACATGATGAAGTGATAAGTGTCTATACTAGAGCTGATTAATTGACTTAATCACTCTTAGATCCCATAGATGCCCAGTTGGATCTGATGTGGCATGCCACATGTTGATATGTGGCAAGCTTTGGTCTAAAAGTTAAACTTGATAGCTCTTTCCTAGTCAAGAAATGAGTCAAAGCATAAAAGAAGGTCTATGAGATATTCTAGAGAAAATATTTCTAATCATGATCATGGATAATTATCTATTTTATGTCACCATCAGATCATTTCTGAGGCATCATTTTAAGAATAGGTTATTCCATGGTATGCACAAAAAAGAAAAGGAAGTTGCCTAAGAGGTTCTAGCTATATAGGTAACCATTCACTGGCATCTCTAGGCAGTTGCACATGAGGAAAAAAATTGTTTGTCCCTTAACCATGAATATTCCTCCTCCAACTCAAATGAATATATTTCTATCCATGAAATCAAATAGTTTGTTGCAAATCTCTATCATTCCTTGTAAAGGCAGTTGTAATAATAATTTTCCTTGTAGTTCCATGACCATTTTAGGTGTGGAAAGGAATATTTTCTAGATGGAAGCATCTTGGTGGACTTGAAATCTTGTTCTAAAATATTTAAAGTTATGACCCATAGTTCTAAAATTGAGAAAGGTAAAAATATATAAATAGATGGCTTGTCTTCTATTCGAGAGGTTGGTAGGCCATTGTGTTGGTCTGTGTCTTCCTCAGTATAGGATCTTTCACATTTTTGGATCACTATTATGTGTGTTTTGTCTCTCTTTCTAAGGTGGTTATAGTTTTACATTTATTAGTAATTTTTTAGAGCATTTCTATATGTCTCCCTTATCCAACATGGAACAAATCCACCATGCTTGTCCCCATAACAACATTTTGAAATGTTGATGTATGTACTATTTTATTACAAAATTAATGAAAATGCATGTGGTTCTCTACTATTTTATGTTTATGAAGTACAATAATATGTTTTACAAATGTTGTTTATAGGACATCTCATTTCCTACTCATTATTGATTGTCATCTTGGTCTTAGAGATATGTTATAAATCTCTTTCTATGTTATATTTGAAAATATTTTGCTAAATAACTTGTTAAGGCACCCTAGGTTTATGGATTCAATGGGAAAATGCAAATCACTCCTGGTAGTTCCATTAGCTTGCATTTAAATTTTATGCATTTTTGTCATAATTAATGTCATGAATGATTAAAGAATCCTTATTGATTGAAGACCTCCATCATACCACCCTCCCCTTTTTATAACTATCAACTTATCATACTTTGTCCTACCCTTCAAAATAACATGCGCTTTTCATATCTTAAGCATTATTTTCCTATAGATTCATAAACATTATACACTTAACATGTGTCTACATTTTGTGCTTTAAATACCAACATTAACATATTTTATTTTTCCCCTATGTTGTTTAATATTATTTTGAATGAAGGTTGAAATCATATTCATATTTGTCTTTAGTATCTTGTATCTTGTCTATAACATTTTCTCATTCTATGTAACAACCCTTCCCAAGTAGAGAGAGCGAGTTTGGTTATGTTCTAGTAAGATTTGTGTCTCTTTATGCCAATAATCCCCATGGAGGTTGAATTGTAGAATCTCTTCATGTGAGTAAGCTACCCCATAGGTCCTCTCACCTTGGTTTAGGTAGAGCCAAAAGTAGTAGGGAAATAACCATACCCTTTATAGGTGCCTCTCAATCATTTTCTCTAGTCTGATCCATTCTTGATGCCAAACCCTTCCCCATATATAATGACATACTAATGATTTCTCATCATTATTTGTCGCATTTCTTCAAGTGTGAAAGTATATATTAGAGAAGTGTATAACTGGGAACCAACATGAACAATTGACATGAATCTAACCAATAATCCCACTAATTACCCTTCTTCTAGTAACCATCTCCTAACACCAATTTGGGGAGTATTCCTACCAACACCAACCCACCTTCTCATACAACTCAATTTCTTGCCCAAGTTATCCATCAAATGAACATAATTCAAAATTCTAATACCAATCAAATGATGCAACTTCAACAACATTTGATTGAAATGGTTAATAAACCTCTAACTATCCATCCTCAAGCTAATCCTAATTACATTCCTCCACCTCTTAAAGATGCCTCAGGTAATGTTATTCCTCAACCCATAATGAATAACAAGATGCTTCAAACTATTCAAAATGAGCCTTTAGCTCATTCCATTATGTCCATTGATATTAGTAACATATATCCAACTATCAAGTATCATGGGACTAAAGATCCTACCTCATTTAGCCTTTAGAAATATTTACAAAGAGTGAATCCAACCTAATACCTTTGCCACAACTAAACTCTTAGTCACAAATTTCACTAGCGATGTATTAGAATGGTATAACCAATTACCCCAACATTCTATTTGGAAACTTGAAGATTTGGTTAATCCTTTAGTTAAAGCATTTCAGCATAATATTTTCCCAAAAACTATCTTAGCCACTTCATTAATGCTAAGCAATCTCCTACTAAATTAGCTCATGACTTTATTAAAAGATGGAAACCATTAACCCACAAAGTTGATAATAACATGATTGATGATAACTTGTTTAAACTCTTTATCACTACTTTGACTCCTTCTCTTCAATATAAGGTTCAAACCTTTGCTCCTCAAACACTTAATGAATCTCTTGACCAAGCTAAACATCAAGACTTTATCAAGAAACAATTTAAACCTCATCCTAAACCTCTAAAAGTATATTTTCAACCATCTACCAATGCCATCACTAGTAATACTCCACAAACTAATCCTAGAGTTGCCAAGATTGATATTCCTTCTCCTTCTCATACACTTCTCATGATTTATAAAATGAAATAATTCTTATCACCCTCTAAACCTTTCGTTTATCTTAATAATACTTCCATTTAGTATGACCCTAATATATTTTGTTAGTTATATGCTCATATTGGTCATTCCCATGAGTCTTGTAGAGGGCTCACTAATTTTTTTTTCTTATATTCTTGGTGATTATTTTAATCATGAATCCATGACCAACCTTCATCATCAAGAATACACCATTACTTCTCAAAAGCGATGAGGTTCCCAAGCTTCTACTTCAAATAATCAAAAATATTATTCTATAACCAACAATTAACCAAATACCAAGGATGTTTGTGCCATTAATGCTAATTATGATCAATATTATAACAAATCTTAATATTTTAACACTGCCAAGGTTAATTATCATTGCAAACTAGCTCACAAAGATCTTGTTACCAAACCTAAGAAGCCATCTTTTGAATAATAACTTATTAAAGACACTATAACCATTATTATTTCTTCAGAAGCTCATGAAGAATAATCTCATACTTTCAACCCTCCAACCACATCTATTTCTTCTAAATCCACTTTACCTCCTAAACCTCATGTTGGTTCTTATAAATCTCATTGTAATTTTATTGAAGAACTCAACTCTATACCTTGTAATATTCTTCTTATGGAGTTGGTTTGTACTTCCCCTATCATGATAAGTTTTTCATGCAACAACTTCAATAAATTTAAGATACATCCTCTATTGATGAAGAACCACCTTTTATTTAATCTCAACCTACCAACATGAATACCATTGAAACTATGTGTGTGAATTAGGAATTTGACTCAAGAGAGGATGGTTAGTATTGTGTTAGTCTCAAAATGAAATAAACACACTAGCATAACATCTCTAGGCCTAGTTACTATGGGGAGCTTAGTTAATAAAAAAAATATATAAAACACAACTAAAATGTGAAATAAACCTTCTTTCAACTTCCTTGGATGCTCCAAAATATTTTTTTTAGTGGCTTGCTCAATTTATGCTCATGAAGTCTACATTAATGAAGTGTGGCTACCTCCATATCTCCTTAGCACCTTCTTTGGCTTTGGCTTGCCCTGACTTGGCTCAATATTTGGGAATTATAAAAATAATATGGAATGATTTTGAATGCATTTTGGTATTATAATTTTGGCATAAAAGAGCTTAAAAATCACTAGGCAAGGCCTCCTATTTATAGCTTTTTGCAAATAGCTAAAATCAACTTGGACCATCCATCTAAAGATGAAGATGTGTGGATAAGGATTAATTCAATTATGCAATTAAAATTCATAAATATACTCATCAATATTTTGGATATAGGGTCATTAACTAGGCATGTAAGGTCTTAATGAGTCATGGGAGACATGAATCCTAATATTTGATGCATTTATGGCCAAGGGATGTCTTCCCAAGAAATGATGTCACCTGATGATGTAGATTCAATATTCATTTCCAAAAATAAATTATTGAAAAATTTCCATGGAATTATTAATGAGGTTCATGATTTGGTTTAATTAGCTCTTAATCATGATTAAGCACTTTGATGCAAACCTTGGCTATTTGTGCACAAGTTACTCAAATTAGTTAGAATGACTTGTTATTGGCCTGAAATTTGACTAGATTGGAATTAAGATGAGATGTTAGATACATTGGATCCACTATCCCATTTAGGATTTTATCAACACAAAATAACGAAGGCATGTGTCTTGTGTAAGAGATTTGATAGAAAAGAGAAATCCAAAGCACCTAGGTGCAAAAATGTCATTTTAAATTGAAATGATCTGATCAAAGTTAGATTCTTCATAAATTACATTGCCCCATTTAATGATACCTTGGACAAAATAAAAACTTTAATATATCAATTTCAAATATTTTTAATGTGTTTTAGTGTTTTTAGGCCAAATTGTGCATTTTGGTGAAAATTGGTCAAAACCCTGATTGATGGTCATTGGTGGCCAGATTAGGTGTCTATAGTTTTCCCCTATTTGGAAATATGTTGAAAAAAATAAGAATATCAATGGATTATCAAATAATTAGTAAAGTCCTATATTCCAAAAGGAAGATGATTTTGAAGAAAAAGCTTCAAATGGTTTTTGAAAAGCCTATGATGATGCCCCCTTAAGGGGGTGGTCATCACATATGTAGATGGGTGGTCCCTCGAAAAGAACCAAGAATAAAGGTGGATTTAACCCATGTTTGAGAGTAATCCAAATGATAAAATTCTTGCATGCATTTATTTAAAAATATTATTGATTTGTCCAAAGGTAGTTATAATCAGGAATAAAAGTTAAAATAATGATTTGCCCATAGGTGATTATAATTATTAAAAGGACCTGGATTGGCTAAAGATTATTGTGTCATAGTTAGGGTGGATTATAAATTATAATTCAAGGATATAACCTAAAATATGTATTAAAGATTAGTGGGTGTAAACATATATTCTATGGTCTAATGACTAAAGAAGCTACAAATAACCAAACATACGAGGATGCACAAAGTGATGAAAGAGATGGATAGAAAAATAAGATTGATCAATAGAAAATATTTAGTTATACCTACCAATGAGGAGATGCTCTTCCTTATTATTAATTATAAAACTATAATGGTTAATGGGTTGATTTGATCAAAGTTGAAAGGATTTTTCTAAGGTGCTAAGGAAAATTTTTTGTAACTCCAATAATTGTAGACCTTTTTGAAGCTGATTTTTGTTGTAGCACATGATGGTATGCATCATGATAGAACACCATGAAGAATATATTTAAATATGCATAAGGAATGACTCTCAATCTAAGAAACACTAAAAAATAATGCATCAATCATAAAAACCATGATGACAATGTCAACATATGAATATGGATGGACTCAAGAATAATGCACAAAGAATCACCCAATGAATACATATAAACTAAGTTGAGGCAACAGTACTGAAAGTAAATAAATATCTAAGTGAACAAACAAACAAAAACATAGAAATCATACAAACAAAAAAACAACCTAAAATAAATAAACAAATAAAAAACATGAAAATAAAAGCAAAATAAATCATCCTAACAATGACCATGCCCTAGTAGAGTAGATCAAGGATAACTAACTAGGCTTAGACAGGATAAATGTTTTTAGATTTTTGAAATGTTATTAATGTTTTTGGATTTTTGAGGTATCTTAACTTGTTAGGGAATGACAAGATACATTCTCACAAAATGGTGAGAGTGTATGGAAAGTGGGACTAAGGTGACCTCAAGATGAATTAAGCATGATCTACATAGTCCTAAAATAACCTCATGTCATAGTAATTCCATCCACACAAAAGGTATGGAAAAATAAAGTCCCAACAAGTTCCCAAATCCAACAAATGGCTAGGCAAATTAAAACAATGATAGCAAGGTGATGTGCTAATACATGGTAAAAAAGTGTTACCCCTAGTTTTCCCATAGGTAGTTATAACTAGGATACAATGGAATAGGTCAATGATACTAATTTGCCCATAGGTGGTTATAATTAGTAGCAAGATTGGTGAGACACTAATTTTTTGATAGAAAATTATAATCAAGCTCACATAAAAAAATTTGATAGGTTGGAAAAATGAAAGATATCTTACCAAATCAACTATCACACTGCTTTCATAGACTATCATTATAAACATGGATTTGATGGATTGTTTAAACTTGATCAGAATCCTCTCACAAAATGTGTGAGAAGAACCAAATGCACCAAGATCAAAATAGGATTAGGTAGGATGACTTAAAAATATGTTTTGGTCTAGATAAGAATGAAATGATAGGATGACATGGTGTTGCTAAGGATAATGATAGACTAGTAGGATGGTATAATGATAAATAAGGATGTTGATTGGGTTTCCCCCAAGTGATGGGATGAATGGTAGGATATGTAATAATGTCAAATAGGCACAACATTTTGAAATGGTATGGTACATGTTTTTAGCTTGGGTGTGGTTTTTAATTCTATTATTCCTACTGATGGGGATATGCACGCCCTAATAAAAAAATGATAAAAACATAATACTTGGTCATGTTAATTTCTAGCCCACACCTTATCTAAATAGTTGTTTTATCAAGAACTCAATGTAGATCTGGTTATTAAAAATGCTTTTGTGATCTTCATTGGCCATTGATTCTAATTCATTTAAACATCAAGACAAGATATATTTGTATCATCTACAAAGGAAAGTGTGACCATGGATGGTAAACAAGGACAAATAATGGATGGTAGGTTTGTTTGAAAAATGGAATGGTAGATGATAATGGAATGTGTAGTTATTAGGAAACAAATGAAGATCGAGACATTAAGTCACATGTAATCTTGTTGATGCTAAATTCAACATAACTTTGGATGTGGTGAGGTCAAAGACCTCTAAAGATGCTCTTGATAAGACCACAATTTTTTTTTGTTTGATCTTGAGAGTAGTTACAATCTGATTAAGTTGTAGAT
This sequence comes from Torreya grandis, assembly GCA_037957365.1. NCBI lineage: Eukaryota > Viridiplantae > Streptophyta > Pinopsida > Cupressales > Taxaceae > Torreya > Torreya grandis. Next base: position 1,409,174 of record JARHVA010000261.1, on the reverse strand, counting down.
AGGAAGCTATTTTGATTTGATATTTGATTTTTTTCTTCATCAAACATTAAAAAAAAATGTGCTTAGCTATTAACACCTCAAAGAGGTTTTTTCTAATGAATTTGTCTTGATTATCCCATAACACCTCCAAGAACCTTTCACTAATGAACATTGGCTTTTGACTTTGATTGTCTTCTAGTGCTTCCAAAAAAGTTTCACTAGAAGATGTTGAGTTTGAAATTTTATTGTCTCCTAAAACCTCTGAAAAGGTTTCACTAGGAGAGTGTTCTTCTACTACATGAATGTGGTCTTATCCTCTTTTCTCTTATTCAACTACTATATCACCATAGATGCAATTCAAATAAGTGTGATTCTATCAATCCCAATCAATATTTATGGGAGATGGAATGTCAATATAACAGCTAGATTGGTTGATGGTAATGGTATGGGGGTTAGTTGCATAATCCTCATAAAAAATACTAGGAGAAATTTTGGTGATGTTGAAGTAATCATCCTCAAAAACCATAGAAGGATCACAAATTTATTCAAATTGATTTGTGAGGCATGCATAAACAATGTTGTAATAACCATGAACATATTATTATTCTAAATCTGATTCAAACTTAAGGGACTCTAAATTTGATGTTGAGATTAATGTTGATTCTAATTCTAATGCTAAATCTAATGTCAGTCCAAAAATAAAACCTGACTCTAAATCTAATTCTTCATCTGATGGGTACTCTATTTCAATTATGTCTTGTTTAATATTTGGTATTGGATAAGTGATGGGTTGTGATGGCATAATGGGCTCTATAAAAACTAGTTTTTTAGAGTCAAACTCTTTTATGATGGGAAAAAGGTCAAGATACAACTCTTCAAAGACTAGGTTTTTAATAGGAGGCTCTTGAAAAATAGGCATATGGTCAAGGTAATGATTTTCCCAAAGGTGGTTATAATCATTAATAAGTGACTCAACAAAGATTGTCTCATCAGAGTGAGACTTCTTGGTAGTAGGTATAGGAATGAAAGGTGAATCATCACAGGTTGACTTATCATAATTTGTTGGTTCAACAAAAACATATTGGATTGGTTGGTTTTCTTGGCCTTGGTTTCCAATGAGTTGGAAAATACCAATTTTGAACAAATCTTGGTCTTTGAATGATTGGTTTGGTTGAGGTTTTAATGGGATTGGTACTAGATGAGGAATAAATTGTGGTTGGATAATGATAGTTCATTGTGGATCTTGATTTCTTACATGAGCCAAAAGATGAATTTTTGAGATGGTACCAATAGGGTGGTATGGGGTTTGGTTTTTTGAAAAAGATAATAAACAAGGTCCTAGAATGATGAAGGGGAATTGTGGATCTTGATTGCTCACATAAGCCAAAGGATGAGGTCCTAGTAGGATAAGGCTAGGGTATTATAGAGCTTGGTTGCTTGCATAATCTAAAGCATGAGGTCTCAGAATGGTAATGGTATTCCCTAGATATTATAGAGATTGATAGCTCATATAATCCAAAGGAGGGTTAGGGGTAGCCAATGATTGAATAACAAAAGGATATCATGGAACTTGATTGCTTGCACATGCCAAAGCATCCAAGTCCTCTTTATAAACCATATCATCCCAATCTTGAGTTAGATCATAAGCTAGTTCTTGACTATGTTCCATGTACTAATTATTGTAAAGAGGGTATGAATCCATATCCCAAACAACATTATCTGTAGTTAAGTCTTCAAAGTCCTCATCACAAGCCTCTTCATAGCAATCAAGGTATCGAGTTGGATTGTAAGCTAGTTCATGACTTTATTCCCATGAATGATTATTATGAGGTGGATAGAAATATATCTCACAAACCATATTATCATCATTGGGGTCTTGAATAAATCCATAAAAGTCATTGTGTGCAGCCATTCTATCATAAGTTGGATTGTATGTGACTCCACCATAATTGTAGCTATACATATCTACATAAATGATGAAAGCTCTAAAAATAAAAAGGCTTAGAGTTTTATAAACTCTAAAAAACTATGTCCAAGGGACAAATGGTTCAAACTTGGTCTAACTTGGTTGAAAGTATGGAGTTGTATCACCAAAAATGGTTTAAAAGTGGAGCTGTATCTCAAAAATGGTTTGGGTTAAATATTTAGCATAAAATAGTCTAACATCAAATATCTAATGTCATATGTCATAAACACAAAAGGTCAAGCATCTGAATAAAAAATATCATGTCAAAATTCTAGGTCAAAGTGTTCCAAACAAGGTCTAAACTAGGAAATGGAAAAGAGTTGATAGGTCTTTTGTCCAAACACGGAGTCAAAAGCTAGGCTCAAATAGGCTATGCTAGGAATTTTGGCTAAATGGTATCAAAAGCTAGGATTGAAACAAAGGATGATGTGATTTGATTTAATCTAACAAGTTTGGAAATAACTTTGACATAGACCTGGTAGATGGAATCAAACATAAACATGATTAGTTGGCATAAGGCATGAGACAAAAGGCTTTTGGAGAAAGGTTGTGTTTTCCAAAATAAAGGAACAAACAATGACGAGGATACACATTGAACAAATAAACCATTAATAGTTTTCAATTTTCGGTAATCGATTAACAAAATTTATGCAATCCAAAAGACAAATATCTATGTATCAGCCCCATGAATTGAGGCCTAAATAGAAATTAATCAATGTTTGAATCCAAACTTAACAAGGTTAATTGAAAACTTAATGTTAAAAACTAAGATTTGACCAACAAACTTGAAAATATTGGATAACATGACAAAGCATAGACAAGGTCTAAATGGTTGATGTGACATGGTTTGAAACAAATGGTTTTCAATATAGTGGTAAACAAGTTCTAAAATAAATTGAGCAGATTAATGGTGTAAGTATACTAGAATGATTTGATCAATGATATGTTTCAAAGACTCAAAGGTAAAATGGGTTGAAATGTTTTGGGAAGTGTAACACTACCCTCCTTAACTTAAATACATGGTTTTGACATGGTTTATAAACAAATAAACATGTTTTAGTCTCAAAACATACCAAGAAAAAATGACTAAAATAAACTATTTATAATCATCCAAATCCTAGAAAGGGTATGGCAATGTGGGGTTGAATAAAACTAACAAGTTTTTGAACGTTTCTAGGGGATCAATTACATAATGACTTTCACATCACAATGTAAAACAAAAGCACATAATTGAGTTTCCACAACACTTAACTTATTGTAAAAATATCTTGTCCTTTTTGAAAACACTACATCCATCATTTTCTCAATGTAGTGTGATGTCTAAAGTGAAGATACGTCCCATATGCAACTCCAACACTAGAAGGTGGTTTAACCACTCAAACCTCTGATCCTAGTGGGAGTGGTTAAAGTCAGTGCTAAGAGATGAAACCATGAGTCAAAGCTTCCCTAAAGAACTTATGATAGGTGATGAAATCCCCCTCTTAAGCCAAGTTTGCATAAAAATAAAAGACTAATAGAAATACATTAGGGTCATTTTCAAGATCACCCAAACTATTGTGAGTTTTTGGGGAGTGCTTTAGATGACATTCTTTCTATGCCTTAGACTAGCCATATGTGTAATAAGGATAGTGATTTTGATTTCAAGGGTTCCTTAAAGGGGAAAAATGGAAGATTATACATGCAATGTCCCTCTTCTTGCTAATTAAGTTGTAATTAACAATTATTGAGATAAAATTTGATAAGTGAATTCAATTTTAAACACCAAGTTAAATAATTGTGTGGTGTTCTTTTGACCCATTGGTCTTAAGTTGTAAATTTTGAAAGCCTAATTATCAAAATCATTCACTTAAACATCTAAAATTTTCATTAAGCACCAAATTAAGGTTCCTACTTCATTTTAAAGCATGTAAAAGATATCTAAATAACATGTTTTAACAAATTCAGAGTTTGTCAGTTACCTGTTTACCCTTAAGGCATCACCCCAAAATAAAATGTGTTAGATTAGAAATTTTTAAAGACATTTTCAAAATTATATGAAATCTCTATGAAACTTAGATCTAAACTGATATCATATTCTAAAAATTTAGGATAAAACACATGGTTTATAAAAAATCATCAAAAATGGAGTCTATATGACCCCAAACCAAACATTTGAAAATGGCCTATTAGCTCTCAAGTTTGTGTTTTTAATAAAAACATAGTGACGATCGATGGTTATACCTAACCATTGATAATTGAAAATAACTGTCGATGGTTGCACTGACCATCAACGATTGCACTAACCATCGATGGTTTACAGTTTAAACCTGTGACAAAAAATGGCAAAACAAAGTTAGAAAATCAAATTACAAGAGTTTTAATAATCTAAATAAAGATTTTAAAGTTGAATAATTATCTTCTTCATGCATGGGATGAATTTGATCCCATCAGGCATGCCATTATGTAAACTAAGATTTTGACTCAAGAGAGGATGTTTAGTATTGTGTTATTCTCAAAATGAAATCAAAATGAAATAAACACACTAGCATAACATCTCTAGATCTAGTTACTAGGGAGAGCTTAGTTGACAAAACAAAAATAGAAAACATAACAAAAATGTGAAATAAACCTTCTTTCACCTTCTTTGGATGCTCCAAAATGCTTGTTGTAGTGACTTGCTCAGTTTGTGCTCATGAAAGCTGCATCAATGGAGTGTGGCTACCTCCATCTCTCCTTAACACCTTATTTGGCTTTAGCTTTGCTTGGATTGGCTCTATATTTGGGCATTATAACACTAAGATTCAATTATTATGAATTTATTTGGGCATTATAATTTTGGCATAAAAGAGCTTAAAAATCAATAGGCAAGGCCTCCTATTTATATATTTTTGTAAATGGCTAGAATCAACCTGAACCATCCATCTCAAGATAGAGATGTGTGACTAAGGATTAATTCAATTATACAATTACAATTCATAGATAGGATCATTAATATTTTGTATAGAGGGGAATTAACTAGGCATGTAGGGTCTTAATGAGGCATGGGAGGTATGAATCTTGATATATGATGCATTTATGGCCTAGGGATGTCTTTATAAGAAATGATGTCACCTGATGATGTAGATATTCAATTTTCATTTTCAAAAATAAATTATTCAACAATTTCCATAGAATTCTTAATTAACCTCATTATTTGGTTTAATTATCTCTTAATCATGATTAATCACTTTGATGCAAACCTTTGCTTTTTGTGCACAAATTACTCAAATTGGTCAGAATGTCTTGTTATTGGTCCAAAATTTGACTGGATTAGAATTAGGATATGATGTCAAATTCATTAGATCTGGTATCCCATTTAGGATGTTTTCAACACAAAATAACAAAGGCAAATGTCTCATGTAAGAGATTTTATAGTTTAGAGCAATCTAAATCACCCATGTGTGAAAATGTCATTTTGACTTGAAATGATTTGATCAAAGTTAGCTGCTTCATAAATTACATTACCAATTTAAAGACACCCTAGCAAAAATTGACACTTGAATATATCAATTTCAAATCTTTTTAATGTGTTTTAGTGTTTTTAGGCTAAATTTTGCATTTTGGTGGAAATTGGTCAAAACCCTAATTGATGGTCATTGATGGCTAGATTTAGGTGTCTCTAATGTGTTCTTTTTCCAAGACTTCCATTGAGTTCCTTGAAGAGGACATGATCAATGATGAAGTTCTTTTTCATGATGATGATCCACCATTTTTTATAAAAATATCCATTAATACTACCCTTATTCATAAATTTCTAGTTGATGAAGGCTCTAGTGTTAATGTAACATCTTTGTGGCTTGTCCAATAACTTGGTTATAACAAGGATCATCTTAAGCTAACCCGTCTTACTTTTCATGGTTTTGATAAGATAAATCAAAATCCACTTGGTTATATTTGGCTTCCATTAACCATCAGACCTAAGATAGTCAAACTAAGCTTATGGTCCTTAGTTTACCCTTATCTTATAACATTCTCCTTGGTCACCCATAGACTCATCGAATGATCGCCATTACTTCTTTTGGTATCCAATTCATTAAATTCTTACATAATGGAAAATGATATAAGCATGAAGTTGATCCCAACCCATGGAGAATACAACTTCCTAATCCTAAATCCCAATATCATATTCCTACAATTCCTAAGATCAATAATGCTCCTTTACCTGAATTCATCAACATAAATCCTTATTTACAAGTCACTCTTATGGATTATAATGATGATGAACCTAATGATTTACAACATACTTTCAATGCTACTAAGCTACTTCCATATATTTCACAGTGTCTTCCTCATTATTTATTACCCAAAGATGGTACTATTCCTCTTATTGATGAGATTACCAATTTCTCCCTCCATGCAATGCTCATGATCCTTCTTTACCATAATATACCTTCACTTATAATGATTTTGGGTGGCCAAATTAGTCCAAGATACTCTCATCATATCTCCTAAATTTAGTAATCTTGGGATTTCACCTTCTGAAACTCCCTTTGACTCTCAAGCATGTACAATTTCTTCAACATATTATGATAATTATATAATAGGCCAAGCTTAATCTCGAGACCTGGATGTCTAGCACTATTAGAAAACCTTAGCCCAAATTTATGCTTTCAATCAGGATGTCCATACCATTTCTATGGGTCATGACTTAGATCTTTAAAGTCTGGTGCTTCCTATCAATTCTCCACATATTGATACTCTTTGGGTGGTTAAGCAGATTATACCTTTTGAACCTCCAAAAATTCTAACATCTTATTTACCACCTATTGATCTAATAATTGCATCTATCTTTCTCCCATAATTGAAACCAATGCCACTCTAATCCCTTCTGACTTATCTATTTCTCCTACTTCTGAGATTACACTAGATGCCAAGGCAACCAATGTCTATCAGATACATTCTGAGTATGATAGCCATGGTAATCAAATTTTAGATCTCAAAGTAGATGTTGAGTATTATGGTACTCTTCCCACCTTGCCTAGTGATGAATCTATTTTATAAATGCTTCATGCCAAAAAACCCCAACTTCCTTGGCAACATTATAAACTTGGGAATTTTAAGATAAAAAATCTTCATTTTAACAACTCTTTTGTTAGCATTGATCCTTAAACTAATAATATTTCTTCCTTGCCTAATGCACCATACCACTTTCAAGATGGTAATTCCATGATTATTGAAGAAACCACTCGCATTGAATATGGTACTCCATCTTATCCTCAACCAATTACAATATCTCTTAAACTCTCACCTACTAAACATGATAATTTTAGCTTACTCTTTTATAAGTATCATGAGGTTTTTGCTTGGTCTTATGAGGACATGCCTAGTATTGACCCTAGCATTATGGAGCATAATATAATTACTTATCTTGATGATAAACCTATGCATCAAAAGAAAAGGAAATTTACACCTAAGGTTTCCAAGTTATGTCACAAGGAAGTCATCAAATTTGCTAAATTTATTAAACCCATGGACTATTTTGAATGGGTTTCTAACATTGTTCTCATTCAGAAAAAGGTCACTATGGTCATTCACATTTATATTGATTTACAAAATACTAAACTTGATTATCCCTATTGGAGAGTTGTCATGATGATGTCATGGTGATGTCATGGAGGTGTTCTGGTAAGTGCATGAAGTGCCTTGATAGTCTATGTGACAATGACAAAGTGTGTAATGTACTTGTTCTTGTATGCTTGAAGTATGATTGGTTGATCTCCAATTTTGGCATGGTTATATATTTTTAAGGATGAGTATGATGATTTAAGGATGTGCAACAGGTCCCTAAGATGTTTTTCTATGCTTTGAGTGCTTGTGTGCATAAGTGGGATTCATCTGATTGTCTATAGTTTTCATCTATACACTTTGGGTTCAGTGGTAAAAAATCTAAGTAGGTAATTTGATGAAATCACCATTACCATGTGGGAATGAGTCAAAGAGATTTGGTCATATGGTTTTGATCATAGTAGTCCCTAGTTGTTGTGTGTCAAATCTCAAGTCATGCATCTAAGTGTGATCAAAGATATGAGGGTGCAAAGTTGGATTCTTAGTTAGAATTCATTATTTTCCCATACCCAAATTTGCATGTGGCTAGAAAGAGATGATTAATCATGTTGGTAAGGTTAGAATTCAAATTCATGGACATGTCAAGACAAAATTATAATATGGGTTTGTTTATTTTTATTGTTTTTATGCAAAATTGCTTTCTACATTCAAAGAAGAAATAAGAAACTAAAAGAAATGGTCAAGGCTAGAAGATACCTGATAAAGTCGTGCGCACCGAAATCAGACGTTGGAAGATTCTCCTCTTTGGATGTGGAGGAATGACACCTGCGAAGAAAAGAGATTGAAACACGGAAAAACGTTAGTCAAAGATATGGTGGGCTGTCAGGCGAACGCCCGATCCCAGAAGTTCAAAGACTTCCTAGAAGGATATCAACCCACTGATAAAAAAGCAGAATATTGGACTAAAGTAGATATAATGAAAGATAAAATGATAGAAATAAAGGATAGAAAATAAAATGTGTACCTGATAATGAAGCACTGTTCTGACACAGTCACTGACGTCGGTCTCTATGATGCCGGCGTCGGTCAGGGAAGGTGCCGACGTCGGTTAAAGTGCCGGCGTCGGTCGGGGTAGTGACCAGCGTCGGTCGGGGCAGGTTCTGGACAGAGTCTACGTGAGTTGCAGAAGGTCTGGGAGAGTCGAGACAGGGTCTTGATAGGTTCTGATGGAGTCGAGACATAGTCAGGGCAGAGTCTAGGCAAGGTTTTAGACAGGTTCTGGGCAGGGTTTTGGACAGGTCCTAGTCAGGATAAGGTCGAGTCTAAACAGGCTCTGGGGATTTGCAGAAGGTCGAGTCTAGATAGAATATGGAGTATGGAAATAATAAGCAAGCAATAACCAAAAATAAAAATAAACAGATGAGGATACTTACCTGTCATAGTGCGAAGACATGATTGACGTTGTTGAAGTTATCTGTGAAGTGCCAGATTGAAGCGAATGCAGATTGGTTGATGCCAGAATTGGTTAATCACGAGAGTGTTGATTGCAAGGGTTTGTGAATGTCAGAGTTCAGAGGTCGATTGATTGATTGATTCATTCATTGATTAGCCTCTTGAATGGTTGGCGGACGCTGATGAAGGCAAGGGGCGGTTCGAGAGACGGTTCAATAACTGTTTGGGAAATCGATTGGGAACCGAATGATAACTGATAACGGATAACAGTAAGGTGACTGACATCAGCAAAATTGCCAACATTGGCCGATAAGTGACCGACATTGGCGACATCGGCCGGGTAAAGATCGTCATCGGCAAATGCACAATGGGGATAGAGTCTAGCTTTAGCTCTGTGCTCATTTTTACATGCTGCCAGGGTCAAGGCTAATGGAAAAAGTGATCGACAAGGGTTAAATAGGCGAAGAAGAATAAGATGGGGAAGGACCAGGGGAGTCGACACAATTTTGGTGTCTACATTTGCCCCTTTTTGTCTTGTTGGTTGTTCTGGACGAACTGCAAGACAAAAACATGAGTGATTGCCCCAGGTGAGGGATAAGGTTGATTTCGTCTTGTTGGTTGTTTGAATGAACTGCAAGACAAAAACAGGTAGCAGATTGCCCTGATTATGGATAAGGTATTTCCCCTCAAAGCAGGAGTCGAGGGAAGGGAACCGGGAATCAGGTGCTGATTTGACAAAGAGTGGATGGAAAAGGGGTGAGGGTGAACGCTGCAAAAGTTGTGATTGCACGCATACCACTACACGAGATGGTCAGGTCAAAAGTGTCACAGGTCAAGGGTCGAGGAGTGCCAAAATTGAAATAACTAGGCCCTAGCATTTAGTCATTTGCTGATCAGGTTATTCAATCTAAGTTGAAGCTCCAAATGGGTCGTCGCGGTCTAGGTATCCCAGGCTCAGGAAGTGCTCCTAGAAACATGAGAAAGTCACAAGTAGTGTGGATCAACTGGCTTGTGATCCTATACTTGTGAGGGTCCAAAAAGGTCTGCGCACAATTCTGCTAACCAGCTGTGAGGTAGCATATATGCAAAAACAACCAAGGCAACAATGTCTTGGAAGTGGTCAAGGTCGGAGGAGAGAGGTATGATCGCTAATGGTTGGTGGTCGAGGGGAGGAATGGACGAAAGGATGTGGCCGAGCTAACCCTAGAAGACCCCATGGCAACTGAGTGCTGCCTACATAGCCCTGGTCAGAGGGCCTCAGGCCAATGTAGTTCTCCCTAAAAGGGAGCGAGGGACAAAGGGATGAAATTGGTCGTGGTCAAGGGCAAGATTATGGTTAAAAGAAGGAAAGAAAGTTTGTCCATTAGAGAGATGAACAAACGAGAATGGTCGAGCTAACCCCAGAAGACAGTGGTGTCATCTGAGTGCTGCCTACATAGCCCTGGTGGAAAGGTCTCAGACTAATGTAGTTCAGACAAAGGGTCCGAGTAGTAGACAGGTGGTCAAAAATGGTTGGTAGATTGGTCTTGGTTATGTTGAAATGATGAGGAGAAGAGATGTTGCAACATTTTCCAAATGGTGTATTCTGCAACATTGGTTGAGAGGTCTTTCATCCCTAGCAATATTCCATATTCGTGATGGATGTATGCTAAAAATGAATTGAGGTTTATTTACGCTTCAGCAAGTATTGGTTTATGCTTAACATAAATTACAGCAGGTTGATAGTTTCCATGTGTATTGGTGTCCATAGAAACTAGGGGGAATAGGCTATGGGGGTGGTCTGAAAAGAGAGTTGAGTTGAGTGGATTGACAAGTGATGAAGGTGAATGTGACCAAAGTGCAGAAGAAGTGAAAAGCATATTGCTCTTTCATTGACAAGGACCAAAAAGATAGCATAGATAGGGGTTATGAGAACCAAGAGCCCCATTCATGCGTGATGTCGTTGACCATAGTTATGTTAGAGCGGTAATCGAATCACTTTGACATTAAAGTGAGCTCAAAGTCCCTTGAGCAGGTGATAGGAGGAGGAAAGAAGGTAACTCGTTATAAGAGCAGAGATAACTTTGCCCCTTTTTATAGGAGACCCTGAGACAACTATAAGTCAAGTCCATGACTCATTTTTTTTTTTGGCACAGACTGATCAATGCGGGAAGCCTGCATAGAGATGTCATTTGCGTGGTGGTCAGTTGTGAAGCTGATCAATGTGAGAAGCTTCTAAAATAGTGCTATTTATTGCCAAATTATTCATAGCCATCCTTCAAGGGAGTGGTCTAGATTTTTGTTTAATATAAGGGCTTTTGAATAGCTGTCCTTCGAGGGAGCAGTCTATTAATTACAGCAATGATAGTATAGCTATCCTTCGAGGGAGCAGTCTGCCTTTTGATTTTGATACTAATATAGTGACCATGGATATTGTGACATCTTGATTTGTTTTTATAGAAATGTGAGTCATGGACAAGATTATAGAAGGTCAAGGGCTCCCTTTTATTAGGACAAAGCATCCATACAGCATAAAAGGGTTATAGGAATTGTTAAGAGGAATAGGGTTGAAAGGAATTAGGACTAAGAGGATGGGGATTGCTCAAGGGATGAGCTCAAGTTAAGTGTCAAGTGGATGAGTACTCGACTAGCAGTAGAACGGTCGCAGATGCAACGCATTAAGAGGCTCAGGTTCTGATAAGTCCCTGGTGTATGCTTGTGCGTGATAAGGTCCGAGTTAATTAGGAGCAAACATGTCCCATGTTCCTCTTTCCAGATTGGTCAGGTGTTGATTGAGAAGTTGGTTGATATGATTGTTGATTGGTTGAGACTAGTTGAATATTTTGGTTGAATGTTTGGTTGAGATTTGGTCATTTGATAGTTGGTCAATGGTTGGTCGAGGGTTGATTGGTTGGTATTTGGTCTTTGGTTGGGTCGAATGTTTGGTTGAGGTTGGGTTAAATGTTTGGTTGCTGGTCTGATTGAGGTTAAGTTGAAAGAGTGATTGATATGTGGTCGAGACTGTGTTGAAAAATTGGTCGAGGTTTGGATGAAGGTTGAATTCCCCCAGCAGCTAGGGAGAATGTTTGACGAATTGGTTAAGGTCGATTGAGGTTTAGTGGTCAGAGGGATTGTGTTGATGTCGAATAAGGGGGTTAACGGCGGTGAAGGGACCCTAGTCTGGCGTGGAGATCCCGATTTAGGTGACGAGGTTGAAGAGGCATGGGTTGGTGTTGATGATTTGTCGGAGGGGTGGTCAAGAGGATCCTTGATGAGAAGGGTATCCTTTTTCCGGTGGTGACGAATGACAGCTTTAAGAGCGCAACAACGCTCGGTGTCATGTCCCGGAGTGTGATGATAATGGCAGAATTTAGAGTTGTCGAACCAAGATGGTCTTGATCCGTGAGTTGATGAGTGGGGTGGTGTTGAAGGTTTATTGATGATGTGGTTGAGAAGAAGGGTGTCATTCCCAAGACATTGGTGAATGGCAACCTTGAGGGCACAACACTGCTCGGTGTCGTGCCCAGGCGTGCGATGGTATGCACAAATGCAAGTGTCATCGAACCAGGGTGGTTTTGGTCCAAGAGATTGATATGGTCTAAGAGGCGGGAGATAGATACAAGAGGACTACAACAATTGCCGTAACAGCAAAACATAAGAACCTGCTAATGGGTCTGAGTGTCTTGTTGCATTAAGGGTTGATGACTTTGGTTTGAGAGGCAAAAGTGTTGGTCGATGGTTTGGAGGAGATATAAGTCTGACGGGTTGAGGGAGTAATGGAGGTGACTTGCCTCTGTGAAGTATGAGAGTGGGAAGCACTCCGAGTAAAGTGGATAGATGTGGGCCTAAAATTGAAGGTAATGATGAAGGTGGGGGAGGAGGCCTCCGTTGTGGTTTAGTAGCCTTCATTGGTTTGGGTTGAGGGCCACCTTTATGCGAGGTGAGGTTATATGTGGGGCGAACACCAAGAGGTTTAGTCTCTTTGGGCATGATGGACACCTGCGCGGGTTTGGACTTAGATGTGGACAGTTTTTCTCTCAATGGAAAAGGGATTAAAAATGTGGGCTCTTTAAGTGGAAAGAGCTCCGGAGTAGTCATGGCTTCTGTGTGTGGTTGGGGAGTCGAAAAGGTATGATCATCTATGGATGATAAGAAGGATGAAGGCGAGGCAGCTGGTGTTGATGTGGTCAAAGCATCCTCCAATATGGGAGAAGTTGATGGAGGACAAGTAGGAGAAGAAAGTTCTTCGCCATGTGGAGGAGGTATAGGGGAAGAAGGGTCTTCCACCTGTGAAAGAGGTTGGTCAGGGATAAGAGAAAAGATAGTGTCGACCGTGTGTATATCATGGTCTTGAGGGTCATTAGTCATGGTTTGGACATTGTCTTGAGTAGGCGGGTGATTAGGAAAGGGTTGCTTGAAGATGTCGAGGTTTTGGTTGGGCGGTGCGTTCGAGTTGTCTAAGATAAGATCCCCCTTGTCTAGCATGTCCTGGATGATGTTTTTGAAAGTTTGACAGTGATCCGTGTCATGGCCTTTGACACGGTGATAGTTGCAAAAGTGATTCTCCCTGTACCATGCAGGGATAGGTGTTGAGGGGTTGAATTGATGTGGTCGGATTGAAGGGAGATCGAGGACCCCCTGCTTGACGAGTTTATCCAAGATAGAGGCATATGACTCCCCAATTGGAGTGAATTGACGCTGTATGGATTGACGTTGAAAATGTTTATTGATGTAGTCTAATGTTGAAGATGATGGTTGGTTGGTTATTGAAGATGATGGTCTAAAGATGACAGTGTTTGCCGACCCCTTGGATTGAGAGTGGGCAGAAGAAGGTCTGGAAGAAGAATGGTCATTGGTTCTTGTGTTAGTGTTACGCAATTTGACCTTATCTTCTTCAATGGCGCGGAGTTCAAGCTTTCGGGCCATGGTGAAGGCCTCGTCAAAAGTGTGGAATGTTTGAACCCGTAAGGTGGACGAGATGTGATTGGCACATGCTTGGGAAAAGAGCTCAATGAGCTTGGGCTGAGGCAAGGAGAAGGAGAGTTGGTTAATCAAGCCTCTCCAACGGGTGACAAAATTGACTATTGATTCGTCGTCAAATTGCCTAATGGAGTAAAGGTCTGTGATGGAGACTTGTTTAGTGATATTGATAGAAAAATGGTCAATGAATAGTTGGGCGAGTTGAATGAATGAAAAGATAGAATGTCTGGTAAGAGAGCTATACCAGTCAAGGGCAGGGCCAGAAAGAGACATAGGAAACGTGCGTAGGAGTAACGCATCGTCGTGGGTGATAAGGTAAAAGGCATGTCTGAATGCCCGTAAGTGTTGTTGTGGGTCTTCCTTACTCTGAAAGTGAGTAAATTTAGGAAGCTCCCAATGGTTGGGGTATGGTCGGATAGGGACAGAAGGATGGATGGGCTCGTTGTAAATTTGGTCATATGAAGAGACATTACTTGAACTGGAAATAAAAGCTTCGAGACTGGACATTTTATCCATCAGCATCTTGATGACGTCTGCTAAAGGATTGGTGGACGGAGCGCCCCCTAGGTTGTAAGGCACTTGAAAGAGGCTAGAAGATGCATACGACATAGTCGGTTGTACCAGTAAGGGTGCAACGTACAGATGACTAGTTGCAGGGGCAGAAGTAGAGGCTAAGGGTGGTTGGGTTATGAAGGTAGAAGGCATAGGCTGACCAGATATCACCAAAGGTGATTGTGTGGTGGCATGGACAAAAGAGGAGGTAGGCACTCCTGCGTATATGGGCACAAGAGTGTGAGGGGTCGAGACAACTAAGTTCTGGTATGATGTAGAACTCGGTTGAATTGTAGGTGGTTGAGGGGGTAATGGAACCCCGATGGAGGTTGGTCTAAAAATAGATGAGGAGGCTGAACTTTGCGTATAGGCCATGGTCGGGTTAATGGTTGAGGCGAAAGGTTGAGTCGTAAAAGGTTGGGTGGCGAACGGTGTTGATGTCGTCGCCACGTCACCCGAAAGGTCCCGCGTTGGGTTTCTCACGAGATAGTTTTGGAGGGCTGCGGTATTGAGGTCCAAGAATCTTGCAAAATCTTGGTCCCCTTCTAGGATGATAGGATTTTGGGTTGGAGATGGTCTAGTAGGAATTCTTTCAGTCTCCGAGTTGAACTCCATTATAGGATTGTTTATAGACGGGGTAGGCAAAAGCGATTGATGGCTAGCGTGGTCAAGAAGAGCCTTGGTTTGACTGCGTGTCAAAAACCATTCAAGGCAAGGAAGAACATCCTCATAAGCTCAAACAAGCAGATAAGAATGAAAAAGATGAAGACACAAGCAGATCCTAAAACCCTAGCAGTAAAATATTAGGATTATAGTGGCTTATGCCTTAGAATGTGTGTAGAGGAAGGTTGGTTTTTGAGTTGGGTCCTAGAAGAAGCAGTCTATGGATGGTTTTGGGTTTTGTTATGGTGCTCAAAAGTCTGTGTTAGGTTCGGTACACGGCCTGGTGTTAAGGAGCAAGCTCCCCTCACTTCATGATTCCAGTGGTTAGCTGGTTTCGCTTAGCCAAAATATACTTCGCCTATAGTTTAGACTCTGCCAGAGAACAGAGTGGGCTTTCCCCTTGGTGATGAAATCCAAGTGAGATCACCGGGACAGGTAAGGTATCCGCTGGGGGATGAAATCCCAGTCGGGCCTTGTCTCAGGTGAGTTAAAATGTTTGTTTTATGCAAGTGGTTTGGTCATGTAACATCAAGTGATCTAGATTAATTCAATATGCAGTTTAATTACTATGTGTGATCTAAGAGATGCAGGCAAACAGAAATGAATGCAAAGTGTTTTAATGCCCAAGTCGAAATGTTTTGTTCGTATGAAGACGAATGGAGAAAGATTCGAAGAATATGAGTTTTAGCTAGTCTAGAAGTGCAAGAAAGAAAAGAAAAGTTCATTTTAGTCCTGCTTATGATGTCGTTTAAGAAGAGGTGAAAGGAGGTGAAAAGGAAGGAACCTAATGCACCTATATGAATGAAAGAAAGAAAGAACCCAAGGAAGGCCCTAGTGTCCCACCGGGCGTGCCAGAATGTTTCTATGCAAAATTGCTTTCTACATTCAAAGAAGAAATAAGAAACTAAAAGAAATGGTCAAGGCTAGAAGATACCTGATAAAGTCGTGCGCACTGAAATCAGACGTTGGAAGATTCTCCTCTTTGGCTGTGGAGGAATGACACCTACGAAGAAAAGAGACTGAAACACGGAAAAACGTTAGTCAAAGATATGGTGGGCTGTCAGGCGAACGCCCGATCCCGGAAGTTCAAAGACTTCCTAGAAGGATATCAACCCACTGATAAAAAAGCAGAATATTAGACTAAAGTAGATATAATGAAAGATAAAATGACAGAAATAAAGGATAGAAAATAAAATGTGTACCTAATAATGAAGCACTATTCTGACACTGTCGCCAGCATCGGTCGGGGCAGGTTCTGGACAGAGTCTACGCGAGTTGCAGAAGGTCTAGGAGAGTCAGGACAGGGTCTTGACAGGGTTGGGACAGGTTCTGATGGAGTCGAGACAAAGTCAGGGCAGAGTCTAGGCAAGGTTTTAGATAGGTTCTGGGCAGGGTTTTGGACAGGTCCTAGTCAGGATAATGTCGAGTCTAAACAGGCTCTGGGGATTTGCAAAAGGTCGAGTCTGGATAGAATATGGAGTATGGAAATAACAAGCAAGCAATAACCAAAAATAAAAATAAATAGATGAGGATACTTACCTGTCACAGTGCGAATACATGATTGACGTTGTTGAAGTTGTCTGTGAAGTGCCGGATTGAAGCGAATGCAGATTGGTTGATGCCGGAATTGGTTGATCGTGAGAGTGTTGATTGCAAGGGTCTATGAATGTCAGAGTTCGGAGGTCGATTGATTGATTGATTGATTCATCGATTAGCCTCTCGTATGGTTCGTGGACGTTGATGAAGGCAAGGGGCGGTTCGAGAGACGGTTCGATAACCGTTTGGGAAACCGATTGGGAACCGAATGATAACTGATAACGGATAACGGTAAGGTGACCGACGTCGGTGACATTGGCCGGGTAAAGACCGTCGTCAGCAGATGCACAATGGGGATAGAGTCTAGCTTTAGCTCTGTGCTCATTTTTACATGCTGCCAGGGTCAAGGCTAATGGAAAAAGTGATCGACAAGGGTTAAATAGGCGAAGAAGAATAAGACGGGGAAGGACCAGGGGAGTTGACACGATTTCGGTGTCTACATTTATGCCTAGTTTATTTTCACTAAATTTCATATCATGCAATGAAGAATGTCAAAAAATCTGCATGTGGCTAGAAAGCGCTGAGTAATCATGTTGATAAGGTTAGAATTAAAATTCATGGACATGTAAAGAAAAAATTATAATATGGGTTTGTTTATTTTTATGCCTAGTTTATTTGCACTAAATTTCATATCATGCGATGAAGAATGTCAAAAAAATTGAATGTGGCTAGAAAGAGCTGAGTAAGCATGTTGATAAGATCATAAATCACATGCATGGACATGTCAAGACAAAGTTATCATATGGGTTTGTTTATTTTTATGCCTACTTTATTTTCACTAATTTTCATATCTTGTAATGAAGCATATTAAAAATTTTACATGTGGCTAGAAAGAGCTGAGTAAGCATGTTGATAAGGTCAAAATTTGCATGCATGGACATGTCAGGACAAAATTATCATATGGGTTTGTTTATTTTTATACCTAATTTATTTTCACTAAATTTCATATCATGTGATGAAATATGTTAAAAAATAGCCATTTGCAAATTTGGGCTTCTAGACAGATTGACTATGTTTTTCCATACTTATCTAAATTTGTGTGACAAGAAAAGCTGGGTAGGCATTTTGATGGTGTTTTATCTTGCACATGTGAAGGTGTAAAGAGAAACTAATCATATGGGTTTATTTAGTTTTGTGCATAGTTGATTTACACTAAATTATAGATCATGCATCAAAGCACAAAAAAGTTATGCAGGAGCAAATTTGGCCTCCCAAACAAGTTCTAAGCATAGTTGGCTCTGTGACAAAAGATTTTGAGAAGGAATTTTAATGGTGATATATCTCACTCATATGTAGGTTCCAAGAGTAGTTTGTTATATGGTTGGATTCTCGTATGTATGGATATCATATGGTCTAACTTAAAAATCATGCATCCAAATGCAAAAAAATATATGACTGTTTAAAATTGGTTTTTTAAGGAGATAAGTAAAGTTCCCATAGTCAAATTTGCACTTGTTAAAGTTTGATCAAGATCAATGGAGCGCATTTGCTCTAAGAAGTTAGGAAGCAACAAGATGAGGATAGGTGCATGATGTTTAAAACTAAGCAAAGATACAGATCAAGTTTATTCCAAATATCAATAGTGAGTAAGAGATCATATAGATAGAGATTAATGGTGTGTATTAAAGTCAAGAGGTCAAATTGATAGTTTCCTAGCATTGATAAAGAGAGGATAATCTTGAAGAGATCAATAGAGCACATTGAGTCAACATTGCAAGGGTGCATGAGATGAGGTCAAAGTTGATCATTAGCACCTATGTGTTAAAGATTAGAAAAGATCAATGGTTTAAATTCAATTGAAGTAATGAGAACATGATATGATTGCAAAGTTTCTAAGGTTTAACTATGACCATTACCATTTGAATATTCAAATTTGCCAAGGGAAAAACTAGTGTTTAGTATTTCATCCATAACTTTTGATCTAAGATTAATTTGCTCATGCTATAAAAAACAAAGTCATAGAGGACTCCAAGTTGCATTTGGAACTATAGATTTTAAGATATGAAAGTATGGTTAGACATAGTTATGGTGATACAAAGATGATAACATGTTGGTATATGTTCTACAAGTGATTCGAGAAGGATATTCAAGCTTGTGTTGATGTTGTTTCAATATCTCTTGATGAATTAGGTATTGGGGAGTGTTTTAGACTCCATGAGGATGCTCTATATGGATTTTAGATATGTGATCAATATATCTCTAGTATAAACAATGCTTAAAAAGTTGATTATGTATTCATTCATGATGTTCATGTGCACCAGGTTAGTTTTTGAGTTGTTTGAGCATATGCAGAGGTGAACTAATATGATTGTGATCATTTAAGGATGTTGAAGGGGAAATAAGGAATGGACCTATTTATTTGAAAGTGGTCTTATGTTCTTATTTTTCTCGACGGTGTTCTAAATGTGTGAATAGGTCTCCATGAGACCTATAAGAGCTACAAGGGTCTTATTAAAAGGTGTAAATGCTTAAGGGTGACCCATAAATGTTATAGTTGACCTATGAAGATTGTATTGAGTCATGTATTCATGTGAGAGATACTTTAAAGGATAAGGCATGCCTAATGGCTCACCAAGGTAGTGATTATCATGATTGCTCTATAAATTGTGAACCAAAGGAGATAGTTTCTAGGCTTATTTTGAGAGGGGTGAGTGTTGAAGTGAAGAAGTGAGGAGGTAAAGAGTGATAAATAGATGGGTTGAGAAGAAAAGTAGATTAAGGACTATGTGTATGACCTTTAGGTCATGTTTTTTATGTTATAATAGTGCTCTTATAGGTTGAACATGAGCGAAGAGGTCTAGAGTGATCCAAAAAGTTGGTTTGGATGCCTTGTGTGTGAGCAAAGGATTGTTGATGTCTGTGTGAGCTTGGTGGTTATTATGAGAGGTAGATCAGTGTGTGGAATATGTGTATGACTATCTGGTCATGTTATTGAAGCTGTGATAGAGTTGTTGTTGTGATGGATGTATTGAGTGTGTAGAGTTGAAGAGTGAGGTTAACTAGGATATGTAATGTGTCTTAATTGATCTTTGTGTATTGGTTCAAGTATGTAATGTGATTTAGACAATAGGGAGTTTTGAGTGAAGGTAAAGTGTGATAATCAAAGTTCCATCATCAGGTGTTGAAGATATCACTTTAAATGTGGAGTTGTTCATAGGTGTTGTTGTGGGAGCTCAACATTTAAGGGAGTTGTTTCCTCCTTACAAGGTGAAACTTTCTGAAAGTCTAGCTATTATGGGTGCTCAACTAGATAGGTGTAGTAGCTCCTTGTGGGATTGTTGTCTCACTAAAATTAAGAATGGTAGTTCCTTGATTAGTATCTTATTAGTCTAAATTTTTTCTTGTTATTATAAGATAGTAGTCTAATTATAGGCTCCAATTGGTCTTATTCCCCAAGAGGGTTTCCCACATATGTCATGTGTTATGTGATTGATATTGATTTGTCTCTCTTTATCAATGGTATGAATGATATGTATGCTTCATGAATGCTTATGGTAATTGATTAAGTGTTTGTAAAGATCAAAATTGAAGTCAAATTATTTGGGCTTACTGATTCACCCCCCCTCTCAATGATTGTACCTCTAATAATTGGTATTAGAGTGAGTCCTTTGGAGGAAGCCTAATAGATTTAAGGTGATCCTAGGTACGTACAAAGATGGATAATTAGTTGAAGAAATAAAATCAATAGTGGAAGGCTATGATCAAGGCACTTGAAGAATAGATATGTACTTTGAATAAAGATGCCAAAGAGGATGATAATATTATCAATGATCTCAAGGTTCAACTAATAGACGTCAAGACAAGTTTGTGTTCAAAATAAGGACATCATGTGTGATGAAGAAGTTTAACATGATAGTGAAGAAGAATTTGATCTAGAAGCTAAACTCATGGGTGCACTTGGTGAATTGAAGGAGAAAAATAAGAGGAATCATAAAATGAGGAATATGATCAAAGGTCTTGAAGCACAAGTCAATTTTCTTGAGGGAAGTTTGATTGAAAAATCATATAGAATAAAGGATGACATGGATAAATAATTTAAGAGTGATAATTAGACTATCCAAGTTATCAAAGGTCAATTAATGGCTATAATTTCAAGTATAAGAGCTAAAGAAGATGAGAGAATTCAATTGGAAACCAAGATAGGTTCATTTTTGGATGAGCATAAAAAATTTATGTTAAATATAAGAAAGCTTAAATAAGATCAAAATAAGTTAGATCAGGTCAAGATTAATGCAAGAGGTCTATTAGACAACCAAATGATTCAAATTATGATAGTTTATTTCATGGTCATTTTTATACATGTAATAAGTATGGTCATAAATCTAAGGACTGTAAAAGGAAGTCAGTAAAAAATGTGTCCTCATGGAGCCTTGGAAGAAGAAGCAATTGGTCTTAGATAAATCATAACTCAGATTACTCAAGAGGTGTGTTTAATGATGTTATTTGTTTCAGTTGTCATAAGAGTGGACATATTGCTAGATTTTGTCCAAATGGGGTTAAGAGGTATTCAAGGTATGTCAAAGGATATAAAGCTCTTAGAAGGTTTGAGGAAGGATAAACTCAGGTATGCAAACCAAAGGTAGTCATTGCTAATTATTATAGTCATAAATTTGATAAGAAATTTTCTCTAGAAAGCTATGTTGCAAATTAGGATAAGCTCAAGGATCAAGTAGGTAAGATGGCTGCAAAAGATAAGAAGGGTCAAACTATGGTATGGAGACCTAAGGCTATAAAGTATAATAAGACTAACCCTATTGATTCCAAGAGTCTTGATGGATAGTTTGCCAAGGTGGAAAAAGGATCAAAAATAAAGGAGAGTCAAGATTTTCTATTGGCAACATTTATTGACAAATATAAAGAAAAGAATGAAGTCAAGGATTCAGTTAAAGTTAAATAGGACTGCAAGTTATAGAAAGATATGGAGATATGGGAGTATCCTAAGTTTTGGGACTTTTAATGTCTCTATGCCAAATGGGTGTCTCTATCTAGGATTAAAAAAGACACATGTTAGTCAGAGGAAGCTTGGTGGCTGTTAGATATTGTTTGGTGAGAAGGTATGGAAATAAGGTATGTTTATGCATTCTTTTTATATATCTATCTATTGGAGAAAATAATTTGTGAAGAATCAAAGTAGTCCTATTTTAAGAAGGATTTAGATTGTTGATAATGGTTTGGATATTTTCGTATAAAGGTGAGTTTCAAATATCTATTTGCATATCAATTTTTGGTAGATGCTAGATGAACTTATAAGTTGAAGGCCTCTCTTCTAGGTTTTTTGTCCTCAATCTTGCTAAGATTGTTAAATCCTTGCTGAAAAATTGTGTATGCAATGGAATTTCACATTGTTATGAAGATGACGTATATCTATATGAGTATTGAAATTGATTGGACAATATTTGAAGACTTATTGAAGATGTCATGTTCCTAATGAAGCATGAAGATAGGGGGAGCTTTGTAATTGGTCAGGCCCTAGGATCAAAGGACCAAGTAGTTGAATCTAATTAAGAGGGCATGGAAAAGTAAGTTTGTGTGCTCAAGATGATAATACCAATCAGATGTCTTTGGTTAAGGAGGAGAAACAAGATCATGAACTTGTTCTAGAGATTTGTGAAAGAGCTAAAATACATGATTAAAATGGGTATTTCTAGGTAACTTAATGAGTTTGATGCACTATCAAGAAGTGTTTGGTGCTTATAAAGGTTTATGCATTTATTTGTGATATGATCTAGGTGTTTTGTGGTATGATGATATGTTGAATGGAAATTGAAGATTTTTTAGTGCTCTTGGTTTTCTTAGTTTTTGGCTTAAGGGCAAGTAGGCCTAAAAATGGTTTATAGGAAGTCAATGTTCCTAAAGTATGGAGGCTCAATTTTTGGTCTATAAGTGTGTGATGGGTGTCTCTAGGTGTGCAAGAAGTTTTAGATATGTGCATTGACCAGAAGGAGGTTTTTTGACCCTATTTATTTTAAGAATTTAAGGTTTTGGGCTATCCTAAAAAAGTGGTTTACCTTGTGAATTTAGGTCTAAGGCTTCCTAATATGTTGAATGGGATAAATGGGTGGTCAAATCAAGCTTCATAGAGAATTTAAGGTTTGTGGTTCTCAAATTATTCAAGTTTTTGTCAATATGAAGGGTTAATTGGCTAGTAGGTTTGTGAAGGAAGTATATTATAGAGGATGATCCTGGTGATAAAAATTGGTTTTCTTGAGGGGACATATGAGATTTCTCTATATATGAAGTATCAAGTCCTGAAGATGTGTCTACTAAAATATGTGGGATCTTCAAGTTCTAGGTAGGGCTATAAGAAGTCTAGATAGGCCTAGTTTGAAGAAGAGTGTTTTTTTCTCAATTTCTCCAAAAGAGAAATGTATGTTTGTTTCAAGGTGAGTTATCAAGGTTATTAAGAGAATGTTTCCTATTTTTTGAGTGTCATGAAGTTCTTTTTGTGGTCCTTATGGTAGCTTGAGAGAGAAGGCTAGTAAACATATGTGGTGATTTTTCATGATGTGTGGAGATTTGAAGATGCTCAGAAGGAGAAATTTCTCAAAGTTCTTATGGGGAGTCTTTCTAAGATATTTATTGATTTGTTACATTAGATTTATATGCTTTTGTGTGTTCTTTATTCATTGGTTGGAGTGCTTAGTTGAAGAAGAGTGTTGGCATGAAGTAATATGAAGTTGTCAAGGCAAGAAGGGGTAGGCTCAAGGTAAGAGGGAGTTTGTATCATATTTATAAAATGGTCCTTTCATATTTATGGTATTTTTAGGTCCTCAATATCAGTTGGTTACTACTTTGTCATTATGTCAAAGGAGGAGAAATTTCCTATTGTAGGAGTGCTTGAAGAGAGAGAATGTGAGTTATATATTGCTATATATAATGGTTGCTAATATCAATGACAAAAGGGGAGGTTGTTGGAGATTTGTCATGATGATGGAATGTGGTGTAATGGATGTGTCTTGGTGAGTGGATGAAGTGACTTGATAGCCTATGTGATAATGACAAAGTGTGTAATGTGCTTGTTCTTGTATGCTTGAAGTATGATTGGTTGATCTTCAATGTTGGCATGGTTAGAGATGTTCAAGGATGAGTATGATGATTTGAGGATGTGTAAAAGGTCTCTAAGATGTTTTATATGCTTTGAGTTCTATTGTACATAAGTTTTAATCATCTATTTATCCATAGTTTTCATCTAGACACTTTGAGTTTAGTGGCATAAATTTTGAGTAGGCAATTTGATGACATCACCATTACCACATGGGAATGAGTTAAGGGGTTTCGGTCATATGGTTATGATAATAATAGTCCCTAGTTATTATGAACCAAATACCATGTCATACATCTAAGCATGGTCAAAAATATGAGGATAAAAAGTTTGGTTCTCAATCAAAATTCATTATTTTCCCATTCTTAGCCAAATTTCATGTGGCCAGAAAGAGCCAAGTAAGCATGTTGATAAGGTCATCATTCAAACATGTGGAGGTGTCAGGGAAAATTAATCATATGGGTTTTTTAATTTTTGTGCCTAGTTTATGTGTGCTAAATTTTAGATCATACGATGAAGCATGTCAAAATATATGCATATATAAAGTTGGGCTCCCAAGTAGTTTCACTATGTTTTTCCATGGCCAAATTTGTGTGAAACAAGAAAATCCAAGTAGGTATTTTTATGGTGTTATATCTTTCATGTGTGAAGGTGTCAAGAGAAACTAATCATATGGTTTTGTTTAGTTTTTTTCATAGTTGATTTATGCTAAATTATTGATAATGCACTAAAGCAAGGAAAATATTATGTAGGAACAACATTGGCCTCCCAGACAAGTTCTAAACATAGTTGTCTCTATGATAGAAGATTTTGGGAAGGAATTTTAATGTTGATATATCTCACTCATATGTGGGTTCCAAGAGTATTTTGTTATATGGTTGGATTCTCCTATGTAAGGAGAACATGTGATCTAAATTATAGATTATGCATCCAAGCATAAAAAAAGATATGACTATGTAAATTTGGTCTTCCAAGTAGATAAGTAAGGTTCCCATAATCAAATTTTCACATGTTAAAGTTAGAGAAATATTGATGGAGTATGTTTTCTCCAATAAGTTAGGAAGCAGTGAGATGAGGATAGGTACATGATGTTTAACACTAAGCAAAGATAAAAATAAAGCTTCTTTCAAGCATTAATAGTGAGAAGGAGATAGTATAGATAGAGATCAATGATGTGTATTAAAGTCAAGAGGTCAAATTTATAGTTTTTTAGCATTGCTAAAGTGAGGGCAATCTCAAAAAGATCAATGGAGTGTGTTGAGTCAACATTGCAAGGGTGCACAAGATGAGTTCAAAGTGATTGAGGTTTAATGTTTGAACATTGGTGCCTATGTATTAAAGATTAGAAAACATTGATGGTGCATATTCAATCTAAGTAGTAGAGACATGAGATGATTTTAAACTTTCTAAGGTTTAACTATGATTTTTTCCATTCAAATATTTGAATTTGCTAAGGGAAAAACTAGTGTCTAATATTTCATCCATAACTTTCGAGACAAGATGAATTTTCTCATGTTGTAAAAAGAAAAGTCATAGAGAATGCCAAGGTTCATCTAAAAATATAGATTTGAATATCTAAAAGTCTATAAATACATAGTTATGGTGCTCTAAATATGACCATTTTTTTGTATATGTTCTACAAGTGACCCAAGAAGGATATTTGAGCTTGTATTGATGTTGTTTTGATATCTCTTGATGAATTGGCTATTGGGGAGTGCTGTAGACTCTATGAAGATGCTTTGTGTGGATTTTGGAGGTGTGATCAATATATCTTGAGTATGAAAAATGTTTAATAAGTTGACCATGTATTCATTCATGATGTTCTTATTCACCAAGTCAGTGTTTGAGTTGTTTGAGTATACGTAGAGGTGAGCTAAGATGATTGTGATCCTTTGAGGATGTCAAAGGGTAAATAAGGAGTGAACCCATGCATTTTAATGTGGTCCTATGTTATTTTTTCTCTCGATGGTGTGCTAAATTAGTGAATAGGTCTCCATGAGACCTATAAGAGATACAAGGGCCTTATTAAAAGATGTAGTGTCTTAAGGGTGACTCATGGATGCTATGTCCAACTTATGATATTGTATTGAGTCATGTATTCATGTGAGAGATACCTTAATCATTAAGGCATGCCTAATGTCTAAACAAGGTAGTGATTATCATGATTGTGCTATAAATAGTGAAACCAAAGGAGATGGTTTCTAGGCTTATTTTGAGAGAGGTGAGCATTAAAGCAAATAAGTGAAGAGGTTAAGTGTGCCTAATGGATGGGTTGAGAAGTAGAGAAGATTAAATACTATTTATATGACATGTAGGTCATGTTTTTGAGGTCATAATAGTGATATTATAGGTTAAGCATGATCGAAGAGGTTTAGTGTGATCGAAAAGGTTAGTTTAGATGCCTTGTGTATGATCAAAGGATTCTTGATGTTTGTGTGAGCTTGGTGGGTGATCTAAGAGGAAAATAAATGTGTGGACTATGTGTATGACTAT
Organism: Torreya grandis; assembly: GCA_037957365.1. Taxonomy (NCBI): domain Eukaryota; kingdom Viridiplantae; phylum Streptophyta; class Pinopsida; order Cupressales; family Taxaceae; genus Torreya; species Torreya grandis. Next base: position 1,382,949 of record JARHVA010000261.1, on the reverse strand, counting down.
ATGGTCATGTTATTGAAGCTGTGATAGAGTTTTTGCTATGAAGGATGCATTATGTGTGTAGATATGAAGAGTGGGGTTAGTTGGGATATGTAATGTGTCTCGATTGGTCCTTGTGTATTGGTTCAACTATGTAATGTGATTTGGCCAACAGTGAGTGTTGATCGAAGGTGAAGTCTGATAATCAAAGTTCCATCATCAGGTGTTGAAGACATCAATTCAAAGTTAAAGTTGTTGATAGGTGTTGTTGTGGGTGCTTAACATCTAAGGGGGTTATTTCCTCCTTACAAGGTGAAACTTGATAAAATTATAGTTGTTGTGGGTTCTCAATTAGATAGGTGAATTATCTCCTTAAGGGAATGATGTCTTACTAAAATTAGTAATGGTAGTTCCTTGATTAGTAGCTTACTGGTCTAAATTATTTCTTGTTATTATAAGATAGTAGTCTAATTGTAGGTTCTAGTGAGTTTTATTCCCCAAGAAGGTTTCCCACAAATGTCATGTGATATGTGATTGATCTTGCTTAGTCTCTCTTTCTCACTGATGTGAATGATGTGTATGCTTCATGAATACTTGTGGTCAATTATTAAGTGTTTTTAAAGATCATAATTAAATTTATATTATTTAGTCTCATTGATTCACCCCCCTTTCAGTTATTTTACCTCTAACAGTCCTAAGGACAACTTTCCTTTACCTTCGATAAATGCCATCATTGATTACATAAATATTTATGAAATTTTATCTCTTATGGATGGTTTCTTAGGATACAATAAAATTCACATTACCCCCAAGGACCAACATAAGACTACTTTCACCATAGAATGGGGCACCTATTGTTATGTCAAAATGCCCTTCGGTCTTAAAAAAACCTGTGATACTTACTAATGAGAAATGACTCACATACTCCATGATATAATCCACAAAATTGTTGAAACCTATGTGCATGATCTCATTTATAAATACAAAAATTATATGACTCATCTATATAATCTTTCTATTATCTCTGATCATATTATTAAATACGAGGTTAGACTTAATCCTTACAAACATGTCTTTGGTGTCACATCTAGAAAATTATTAGGATTCCTAGTCTCTCTCTATGGCATTGATGTTGAACCCACTAAGATTAGTTTTATAATCAACATGCCCATTTATTGATCTATTCTTGATATTTTTACTTATTTAAGTAAACTTGGCACAATTAGATGATTTGTCCCCAAAAAGGCTTATTGCATACACTCCATTAGTTCTCTTCTCAAGAATGGTACCAATTTAGAATGGATATACACCTATCAAAAAGCCTTTGATAACATGAAATATCCCTTGATTCACCCACCTACACTTCATCCTCCTTCTAATGATTGACCTTTGATTCTCTATACTTCTTACATACTTATATTAGTTAGGGCAATGCAATGCTTTCCCAAAAAGATGATACTAGAAGAGAGTATGCTCTATACTACATTAGATGAGGCCTCATTGATTATGAAACTCATTGTACCAAAATTTAATGCAATTGCCTTGCCATCTATTTCATAGTTGAAAATATTCACCATTACATGTTATACCAATCTACTTATGTCATCATTCATTCCAACCCCCTTTTTCACTTCTTCTCCAAATCCTTTCTTCCTAGAGATAGAATTTTAAAATGGATGGTCCTCCTTATATAATTTTATGTTTGCATCATCACTCAAAAAATTGTGAAAGGGTATGTCATAGCTAATCAACATGTCATAGATCATGTGCCAGCTACTTCTCCCCTTCAAGATAATCTTCTAGATGATCAAATCCTCTATATCAAAGGTTTTATATCAAAACATTTCTCTCAAATATTATTTTCATAACTTTACCATTGATCTTGAATCAAATAATATTGATGAATCCTCCATTTATTCTAATAATACTAAACCCAAAGTAGTTATTGAGGAACTTCCTAAAATTAATGTCAACTTGCACGAAGATGCTTGGACCCTTCACTTTGATGGTGATAAACTCCTTCAAGGATCTAGGTTAGGTTACATTCTTACATGTACTTTTATAAAAATCATTCCTTTAGCTTTTAATTTCACATTTGATGTCACCAATAATATGACCAAATATTAAGCTCTCATTTTAGGCATAAGAGCTGCTCTTGACTTAGACATTCAATATTTACATTATTTAGGTGATTTTTAGCTTATTTTCTACCAAGTAAAAGGTGATTATCAATGCCAAAGTGAGAACCTCATTACCTATCATCAAATTGTAACTAATCTCACCAAGTATTTAATGTTTTTCACTATTAAACCTATTCCTAGAGATCAAAATTCTATTACTAATTCAGTTGCCTCTTCAGCATCTCTCTTTCATCCACACCAAGCTCTTTCTAATACTACTTTTTTTATCCAAATAAGAAAATCTCTATCTTCAAGTCAACCAACAAATTCAATTATCTACCACATCGAGGTTGTTACCCATTTGACAAAGCCCATGGTATCAAGACATTATTAAATTATGAGAATATCAAACTTATCCTCCTAATTTAGACTCTCATGAAAATACTCAGATTCATAAATAAGATTTCAAGTATGTATTTAAACATAACATCATTTATTATTACAATGCTAAAGGTACCTTAGTCTATTATATTATTCCAGATGAGGTCCCTCCTCTTCTTGAACAAACACATGGGGACATTTGTGGTGGCCATTATAGTGGACATGCTATAACATGCAAATGACTATAGGGTTAATTTTGGCATACTCTTGAAAATGATGTGATCTAATTCACTAAAAAGTGTGCTCCTTGCCAACTTCATGATGATCTAATTCATTCACCTCCCATCAAAATTCAAATTATCAAACCTCCTTGGCCATTTTCCACATTGGGATTTGATCTCATTAGAAAATTACCTTGCTCCCAATATGGGCATGCTTTTATCATCACCACTATTGAATATTTTACAAAATGTGTAGAAGTTATGCCCCTTGTTAATGTCACCTATCCTACCATTTCCAAATTTATTCTTAACTAGATCATTTGATTCTTTGGTGTTCCCCACACCATTGTTTCAGGCAATGGTGGTAACTTAAAAAATAAACATGTCAAACAAATTTTTGCTAAATTCAAGATCAATCACAAAATTTATACACCTTATCATCCATAATGTAATGGTCAAGATGAGGCAACTAAAATAATTCTCAATAAAATTCCTAAAAAGATAATTCATGAAACCCACATAGATTAGCATCTTCATCTATACCCTACTCTTTATACCTATCAGACTAGCATATGTACTACCACTGGGGAAACACCATTCTCTCTAGTCTATGGTTTTGATTTAGTTATCTCATTAGAAGTTGAGATTACCTCTCTCTGTATATATCTTCATGGTATTATTCTCAATGAATAATTGTGTGAAGCTCACCTTCATGCCGTTGATCTCCTTGATGAAAATCATCTTTCTAATTTATAACATAATCACCAATACAAGGTTCATACTACCAAATAACATAAAAAACATGTTAAAATCTTCAAATTTAATGTTGATGATCTTGTCCTTAAATTAAACTAGATCCATGATAAATAAGGTAAATATGCCCAAAACTGGTTGGGTCCCTATTTAGTTAAAGATATTCTTGGTCCACATACCTACCACCTTCAAACCAATGAATTCCATGTTTTCAAAGAATCCACCAACATATAATTACTTAAAAATTACATTGCCTAAACATTGCCTTATTTTCATGCTTTATATCTACATCTAACTAGCAATTTTTGTAGGTTACTTACATGGATCTCTCCCTCTACAACAATTCTCTTCTATTAAAAACCTTTAGTCCTTCGTTTTTGGTCTTTTGGTTTCTCTTTTCTCTCATGAGTTATATTGTAAAACCAAAAATAGGACTCATTCTTCCTCATGATGTACCATAGTCTTTATTTTTATTTTTATCTTTATTCTTTTTACATCCATTGGATTTTTCATTTATGAGTTGAAGTGTAAGACCATAGATAGGACCTAACTTTCCTCATAAAACACCATCTTTTCGCTTACCTCAGTTACCTTTTTCACATGATTTTTTGCATCATCGTGTGTTTCTCTTTTATGATTTTTAGTGTAAGACCATGGATAGGACCTATCCTTCTTCATAAAATTACCATCATGTTATTCTTTTTATAATAAAAAATGATATTGATTTTTTTCTCAACTTTAGCTTTTGCTTTTTTTATAGATAGAATTTTCACAACAATCTATGTTAGCATGTTTTCCTCTACTTCCCTTATGATAAGGAATCACACTTTACTATCATTGTAACCTTTCTTTCCCTTTGTCAGATTTATTGCAATTTGAAGTAATTCAAATTGTTTCATTTGTCATTTCTCTTGATTTCCTTTTCTTTTACTCCACATTGTATAAAACAAGGTTGATGTCAAGATAACACTTTTATTTCACCTAAATTTACGAGATTATTAGATCCCATTCTCTTTTAAGTTCTCTCTCTTAGTAACTACGTCCCAAGTATTCAAATAAAAGCTGTCTTTAGTACCCATGTTTTGTTTTCCAAATCTATATGGAGGAGGAATAGAAAAGGTCATCAAGAAAGTTAAAAACCAAATCATTTAAACCAAAAGGCAATGATATATAAAATGAAACATACAAATTTCAAAAGTTAAAATCATGCCAAAAGATGTGATTCCAATCACATCTCCTATCTCTAATCGAAACTCAAACTCCACATTTGGCCTCACATAGAGTCGAGGTCTATTGGAGTGTGGTAGGCCAGTAGATTAGAATAGGAGAATTTTAAAAAACTCTATGGTGCTACATACTTTCTCATGCAAGTACCCAATCTTCATAGTAGACCAACAACTCTATAAGGGGTCTTGAGGAATAGAGAACACATTATGGGAAGGTAGATCCATTTTAATTTTCATGCATATAGCCTTCATGGGATGATCTATACATTATATTTGTTGACCTAAGACTTATGTGGATAGGAGAATTTCTTCTTGTTTTGATGAACCTAATTTGAGTGTATTGACTTTGATAAAGAGTTCCTCTACCTTGGTTTTTCCTTCATTTTACCCTCTACCCATTTTATTTCCCCCCTTGATAAGCAAATTGTGATTCCAAATTTGTTTTCCCTTTTCTATAATTCCTTCTTCTTCACCTCTTAAAAACATGCAACCACTACTTTGTTTCAATTTTATGTATCCTTACATTGAAACAACATATTTGAGTAACTATGGATTACTTTATTTACACCAGAATTACACTTCTAGACTTATTTTATTTTATTTTTAAAATTTTTCATTTGTCATACTATCCTACTATTGTGAACTCCTGAGTTTGTACCTTTTTCTATTGTTGAGTGAGGTTGACTAGTTACTTATCACTCATCAAGGTTGTTTTCCAATTTATACACCCTTTTTCCATTATTATGTGAGATAAGGCTTGTTACTTATCACTCATCAATGTTGTTTTACCATTTTATTTCTTCTTTTACATCAATATTTGGTTACCATCATTTTTAACATGTATCCTTGGTTTGATTTGGTGAGTTTGTCTTTCTTGCTTGAGGTTTACTTGTTTGAGTTTTTTTCATTCTTTAGTAGCCTTAGATTTTTGGTTATGTGATTTACTCTTGTTTTTTTTGACTTGGTCATTTGGTTTAACGTAGCACTTGTCACCCTATCTTTCTAAATTCCCAAGTATATCTCATCTTCATAGCACCAGTTATCTTGGTTTTCCTACGTTTGTTTATTTTTACTCTTTAGTTTTGTATTCTTGGGTTTGTTGAAAATAGTCTCTACACCCTACACAATAAAAACTAACAACACATAAGATAACCATCCCATGATAAAGGTAAGCCAAGGTATACATCACATTGATTTTTTAATTATTTCCCTTTTTAGTCATTTACTATTAGTTATTTTTTATTTAAAATATTATAATTTTTTTTAGCATTAGCTTTATGTTTTCTTATGTTCTTTCTTGAAGCACCATCCTTTATTGCACCTTATTGACACATGATGGGATTCAAGTGGGGCATACATATACACATAATATTTTTAACTTTTATCAATTAATGACACTTTACATCTTATAAGAACCCGTTGAGACTCAATCTATCTTAGTGTACACCTTAAGGGGTATACTAGGAAAGGGGTGGGAATACCATTAGTGCTTTGTAGGATTGTTTTCCCTTATTTCCAAATTATTAGCAATCTAATTAGCTCTTAAATCCATTCCCTAAGTTATTACTCCTCACTTGCATACTCTTCCAATATTTTTCCTCTTTCCATGCCTCTTTTCCTTAACTTAGTACTACATTTTTGTCATTCAGCTATATGGGGTCAACTATGTTGACCCTATACATTTTGAGGTTATTTTAACTTAGGATCTATCTTGACCTTTGGCTGACCTAGCTTGGGACCTAGTGAATAATTGACAAAAATTGTATAGGGTTGACTCAGTCAACCCTATCTGACAACATATTCAAAAAGGTTTAGGGTGAGATTCATCTATAAATACAAGATCATTTCATCATTATTTCAATATGAAATCAAAAATTATTATTTGTTCATGCTTCTTTACAATCTGGGCTTCCACCATTCTACTTGAGGAGTCTTAACTTAGGGTTTCTACTTGGATAATATATTCTTGTGGATAAGTCTTGTATGCTTTGGACTTTCTTAGTTATATTTACAAACCAAAAAAACCTCTTGCAAAGACTCATTAGCCAAAAGAGAGATTGAGTCTTGATGATTACACATTTAGGTAAGTATTCTCTAACTTTGCTCCTCTCTTTAGTAGATAAAAGTAGCATACGTATTGGCTTTGAATAATATTACTCATCATATTCCATGTATTAGGGTCTTACTTATACATAAATTAATTGACATTCTCTTATAAATGTTTTGATTGTTTACTGACCCATTATGTTGTGCCATAAGCTTTGGTGAACACTAGATTAGATTTACTTTCTTGTTATTATAATATGTGAAATATTAAAACTTAGTACTTCCTTAGGGTCATTGCATGATTATGTTAGAATAGAGGATTTGAAACCCTCCTTAGCATAGTATATTGTGATAATATATCCCCTAATATGGTCTATCATATCCCCATATTGGTCATGTTCCTGCTTAACAAATGTATTCCCAATCAGAAATGTATGTATTCTCTATCTTCTCAGAGCCAAGATTGATTTATAGACATGATGCATTTCTAATTGCATATAGAGGGGATTATTTATATTAGTGCCATAAAATTAATGGATCCAATACATTTTGATTTTATACTTCTTTGATCTAAATATTAATAAGATGGTCATTCATACAATTATTACTTTTGACATTCTTTTGATTTGTTGACTGGGTTCAACTTTGACTGCCCCCTAGTGCCAGATTTTGGGCTTCACCAAAGGAGATTGAATTTTGATTAGATAAATGATTTTAATGTGGATATACCCCTAACATTTCAAGGATATCAGTAGTAGGGGGTGATTTTTTATGACTTGGTTTATTATAAGACCCATCTTGACTCTGATTAATTAGATTTGGATCTTTATTATTTGATAGGATTAACTAATTATGGGCTTGGATCCTTGTATATTTAGAACACATTATTGCATGCAAAGGCAAATCCAAAAAATCATGTTCCTATTCATCTCCTTCATGGAGTGGGATGTAGGGATTATGGAGGAGATGTGGATGATTATTACTATGTGGTGGATGAAATAGATAATGGGAAACATAGTCCTCATAAAAGTAACTAGGATCCTTAGCCTCAACATTAGAGAAAGTGTTCTCAATAATTTAAAAAGGATCACTAAGACTCTTGGTGGAATTAGCATCAAAATCTGATTCATATACAACTTGATGATCTTTGACTAATAGAGCATCTAAGAATTGTGATTTAGTTTCATCATCTTAGGATGGATCAAGAGCCATGGATTCTGATTGGTTGATAGTAGATACATATTTGAAGATATAAGTGTTGGTATGACCTTCATAATCTACAAGGGATGATGATTCAAACATGATTTCTGATTCATATGCTATTATCAAACATGATCCTAACCCTTCTGATGTAAACTCTGATGGGAATTTTCATGAGGTGATGTATCCCATAGATAATTTACTGGTATGAATCATATGATTGTTTGTAATTACCTCTTTCACCATGGGTTTTTGGAGGGATAATTTAGGCTTAAAGGATTTGTGAACATGGGGTGTATGATGTGAATGGGTCATAGGGATGCATTGATTAGGGATGGTTGTGGGATGGATAGGACTAAAGTCATGACCTTGGCTAGGGAGGGGAGAAGCTTGATGATGTTTGAGAATAAATTCATAGCACAACCCCTGTTGGACACTCCTAGGCATGGATAGATTGGATTCACCATCAAGTTTAATGTCTCCATTATCAATTAAGTTTTGGATGTAATCTCTAAATGGGTGACATATATTGATAGAATGCCTAGGGAATTTATGGTATATACAAAATAATTTGGATTAATACCATGAGGGAACATGCTTAGACAAATCTATAGGTCATGTTTGAGGGTGGAAAATCATGCCTATGGAGCTCAATTTCCAAAATAGGGCTTCCATAGAGATGGGGAGAGGGGTATACGAGATGTCTATGAATTTGGATGTGAAAGTATAATATTTAGAAGTGGAAGAATGTGATGGTGATGTTATGACATAAGGGGATGGTGGAGTGTGAGATTTTTTAGGGAAAAAATGGGAATGATACAAGGTTGACATGTTATGCTTCCCTTTGTTATTAGGATGGGGGATTTGTGATGGATTATGATTGGTAAATAGAGGATTTGACTATGGATGGGTACAGACTGGGGGTAATGTGTGTTGGATGGGGTCAAGAATTTTAAGCAGTTGGGTACCCATGTTTATCATGGTCATTGATGTCTTAGGTTATCATTGATGTTTTGAAGATCACGAGGTACTAGTTCATTAATGATAAAGTTGTGTTTAATAGCTTGGAGAGTATATGCAATATGTGTAGGTTAGTGAGGATAAAGAAGAGGTTTTAAGGAACCCATAGATGTCTTGTTGAGGATATGGTACTTAATATTGACCTTTAGAGAGAGATAAATGCATCATTTTATCTTAAGAGAAGATATACCATCACTGCACATCATGGAGATATGAATAACCCATCAAGTTTGTGCATTTATTATAGGTATTTAGAAAGTCTACCTTGGTCAAAGGTTTTCATGGATATGTTGTTCATAGTGACAAGAAGGTACCCTAAAAATTTGGTGTCTTGAAGTGTTTCCTAGATCAAATTATAAACTCTAAAGTTTTTATAGTATACTATGATGTGTCATAGACTATCAAGTTTAATCCCCAGGAAATAGCTATTGAAATTCAAAAATATGAAAGTTGAAATTCAAATGACTGTGTATGAATTGGACCAATGCATAAAGAAATGCTTTTATAAAGAATAATATTGGTCAGATAAAGTTAGTGTAAAAATAAAATCTAGATTAGAGTTCATGAATATAATCCTCTAGGTGGTGGTATGTCTTGATTTTTTGTACAAGTTCATTTATTATAGGTCATAGTCAAAGGTTTTGACTATGGTAAAAACTAAAAAAAATAGTGGTCAAATAAATGCATGTAGAGACCAAAATATTGAGAATTTTAGATTGGTATACAAATAATATTTTTATTATCATCCTCAATAAACAACCTCAAAGTGGATTTATTCATGAAAGTTTGTAAAAGTGAACTTATTTCTTGTCAAAGTTGATTGTGTTTTTACAATTTCGAGCAGATTTGAGTGAGCTTCTTATAGAGACAATTTCAAGGTGATTTGGATAGATTTAAATGATATAATGCACATTAATTTTTTTTATAGTTCTCATAGGTTATTTTAAATGTATTATTATGCATTATAAACTCCTATGAAAGTGTGAAACCTCAAAGACTCTTGACTAGGTTTTTGGAGCCTGTGTGCAGTCTTGTGTAAATTTGTTAGAATGGTGAGTTGGAGTATCTCTACACTTATATGATGTATCTAATGAATATATTGTTTTTTTAATAAATAAATTAATTATTCATACTTTATATAATATGGATAGATATCATTAAGGTGTTAAGATGTGAAATCTGAAATGGCCTATCTGGTTGAGTATGCACTATGTAAGAAAAACTTGAGAAATTGGTCTATAAGACCAATAGTTGACACTAAATATTGATATATATCTATTTTGTAATTATATATATATATATATATATATATATATACTTTATATAATATGGATAGATATCATTAAGGTGTTAAGATGTGAAATCTGAAATGGCCTATCTGGTTGAGTATGCACTATGTAAGAAAAACTTGAGAAATTGGTCTATAAGACCAATAGTTGACACTAAATATTGATATATATCTATTTTGTAATTATATATATATATATATATATATATATATATATATATATATATATATATATATATATATATATATATATATAATATTAATGTGTATCATATTTCACTAAATTTTCCTTTAAATTACTAATGGCAAAGTTCTTCATGACTATGTTTTTAGAGGCTACAGGGAGTTTAAGTAGTCACTTGGTAGAGGTGAGTTTGGGTGTTTTTCTAAGAGTTGAAGAATAAAATGAATTTTAATATGTTTAGGATGTATCAAAGGTTAATAATAATTATTTTATAGTCTCTTTTTTTCCCTATTAATGTTTGAAGATTCAAGAGTTCTTGATTGTACTTTGACTATGTTTGACCATTCTAAGTAGCCATGTAGCAAGAGAGTTATTGAAGCCTATTGGTCTGTGTGGTGATGTATAATGAAAATGGAGAGTTTTTTTAATTAATTAATGACATATTAATTTTTTTGACTGATTTATTTGATAAAATTAACTATATTCTTCAATTCTATGAGACAGACTTTTAGGCAGTGACAAGGCCTAATGGCAAGTAGGCCTAATAGCTTAGTTCAAGTGGTGATTTGAATGTACAAATTATATGGATCTATATGGAAGATATAGCAGGCATATTTTATGTGAATTAATTTTTTTTAAATAATTTTTTAATTCCAAAGTTGTTCCAATGGGTTAGATTGGTAACGTGTGCTTAAGATAAACCTAATTGCATTAGGTCTCCATTAAGCCTAAAGGAGGTTTTGGTCTAAAGAAGTATTACCTAACATATACGATGTTTGTTTCACATATGAAACTTGTTTTATGTCCTATTTAAATGGTAATATAAGTTTTTTAAGGCTCTTGTCTGACAAATATGGGTGAGACCAAGTGTTTAGTATAAATACAAGGCAAAATAGGCCTATTTGATCTAATTAAGAAGGTGTGAGCATAAGTGAATAAAATATCTCTTTGAGGAAAATATGTAGGTCAAGTAGACCATAAATAAGCATTATAATATCAATAATTATTGTCTAATAAATTTTATTTAGGTGGATGATAAGGTCAAGTTGACCTAATGAGCCTAAAAGAGGCATGTTGAGCAAGGAAGCTTAGGAGGCTATTTGAGAGGAGTAAAAGGTCAAGGAGAGTTGTATGAGTTGATTGATTTTGATAGACCATAAGATATTAATAAAATATGTATTCTAGGCTTATGAAATATATTTTAAATTAGAGATAGAAGAGAGAGAGATGAAGAAGATTCATCATCCATTAATTGACCAACAAGGTGTTGTGAAGGTGATCAAGCTTGTCTTGGCTTGGTTGATGATTGATCAAGGAGGGAGTTGGATCTGCCTTATAGGTTATAGATTTCAGAATTTACTTTAATCTATTGGGTTAGTGATAATTAATTTATGGGGTTGTATCCTCCTTGCAATATTGGAGCTTGCTAAAGACTAGTTGAGTGGATGCTTGACTAGGTAGGGGTTAGAGCTCCTTATGGGATTGGTGTCTCACTAAATATTGTTTCATTTATTATAGGATATTAGTACAAGTGATATGATATTATTTTTTATTATACATGAGGGTTTCCCAAATATCTATGGTATTCATATATTGATAACTTGATTTGTGCTTATGTGATTGCTCTTCTACACATCTTCTACACATTGTTATATATCTATGCTAGTTTAAATAGTTAAAGAATGATGAATGAAATTGAATGAGATGTTTGAAAAATAATTCACCCCCCCCCCCCCCACCTTCTTAGTGGTTGTGATTCCAAAAAACCATATCAATTATATGCGATAGAAATATCCCCTTGTTTCAGTAATATACGTATTAAACAAGGAGATTTTGTTGATTGTATATTGCAATGGACTCAAAATTCCAGCATCATGATGGCTTGAGTTATGGATTTAGATGAATTAATTGATCAAATGTACATGAATAATCTATGGATTCATGAGTTGGTTTTGATTTATATTTGATCATATGGACATGAATATTTTATGGATTCATGAGTTTTTAGTTTCAATGGAGGAGTAACTTGTTTATATAAGCCGTGGGTGGAAAATCAATGGAAAATTCTATAGAAAACTCTAGAATAGAGGGTTCTATATGAGGGAAGGGTAATTTAGATGATATTTTAGAAACCTCTAATTATATAATCTCCATTAGGTAGTAGGGGTGTATGAAAGGATAGGTTATTAGGGTTGTAGATGGGTAGGTGAATAAAAATGATTTTTAAATTGGCAAGTGGGCTTATAAGTAGGTTAGTAACTAAGTAATATTAGTTAATGGGATAATGAGGGTGATTAATTTATAATGATGGTGGAGTAAGTTTATGGAATGTAGGGGATTTTATATAGTAATTGTCTAGGGAATGTGATTATAGCTTAAATTAGCAGAATTAGTAGAATTATTAGGGTGAGTGAATTTAGGTGCATACAAAATTGTCTGGTTATCTTTGATTATTTTGTTCACTTTGTTTGTTTGTGTCTCCATTTTTGTTTATTGGTTTTTTATTTTGTTCCTTTTTATTAGTGTTTTGTCTTATTTTATTATTTTTTGGCATATTTATATGCTTTCATTATTGTGCCTTGACTTAGTATATATGCATTCATTGGGTTATTCCTTAAGCATTATACTTGAGTCCATACATATTCATTTATCAACATTTTCATTATTGTTTTTATCATTGGTGCATTATTTTCAACTATTTATTGGATCGGGTGTTAGTCCTTATACATCTTACAACTAGGTTATCATGGTACATATCATCATGTATAAAAACAAAAAAATAGTTCAGTGGATCTTACAAGAAATGATTTACAACACTTCTCCTTATTTACACCTAACAAATTCTAGACCTATCCAAACATTACCCAAATACAAATAATTAAATCATAGGTGAATTTTAATCCCTGCTAGTTAGGACATGCATCTTCATATTAGCAAGAAGCCAAAATTCATGCATATCCTCTATGTTAGCTTCCTCTTAATCCATGAATATGTATTCAGTATGTAAGCCCCCTTTTTTGATTTTCCATATTATGGAAAATCATAGTGCCAATGATTATAACTACCTTTGGAAAAATCATTCTATTTTGATCTATTTGCCATATTAGGGCATTTTCATTGTGCTAATGATTATAAATAATTTTAGGAAAATATTTATATCTATCTACCCTACTAGAGCATTTTTTATTATGCTAATGATTATAACTTCCTTTGGGAAAATATTATCTTCACATTATATTTAAATGAAAATGAAATTGATCTATAAATCAATCCTAGCTCAGAGAATATAAATCCCCCTTACACTTTCAATCGATGATACATTATATATATTGGGTCATGACCAAGATGGATCTTCTAGACCTAGACAATAGATCTATTACCAAAATAATATCACTAGGGAGGTTACAAAACCTCTAGTCATGCAAAACTATGAAATAACACTAATTAGGTCCTATGTATTCATATTCACAAATGTAAATGATAAGGAAAGTAAAAGTATAATCTAGTGCACACCAAATCTTGTGGCACAAAAGAAGGTTAGTAAACTTAAAATAAAATATGCATAGTAGAATCCTATTTAAGCTATGTATAGGTAAAACCTTAATGTATGGAGAGATCAATATATTCAAAAGCCATTACTTATGCTACTTATATCTAATAAAAGAGAGGAGCAAAGTTAGAGATAATTACCTTTTAGATAAACCCATAGAGACTCAATCTCTCCCTTGGCCAAAGGTGATTTGCAAGAGGTTTTTGTGGTTTGTAAGGATAACTAAGAAAGTCCAAATCATTTAATACTTTTCCACCAGATAATAATCTTCTCCAAGTAGAAACCTTAAGCTAAGACACCTCAAGTAGAATGGCAAAAGAGCAGGTTATAAATAAGCACAAATGAATAATTAAATCTTGTTGTCTCTCTAAAAATTGATGAAATTAATGTGTTTATATAACTGAATCTAACCCTAGTCCTTTTTGAATTTTTTGCTAATAACATCATCCCAATCGACTCTATATCATTATTAAGAAAAAATAAATTAGGTCTTTCTCTAAGTCAGTCAAGGGCCAACCTAGACCCTAAATGAGTTTTTTCAGTTAAAGTATAGGATAGATGGGTCTAAAATTGTATCATAAACTATCAAAAAGAATTTTAAATTAGGGAAGGGCTAATGAAGGTGAAAAATGACTAGAGGAGTGTGAAAAATAAGAGGCAAAGCTTAGGGGAATATTTTAGGATATTTTTGTGTAGATATCAAGTGGTGATAAAGGGACAACAATCCTATGAATAACTAATGGTCTGCCCACCCTTTTCCTAGTGCACCCATTATGGCATGCACTCAGAGAGATTGAGACTCGATGAGTTCCTATAAGAAATAGAAAACATTGATAATTGATAAAGTTTTTAAATATTAAGTGTAAACATAAGCTCCAACTGAATCTCATCACATGTCATTAGATACAATAAGGGATGGTGCTTTGAGAAAAGAACATAGCAACACACAATGCTAAAGCTAAAAAATTGTAGTATTTTGAAGCAAAAATAACTGAAATTAAATGACTAAAAGGGAAATAACTAAAAAATTAAATGTATGGATAATTTAAATTACCTTTGTTATTAGGTGGTTGTCTATTGTGTTTGTATTTTTTTATCACAAAGGGCTTACAGACTGCTTTCATCAAATCCAAGGATACAAAACTAAAGATAAAAAAAAACAAATGCAAGAAAGCCAAGATAATTGATGCTATGTGGATGAGATGTACTTGTAAATTTGGTAAGTTGAGGTGACAAATGCTAAGTTAGGACCAAATTACCAAGTAAAAATTTAGAGTAAATCAATTAATTGAAAATCCAAGGCTACTAAAAAATAAAAAAACTCAAACAAATAAACCTTAAGTAATAAAGGCAAACTCAGCAAGTCAAACCAAGGATACATGTAAAAAATGGTAATCAAACATCAATGTGAAATCGTTAACAATCATTACATTAAAAAACATGGGTAAACAAAATTCTAAAACAACATTGATGAGTGAGCATTAAAAATCCTTTCTCAATCATCAATGGAAAAAGTGCATAAAATGGAAAACAACATTGGTGAGTGAGAAGTAACAAACCAACCTCAATCGACATTGGAAAAAGAGCATGAAAATAGAAATAGACTTAGCTATTCAAAAAAATGATAGTACAATAATGGAAAATGGTAAAAGAAACCAAGGCATGTCTAGGAATGTAAATCCATGGTGTAAATAAAGTAATCCATAGTCACTCAAGCATGTTATTTTATTCTAAGGATAGATAAAACATGAAGCAAAGTAGTGCTAGCATGTTTTTAATATGTGAAGAAGATGGAAGTAGAAGTTGTAAAATAGACTTAGAATCACACTTTCTTGTCAAGGGGGAAAAGGAAAATGAGTGGAGGGGAGAATTAAGAAAAACCCAAGGTAGAGAAACTCTTTATCAAATTCAAGACACTCAAATTAAGTTTTTTGAAAACAAGAGGAATTATGACATTAAGGACTCTAAAGAACTTCTCCTAGCCACACAAATATTTGGTCAATAAATGAAGTATGTAGATCATTCCATGAAAGCCATGTGCATGAAAATTAAAATGGACCTGCCTTCCCATAATATGTTCCATGTTCCTTAGGGCCCCTTATAGAGTTATTGATATACTGTGAAGATTGGGTAATGTTATGGTCTTAATTTGTACCCATGGGGTAAGTTATTTAGGATCCCTCCAACTAAGCCACAAAATGGGAAAAAAATTATAATGTGGGTGTCCTATGGTGAGGTTAAACCTCTAGAGAAGGTCAGATTCCTATTGGATCTATCACCTAAATTAATATCTTGTTTGGAAAAGTGAGAGAAATAGATAGTAATGCATGAAAATATGTAAAAGAGGTGATTCACCAGTGTTTTTAATGCTTATACTTGTACAAGGCACACTATTAAACACTTTTGAGACTAAAAATATCACTTCACTCACTCCTTGATCAGCTTCCACATAAGCATTTCACAAAAAGGCATTGACTAGCTATAAATATAGCATGAGAGGGTAGTTATCTACTTCCAAACCAAATGACAAACTATTTATGGAATTTAGGATGACCTACGGGAGCTAAAATGCACTTCGTGAAGGTGATAAATTTAGATAGAGGTAAAGGAAATCATAAATTCACTTAAACACATCAATTAATTCATAGAACACACTTTAATTCATCTTGAAAATGGAGGAATTCATTCTTTTATTACATCAAATATGTTTTACAGTACAAACTTGGAATAGTCTGGGTATGCCAAAAGCATAAGAGTCTCTCTACTCTAAGAAAAATATCTGAGAGTCAATAGAGTATTTTTAGAGGAAATGGGAGATATATAGAAAATTAGAAGAGAGAGAGGGAACAAGCTAGTAGAAAGTAATTAATGAGGCCCAACCACTTTTTTATTGATTATCATTGATTCAAGAGTGTTGAATCATAATCTATGATGGAGGAATAGTCTCCAAAGACTCTTAAAACTTCATTAAATGCTTCATTATCTTCCTCAACCTTCAAACTTTCCATCTTATTAATGAGCCTAGGGGCAACATGATTCATCTTGATATGCTCTTCACTTTATCAGATAGTTACTTGAGCTCATTCACTGGTGTCCCTTCTGATATTTATTGCATAGTCAAAAATCTACCATCACTCCCAAATATTGAATATAGGTTCATTATAGATGAAAATCAATCATCATATTGGTTTTATTATATCCATAATTAAAATCAAGATCTATATGATAGGGTTTATTTAACATGCATAAGATTTAAAACCCACATCTAAAATCTCTTGAGAGGTTTGATAGAGATTTAATGGTGTTAGATGGATTTGTAGGATTTATTACTAGTAACCCAGATCATATTTGATCTAGTATTTATATGTTTACCTATTTGGGGTGATGAAATATTTGATCTGACATGTAAAATAATGTGGTATTCTCATAGGCTACTTATTTCATTTTAAAACCTAACCATTTCAATCTTGTACATGTGTCCTCACCCTATATTTCTTGAAGATTTGATCAAATTTTCTTTATTGATACTTGGAAGTCTTTTGGCTCTAACCTTCACCATTGACTATTGATCTCTGACCTACTCCTTACATTGTGCCACTTGGCAGCCCCATGTTTATCCTTAAGATCATGTTGTTAGCTTCATCCAATTAGCACATTTTCACCATGTGACAACCTCACATGTAAAAAAGCTCATTGAATTTTTGACCTCATGTGCACTGTCGATCTGGTTTGCATGATTAAACACATGATGTTGATCTTCTTTCTGATTGATTGAACATGCACCATTGATCTAGTAATTCATTATGATCATGACACTTATCATGGATGCATTTGATCTCAAGATCCATTGACCTTTGACATTGAGCTCACCATTGATCTTTAACTACACTATTTAATGCACACCATAAATCTTTTTTGACCTCCTGACCTTGTGAGATTGCTTGCATGCCATTGATATTTTTTGCTAGCCCCCAAGATCATGCCACTTTTTGATCCTAAATTCAACTTGAAGCTCTCTAAGGATTTTTGAATCCAAACAACTATTTCCTATGACTTCAATTTGATATCCTAGGGCACATCCCATACTACTAGATCATTTTTGGATCCTTATATCTTGAGATAAAAACTCATCAAGACATAAAATTTATAGGGGATGATTTTGGTAGATAGTACACCATTTTAATGCAATTCTTCAACTCTAGTTGGCTTTCTAAGTAAGTTTTATGAGATTCATAATCAAAATGATCTATTCATTCTTACATGATAGGTTAAGATAGTCTGGTTCCTAATAATCACATTAAATAATTCCCAAGATCAACTTATTAACTCACAAGTAAAAATAGCATGATATGAAAATTTTTGAATGGTAAGGGTGATAATTTGACCTATGAGGGGAAAATTGTCAACATTTTTGTGACTCAACTAAGAAGCATGCCTACTGTGCTTGAGAACCAGAACATTTATAGAATCTTGGAATTATAGATAATGATAAATCTGATCCATGACTACAAGAACCTTTTAACCTAAAATAGGATAAATCCTTCCCCCAAAACAAGAAAGGAAACACACAAAATAGGGAAACTGATATAAACAAAGCAAGTGTGCCAATAAAGCTCTTATTTGGGACAAACACAAATAAACTAATGTTCTAGAATAACACTTGGAGTAAAATAATTAAACTAATTATATATAATAAACTTAGCTTCCTTAATATCAATGCTTCAAATGTATCCCATTAACTAGTATAGGAAGACCTTCACCATCCATCTTTGCAACTTGGAAGGCATTATGGGATTTATAGATGGGGATTGTTTATGGATCACTCCAAAAAGAGTCAAACTTTATGTGCCTTCCTAGTTTAGATCTATCTTTATCCCAATTGAGAACCAAATCTCCTTCTTTTAAACCTCGTGAAGAAGCTCTTTTATCAAAATTATCTTCACTTGTGCTTGGTGAGTTTCCATGGTTAACATGGACTGATTTTGAATATCCTCTAGCTCCATAAGCTTAGCATATCTAATCTCCACTAGTTCATTCTCCAACAACTCAAGTTTATGCATTAGTTCTAAAGTAAGAAACTCAAGATAAATATGCAATCTTGTTTCCTTACCATATACCAACTTGTATGGAGAATTGGCTATTGATATTTTGTAGGTGACCCTATTAGCCCATAGAGCTGATTTCAACTTGAGATACCATGACCTATAATTATCTTCAATAGTTCTTATTTTATTTTATTTTATTTTTTTTAATTTTAAAATCCTAGTAAACTTTTTAACATGACTGGCGGCACTAGCTAGACACGCCTAATACCGGTACCACGGGGCGGGGACTAGACCCCGGGACCAATAGAACTATAATGGAAGTACTTGGCCGATCGGGCTAGGTTCTATGCCCTCTTCAATAGTCATTATTATCTTCAATAGGTTCTTATTTTTGGACTTATCAACACCATTTCTTTATGGATATTAATTTAATGAAGTGCTAAGATAGACACCATGTTGAACATCCCATTGGTTAATCCTAGTCCCCATAAAGGCCATAACATTTTTAAAAATAATGGATAAAAGAACTCCAAATCTAGTAAGCAAACCTTCATATAAATCTAGAACATTAGAATCATTTTCTTCTTTCAATGGTACTACTTATGTCCATCTAGTGAAGTAATCTGTAGTAGTTAGCATCTATTTATGTTTTGAACTTGAAGGGGGATTAGTGAGACCAATAAATTTAAATCCCAATTGGATAAAGGGCTGGTCCACCATAATTGATTAGAGGGGTAAGGCTACAAGTTTCACTTTTCCTACAAACATAACACACTATTTGCACTTTCCAATTGATGCATAGCAATACCTAAGCATACTAGGCCAATAATAGCCACCTGTCATGATCTTAAGGACTATGGTACTTTGCGAAGAATGACCTCCACCATGTCCATCATGGAAATACTCAAGAAATATCTATGTTTGGCTTAGCTTTATACACCTTAGTAACATCCCATTGATATCTTTCTTGAACAAATCACCATCAATAAGAAGAAATGAGATTTATTACAATCTAAAATATCTTCTTTTTGAAGGATTTAGATGAGGGGGATAAATACCATATTGGAAATATCTTACTAAGTCATGAAACCAACTAGAAGGTGAGGTATGATCAACTTCAATGTTTTCATCATTTAACACCATAACCACCCCATTATCCTCTTGTAAGTCTTGGTTTATATGCTCACAAAGTCCTTTACCTCTAATTAGCTTTGTGACATTAATTTCCGCATCATACTCTATTACCTTCATTAACCAACCAACTCTTTTCTCATTTATGTGTTTGTTTAAGAGAAACTCTTTGATACTTGGATGGTAAACCATTAATTGCATCTTATTATTATAAAATAAGTATCTAAACTTATTGAGAGACCTTATAACTGAAAGTACATGTTTTTCAAAAAAATATTACCTAGTTTCATATTCTTCCAATCCTTGAATAAATAAGGCTATTATCTACTCTAAATCCTCATGATTCTATTGCATAAGAATGCCTAAAATGGTATATGTCTTAGCTTAATTATACAAGATGAAATATTTTATGAAATCTAGATTTATAAGTGTAGGAGAACTAGCTATGGCCTTCTTGATTTCTTCAAAACTCTTTAATCCTTTTGTGAACCATTTGAAAATCTTATTATTATTTAGCATGGATATAAGTGGCTTAACTAAAGTGGCAAAATCTAGAATATATCTTCTTATAAAATTTATTTTCACTAAGAAGCTTTGAAAATCCTTCTTGTGCTTGGGCATGGAAAGTGCAAGAATTGAGTCTATGCTTTCAAGATCTATAATAAAACCATGTTTTCAAATTACATACCCAAGAAACTTACCTTCATGAATTGAGAAGACACACATTTTGGGATTTAGAGATACCTCAAATTTCTTACACCTTTCAAGCACTTGCTTGAGGTGAACCATGTGCTCACTTGCACTCTTTGAGAACTATGTTATGTCATATAAATAAGTAAGTAAAAACCTATTAAGAAGGCCTTGGAATGTCATATCCATGGCTCTCTGAAAGTTTACACCAGCATTGGATAAACTGAAGGGAATATTTCTATATGTAAATGTCACCCACTTTGTAGTGAAGGTTGTCTTGAATTGGTCTTCTTCTTTGACCAAAATCTGATTGTAACCACTATATCCATCCAATAAGTAAAATATCTCTAAACCTACAACCAACTCTAGAATTTTTTCCATAGATGGAAATGGATAGTGATCTTTAGGGAAGCCTTATGTAAATCATAGAAGTCAACACATAGTCTAATATCACCATTATCATTCCATATTGGAATAAGGTTTGCCACCAAAGTTAAGTTCTTAAAAATATAATAGGTGACTCTATGAGCTTATAAATCTTATCTCTCATCAAAATCTCAAGCTTTGTATTGATAAGCCTTTGTCTTTGTGTCACTAGTTTAGTTTCAGCCTCTAACTCAATGGTGTGTTGAGCTAGACTTGGATCAAATCCATTGAGATCACTATATTCCATGTAAACACATCAACAAATATTGCACACAACTCAATGAAAGCTTACTTATGTGAAGGAGTGCATACTTTTTCCAACTTTAGTTTTTTACTACCTATAATCTCCACATTTGCATAGTGTTCCTCCTTTGTTGATAGAGATAAATTTTCCTTTATCAATTCATCATCAAAATTGAATATGTTCTCAGGTTTGACCAATCCATTGGTAATTTTTTTTTCTAGTTACACAATCTTGTGACCATACTTCTGAAATAACTCTGATTGATTTCTTGAGGAAAACTCAACTTTTTCTTGCAAGAATCTGACAATTTGATTGTCATCTTCAAGCACTTGTCAATTCTCATGGTTAACTGGAGTAGAAGGTATTCCAACCACTTTAATGTGTGACTAATTTTTTTTCACTTTTTATATCAGTTGGGATACTAAATTGTGACCCAATGGCAACTAACCTATCTGCATGCTTATTCTCATCTCTTGGTATTACCTGAATGTTGAAAGCCTAAAAGTTATCAAGTAGGTCCCACACCCTATGCTTATAAGATCTAAGAAATAATTTTTTTAATACATTAAGACCTCTTACTTGGTGAACTACATGTTCACTATCACTAAAAAATTGTAAGGTGTTGACTTTCATCTTCCTATCCCACTGCAAATCATGCATTAGTCCCTCATATTCTATAACATTATTTGAACAACCAAAATAAAATTTAATATAAGAGAAATACATTTAATTTTTTAGAGAACTAAAAATCATTCCATCCCCAATACCTTGTTTATTCCTTGATCTATCAAAGTATAATTTCCATATGCCATCACTAGACTCATCACCCTTCATCATGGCTAGAATTAGTGTACCATTCTCATGGAGGCAATAAAAACCAAATCCCTCTTCTTCAATTAGATTATAAGGATCATGATAATGTAAGTTAGAGGCCCGCTCACCAAGGAACAAGTCTGAAACTCCATTTAAAGTTGATTCATCTTCCATTCCACTAGTTTATAACACCTCATCTAAGATGATACAATTAGTGTTTACAACACTTGGTATATATGGCTCCAAATGGAAATGTGCTATGAGTTTAGAATGTATTATTACCTTGGTACCATACCTAGTTATAAAAATCAAATATTTCTAATCATTTGATAATTATACTCCAATATTTTTAAGTGAAGTCCCTTGATAAACACATGGCAAAGTAGGGAGGCAAGTCCACCATAACTACACCCTATTGAATGGTAACATTGGGAAAAGCATGCATTGCCAAATTTATATATTTGATGATGAATATTTTCTTTGTTAGTGACCCATATAGCTGAAATAATCCTTTGTTATTTGGCTCATAGATAATACCAAGCTTGTATATAGTTTGCTTAGGCATAACAGTGCTATTGGATCCACTATCCACCATGCAGTTATGAACCAAAGTGTTACCAAATATCTAAGAGACATAGAAAAGAGAAGTTTTATTTGGTTTTACCTCAATTTTTTCTATCTTTACCATCTTATTTACCTACTATGATTTTTACTTAGTTGGATGGTCTGAATTAGTTTGGACAACACCTTCCTTCTCAACTAGTTTTAGAGACATTTTGAGGGCTGAAAGCTCTTCAATGAAGATATCCTTTTATCCTAGAATAAAGAGGGAATAACACATACTAATTTTAATTTTATATAACTTAATTTTATCCAATATACTTAATGTATCTTCACTAACCTTTGGCTTCACTTTCTGATCCACTGGTTGCTCAAGAACAAGAGGCACTTGAGGAACTTTCCTAACCTCTATATTTTGATTTTTCTATGTTATAGGGGTAGAAAGTTAGTATTTGATAATATTGGAAAAAATATTAGGATTAATTAAATAATTACTCACATCTTGATCCTCATCAATGGCTCTCCTTTTATCTCTATTTATATCTACAACTTGACCACTTGTATTGCTAGTCTCAACACCCTGATTGAATGCAACATGATCATCCTTTTGCCAATTACCATTAATGGAATTAGACTAACCTTGAAATTGTTAATTATATCCTTGTGATATAAAAATTACTTATTATCACTGACCTCCTTGAATATAAAACTCTTCTTGTGTCATTTGATTCATAGTAATGTTTTGTGACACCAAGTCTTGGTTTTAAACATCATTGAGATTAAATGGATACCAACCTAGATCCTACATCAAGTTGTTTTGGGGAGGAATGGTAACAATATCTCTTGAATTGGAAGGTACATTAAGATAAATAACTACATGTGGTTTAACTTGAGTTATAGCTCCTTGTGGTTGGTAGGGTAGTCTATTTTCTATGAACCCTTGATAAGGATGCCTTTAATCTCTAAAGGGTTGATAGGTACCCTAATTTTGTTTTTGTTAAGCATATTATCCTGATATTATATCTTTTGA
The DNA here is from genome assembly GCA_037957365.1 of Torreya grandis. Lineage (NCBI taxonomy): Eukaryota > Viridiplantae > Streptophyta > Pinopsida > Cupressales > Taxaceae > Torreya > Torreya grandis. The sequence continues at coordinate 1,359,044 of JARHVA010000261.1, read as the reverse complement.
TTTGCATTATTTCACTCCCAAAATATTGTAAAAAACTTTTTAACTCTCCAAACTCACTATCTTGACTAGAATGGGCTACAACTTTGGCTTGAGTGGATGAAATAAGAGCTAAATATGAGAATTAAGGAATTTGAGGAGCTAGTATAGACTTAAATTCTATAAATATAGGCATTAGAGGTGTTGGAGAGAGCTTACCAGCTTGTATCAAGCTATTCTCTACTCTTATTACAACCTCATAAGTATTTGGCAAGGTAATACCACCCATTGACTATATCATCACATAAATATCAGAATTGAGGGTTTTTAGATAGTATAAGAAATCATATTATAGGATGGTCTAATCAATGTAGATATCCTAGTCCATGTATTATAGAATATGAGGATAAGATCAAACATGAACTCATAAAGAGCTCTCTTTATGGTAGTCAATTGTTCAACTAAGGATAGGTGGTCAGATTTGTCCTCAAATAATCTGACTAAGGATACACCTAATTCATTCCATTAGTAATGGAATTTAGTGAGAGATTTCTATATCATTGTAGTGCTTTTCCTTTAAAGGAAGCAACAAATAGTCTAATAGATACATTATCTTGAACAACATTATGGATTTAACAAAGGTTGGAAATTTTTTGGATGTGTTCAATAGGATTTGTTTGATATTTTACAAATAATAATGGAATACTCTTAAGATTAGATACAAGAATGTCATCAAAACAGACTCAATTTAGTGGACTACCTCTATTGAAGGGAACAAACACTTGATTTTTGATGGCCATTTAGATGGTGGGGATTGCAATACTTAGGATAATAGGATAACCAAGACCTAGATATTTTGTTTGAGGATATGGTCTTATCCTACTAAATCTTGATCTTTTATATTAAGTAGAAGGTAATTCAGTGAATTCAATAGAAATACCTTTACTTGATAATCATGTATTAACCTTTGGCATGAGAGTATTCCCTGGATGATGTTATAAAATATATAATATAAAAAATATTTATCTTTTGATGATGATGTATATCTTCCTCTACTCCAAATACTTCTCCTTAGCTCCAAAATTCAATTCTGCCAAAGAGAATGGATCCCACCGAACATGCCAAAAATTGTTGTGGTCTTAATTTGCACAAATGGGTGAAGTTCTTCAGGCTTCCTCCAAATAATCCATAAAATGGGAACAAACTCAAGATGTGGGTGTCCTATGGTGAGGTTGAAATTCTAGAGAAGGCCAAATTTCTATTAGATCTATCACTTAAACTAATTTATTGCTTGGAAAAGGGAGAGAAATAAACAATAATGCATGAAAACATGTAAAAGAGGTGATGCAACAATGTTTTGAATGCTTATACTTACACAAGGCACACTATTAGACACTTTTAAGATTACAAATATCACTTCACTCACTCTTTGATCAAGTTTCACATAATTATTTCACAAAAAAACATCGACTAGCTATCAATCTAACATAAAAAAAATCATTTGTCCACTTCCAAACCAATCGACAAACTATCTATGGAACTTAAGATGACCTATGGGAGATACAAAGAACTTCATGAAGGTGAGAAAATTATACAAAGGTAAAATAAATCATATATTCACTTATCCACATCAATGAATTCATAAAACACACTTCAATTTAGCTTTTAAATGTAATAATTCAATCTTTTATTGCATCAAATAGGTGTTATAGTACAAACTTGGCATAGCCTAGGTATACCAAAAGCATAAGAGTCTCTCTGCTTGAAGAAAAATATCTAAGAGTGAAGAGAGTATTTTTAGATGAAATGGGAGATATATAGAAAAGTAGAAGAGAGATAAGGAATGATCTAGTAGAAAACAATTATTGAGGCCCAACCACTTCTTGATTAATTAACATTAATCCAATGGTGTTGATTTATGATATAAGAGGGAGGAATAGTCTCCAAAGACTCTTGAAAATTCATTAAATGATTCATTGTCTTCATCAACCTCTAAACTCTCCATCTTCTTCATGGGCTTGGGGACACCATGCTTCATATTGATATGATCTTCACACTATCAGATAGTCACTTGAGTTCATTCACTAGTGTCCCTTTTAACATTTATTACACAGTCACAAATCTACCATCACTCCCAAATCTTGAATTTAGGTTCATTATAGATGAAAACCAATCATCCTATTTGTTTTCTTATAGCCATAATTAAAATTAAGATTTGTAAGCTAGGGTTTATTAAACATGCACAAGACACAAAACCCATGTCTAAAATATCTTTAGAGGTTTAGCAGAGCTTTAATGGTGTTAGATGGATTTTCAAGATCCACTCTTGGTAATCCAGATCATATTTTGTCTAACATTTATATGTTTACCTACTTGGGGTGGTGAAATATTTGATTTGATGTGTCCTTTAATGTGACATCCTCTTAGGTTACTTATTCCCTTTTAAAACCTAATCATTGCAAGCTTGGATATGTGTCCTCACCCTATATCTCCCAAATATTTGATCAAATTTTCTCTATTGATTCTTAGAATTCTTCTAACTCTGACCTTCACCATCGACTATTGATATCTGACTTGCTCCTTAGATTATGCCACTTGTCAACCCTATGTTTATCCTTAAGATCCTATTATCAATTCCATTTATTTAATGCACTTGTGCTATGTGGAAACCTCACATGCAATCTAGCTCATTGACTTTTTGACCTCATGTATATCATCGATCTAGTTTGCACGATTAAATGTGTGTCATTGATCTTCCTTCTACTTGATAAAATGCACACTATTGATCTTGTAAGTCACCATGATCATGACACTTGTCATCGATACATTAATTCTCAAGATCCACTAACCTTTGACCTCGATCTTGCTATTAATATTTAATTTCTTGATTCACGTGCATCACAGATCTTCTTTGACTTACTGACCTTGTGAGATCTCCCACGTGTCGTTGATATTTTTTATTGGCTCTTGAGATCATGCCACTTATTGATCCTACATTCAACTTAAATCTCATTAAGGATTTTTGAATCCAAATGACTATTTTGTGTGACTTTAATTTGACATCCTTGAGAATGCCCCATACTGCTAGATCTTTTTTGGATCTTTATATCTTGAGATAGAAAACTCATCAAGACATCAAATTTTTATGGGATGATTTTGACACAAAGTACACCATTTTAATTTAATTATTCAACTCTAGTTGGCTTCCTAAGTGCACTTTATGAAATGCATAATCAAAATGATCTATTCATTCTTGCATGATGGGCTAAGATATTCTAGTTCCCAATAATCACATTAAGGAATTCCCAAGCTCAACTTATTGACTCACAAGGAAAACTGGCATGATATGTAAAGTTTCAAATGGTAGGGGTAACAATTTGACCTGTGAGGGCAAAATTGTCAATAGGTAATTACATGAGAAATTAGATATCACCATAGAGTTTGTTGGATTCTTTTATTCCAATCTACTAGTCTACCTCACCCTAATGGACCTTGACTTTATCATGAGGCCAACTATGGAGTTTGAGCTTTGATTAGAGATAGGATATCTATTGGTAATCATGTCTTTTGGTGTGATTTTTACTTTGAATGTTTTTTTTTGTATCATTTACTTTTTTCCAAATGATTTGGATTTTAAAATTTATTAATGGATTTTTCTATTCCTCCTCCATATGGATTTGGAAAACCAAACATGGGTGTTAAATATGACTATCATTTGAATACTTTGGACTTGGTTGCTAAGAGAGAGAACTTAGAGAGCATGGTGTCCAAGAGTCTTAATAAATCATGTGAAATAAGAGTGTTATTTTGACTTCAACCTTGGTTTATCCAATGTAGAATGAAAGGAAAGGAAATCAATAGGAATGAAACATGAAACAAGTTGAATTACTTTAAATATAAAAAAATTAACAAAGGGTGAAAATGGGATACAATGACATTTAAGTGTGATTACTTATCATAATAATGAGGGAAGTGTAGGAAAACATGCTAACCCTTTATTGTTATGTAAATTTTATCTATAAAATAAAAAAAAATCTAAAGTTGAGAGCAAGGGATAAAAAGTTTGTAACCATTACTACACACATTCTAGAGAAGGAACATTAAATTAGTTAAAGATGGTGATTTTATGAGGAAGGTCTAGTTCTATCCATGGTCTTTCATGTTGGATTCACTAGAATATACGCAAGGGGAAATGAAACTAATATATAAATCAATCCTACCTCAGAGAAGATAAATCCTACTTACACTTCCAATTTTTGATACATAAGATATTAGAGGTCATGGCAAAGATGGATCTGCTAGACCTAGACAAGAGATATCTTACCACAATAATATCACTAGGGAGAGTTCCAAAGTCTCCAATCAATTAAAAATATGTAATAACCCTATCTAGGTCTTATGTTTTTTACTTTTAATAATGTACAAATGACAAAAGCAAATTAAATTCTAATCTAGTGCACACCAAAGCTTGTTGCCAAAATGGAGGTTAGTAAGCATAAAAGTAAACATGCATAAGATAATCCTATTTAAGTTATGTCTAAGTAAAACCCTAATACATGGAGCGAGAAATATATTCAAAATCCATTAATTATGTTACTTATATCTATTAAAAGAGAGGAACAAAGTTAGAGATACTGTATGCAATAAAAAATACATCATGTCTATAAATCAACCCTAGATCAAAGAAGATAGAGCATACCTACACTTCTGATTGGGGATACATTTGTTAATAATGGGAATGACTAATATGGGGATCCACTAGATCTGATTAAGGGATCACTTTTCATAATACACCATACCAAGAAGGGTTCCAAAGCCTACAGTCTAACATAATCATACAACAACCCTAAAAGAGTCTTAGGTTTAATGTTCACTCTATTCTAATAGACAAGAAAGTAAATCTAGTCTAGTGCTCACCAAATCTTATGGCACAAAGTTGGCGGTTAGAAACAAAAAAAACTAAATTAAACATGAATATAAGACATACACTCATGTTAATGTATATAAAATCCTAATAAATGAAATTAAAAAGCACAACTACATTATCTATCTACTCTTATAAAGGAGAAATAAAGTTAGAAATACTTATCTTGAAGACGAACCCACCAAGCCTTAATCTCTTCCTTGGCTAAGGAGCTTCATAAGAGATTTTTGTGGTATGTAAGGATAAAAAAGACAAATCAACTCTAGGATACACAACCTATCTATGCATTTAAACTATTTCTCCACATGACAAGATCCATATCTCTAAAGAAAGTATGAAACCTTAAGCTTTATTACTCAAGTAGAACGGTCAATAATCAGATGTTCATTTGAACTTATTATTTTTTGCTTCTCTTCTTATAAATGGTTGTAAATGAACTTGTATGTATAGGTATATCTTTCCCTAAATCCTCTCAAAAATGTCAGTTGTATAGGGTTAACCTAGTTGACCCTATATGTTTTTGGGGATAATTCACTAGGTCTGAGCTAGCTCAATTGAAGGGCTAACAAACTCAAAGAGTGAAAATACCCATAGACTATATAGGGTTGACCCAATTTACCTAGTATAACTAAATATCCAAAAGGGAATTAAGGCCAAAAAAGGAGGATAAATCATGGTAAAAGACTGGAATGGGTAAGGATGAGAAGAATAAGCTTAGGGTAAATGGTTTTAGGATATGAGTATGTAGATGGAAAGTGGTAAAAGGGACAACAATCTTATGAAGTACCAATGGTCCACCCACCCCTTTTTGATGCACCCCTTAAGGTATGCACTCAAGGAGATTGAGACTGGATAGGTTATTATAAGATACAAAGTGTTAGTAATTAATAAAAGTTTGAAAATATTATGTGTATATATATGCCCCACTCGAAGCTCATCTGTGTCATGTAAGTGCAATAAAGGATGGTGTTTCAGGAAATAGAACATGATAACACACAACATTGAATCTAAGTAAAGTGTAGTAAGCATCAAATAAGATAAAGGAAAGGAAAAAATTGAAAACACATACCTTTACTTACCTTAGTGTTATAGATAAATAAGTAGACTGTAAGAGATGTGAAGGTGTCCAATGTGAAGAACACTAAGTGAACCTATAGAAGTTAGTGAAAAAAATCACCAAAAAATGAATTTTTTTAGAATATAGGCAAATGGTAGTGAAAAATGAGTCAAGGCAAAGATATGAGGGTATTAGGAAAAATTGGTAAATTAGGATTTTTAAGGCAAAGTTAGATAAAAAATATAGATGTCAAATGAAAGACAAAAATGATGTCAAATAAATGACAAATGATTGTAAAACACATTAAATTAGGTTGGAAAGTATGTAAAACATAAATGATAAAAAGGAATGTAAAACATACTAAATCACATTGAGAAGCATGCAAAACATGAATGAAAAATGAAATATCAATGCAAGAAAATTTGAAAAAAGATATGTAATAAAGGGAAAAGTAAAGTCATGTAAAATAGGCAAAAAGAAATACATGAAAGACTGAAAATGAAATGTAATTGAAGATGTGAGATAAATAGGAAGAAGCCATGCGTAAAGAGAAACATGTAATAATGGAAAATGTCATATGTAATATAAGTGAAGTCTATAAAAATAAGAACATGATGGAAAAATGAAAATAAAAAATCTCTAAAGGGTGAAAACTCAAAATTAGTGCTTGTTCTAAAATGCGGTGTAAGAAAACACAAGCACCTATTGTCATGACTAGTATGACAATGAGGTGGCATGGTAAATAAATGGTGTAAGAATATAATCCATATTTTATCAAAAATGTTGTTTTGGTATACGAATAGATAAAATTTAAATAAAGTAGTGCTACCATGTTTTTAAGAGGTGAATTAAAAAGGAAGTAAAGAATAAGGGAAAACAAATTTGGAATCACAATTTTCCTATCAAGGGGGGAAATGAAATAGGTACAGGGGAGAATGAAGGAAAAACCAAGGTGGAGGAACTCTTTATCTTGGTCAAGACACTCTTATTAGGTTTGTAAAAATAAGAGGATTTTTGACCTTTAGGACTATGAAGAACTTCTCTTAGCCACACAAGTCTTAGGTCAACAAATGAAGTATATAAATCATCTCATGAAGGCTATATGCATGAAAATTAAAATTAACCTACCTCCACACAATGTGTTCCCCATTCCTCAAGACCCCTTATAGAGCCATTGGTCTACTATGAAGATTGGGTACTTGTGTGATAACGTAGGTATCACCATAAATTTTGTTGAATTCTCCTATTCCAATCTACTAGCCTACTACACCCTAAAGGACCTCAGCTCTATGTGAGGCCAACTATGGAGTTTGATATTAGATCAGAGATAGGATATGTGCTTGTAATCATGTCTTTTGGTGTGATTTTTAATTTTTAGATGTGTGTGCTGCCTTTTTAATATCATTGCCTTTTGTTTCAAATGATTTGGATTTCTTGGTGGAGTTTTTGATTCCTCCTCCATATGGATTTAGAAAACCAAACATGGGTGATAAAGATGAATTTAATTTGAATAATTGGGATAATATTTTTGAGAGAGATAACTTTAAAGAGCATGGGGTCTAAGAGTCTCATAAATCTAGGTGAGATAAAAGTATTATCTTGACATCAACCTTATTTTAGCCAATGTGGAGTGAAAGGAAGGGAAAATCAAGAGAAATGACACATGGAACAATTTAAATTAATTCAAATAATTAAAAAAAAAATGTGGTAAAGCGTAAAAGAGATAAAATGATAGTAAAGTGTGATTCCTTATCATAATAATGAGGTAAATGGATGAAAAATAGGCTATCATAGATTGTTTTGTAAATTCCATCTAACAAAAGAAGCAAAAGCTAAAGTTGATAATGAGGATCAAAAGTATTTTCTAGAAAAAGAATGACAAGATGGTAATTTTATGAGGGTCAAGTCCTATCCATGGTATTATAATGTAATTCATAAAAGAGAAACCCATGAGGGTGCCAAGAAAAAATATGTGAAATAATAAAATAAGAAAATAAGTAAAGGTGGTATTTTGTGAGGAGGGCCAGGTCCTATCCATGGTCTTATAATGCAAAATCACAAAATAAAAACCTATGAGTATAAATGCTAAATAAGGGGAAAAAATAATATTAAATCTACTAAGGTAAAGTATGACATAAAAAGAGAAAAATAAAAAAGATATATAAGGGCCAAAATGAAAGAAAATACCAAATGTAATATGTAATAAAACCAAAGAGCGTAAAGGAAAATAATGATGCTTATAAAGCAAAAGTAAAAGAAAATTATTGCATAATAATAAAGAAACATGAGACAAAAGGAACAAGTAAGATCTATGTGAATGTCTGTATCAAAGATGAGCATGTGAAATACAAGTTTGTAAGTCTTGGAAGGTTTCTTGAAGCTAAATTTGGTTGGTATTGTGAATTTTAAAATAAGAATGGGCATCACAAGATGTCCCAATGGGTAAGTGGGTATAGGTATGTTCATATCACTATGCCCCAAAGTATAAAGGGATATGTGGATGGGCATCACAAGATGCCCTAACATGTGAGGCGGAGTGAGGTAACATTGCATGATTAGAATGATTTGCATTAGGTTGGTAGGTGCATTTGGAGATAGGTAAATGTGTTGGTTTGTTAGATTTTAAGGATGTTGAATTTGACATATGATGTGTAAAAGAGGTAAAAGAGGTAAATCAGGACCATGTATGATATGATTTTGAATAGGCATTTGAACTAAGTACTCTTTTAGTTCATGTGACTTAAGAGGTTGAGGTTCAATGGATGTAACAATTATTTTAAAGTTGTTCATGTTAGCTATACTTTGTTTATTGGTGTAGTAAGAAGGATCAACTATGGTTTGAGAAAAATTATTAGATGAGGTATAGGTATGGGATATTTGTTATTTATCATTAGGTAGTTGATTTTGATGTGATTGTGGTTCTTGAGATTGAAGCTAAAAATCTTGAAGATAGTCTTGATAATGTTGTTTTGTTAGAATATCAATAATGAAATGTGGACCAATAAAGGAAGAAACAAGAAAATGGTGAATATCATAACAAGACTCATGAGAATGACCTATAGTAACATGCCACCAATAAAATTTATCAAGATTGTACTATTTTGGAAGAGGTTTGGAAGGATTAAAGCTCATGGGTTTAGAAGGTGTAAATTTCTTCTTAAGTTATTCTAAAGTCAAGGGTGGGTGGGTTGGGTTAAAATTGGTTGAATTAGATGCACCATTTTGAGGTTGGGAAGGCTTGGATGAATCAAAATTTATTATAAAATGATTGAAAAGGTGATTTAGTATTTATTTGAGGTATTTAAAATTGAGTCATAATAAATTATTATCTTTTTTCTTGGTCTAAGTCTTATTCTAAAGTTTTAGGTGAAAATATTTAAACTTTGTATTAAAGAGGAGGTTTAAGATCAGTGACAAATAGTTTTAACAGAGTGTCATCATTCATGTTATGGTCCACTTTATGAGTGAGAGACTTACATAATTTAATGAAAGTATGAGTGGATTCATTAGGAAGTTGTTTGGCATTGATAAAATGGCTAAGGTAGATTTTAGGAAGATCATCATGTTGGAATTCCTTCACTAGAGCATTGACTAAATTCTCTATTTGTGAGATGTAATGTCTAGGAAGTTGGTTATGCCATTCAAGTGCATCACCCACAAAGGTTTTGGATAAGATCTTGGTGGTATCAAAGGTGTTATTTTGGATCCATTCCTTATAGATATTACTAAAATACTTAAGAAAGATAGTAGGGTCCTTAGTCCCATTATATGTTATAATTAGAAAAATGTTTCCAATATCTATGGATGCAATGAATGGGGCTAAAGGTTCATCATGAAGATTTTGAAGCATTTTGAAATTCATTGGAGGTTGAGGGATGATATTCCCATTGGAATCTCTAAGAGGAGGATGGACAAAATTTTGATTTGGTTGAGACATGATGACTTGAGGTGGTTGACTATTGATGTTGCATAAATTTTGTTCATGTTCATCACTTGAGAGGTGTTATTTGTTGCATGATGTTCTTATTTTTTATTATTTGTGTAAGAATTTGATTTGTATCAATAGGTGGGTTGGTTTTTATAGGAGGGATATTAATGTTGATAGGAGGGGGATTGGTAGTATTGGTGGGAGGAGGATTCCCAACATAAGTGTTATTTGCCTTAAGTGGGGTAGATGAAGAAGGAATCTTGGTAAATCCACCATTCTTGTGAGGAGTGTAAATAGTATTATTATCAAGGTTTTTGAATAATTAGGAACCATCTAGATTATCAATTTGAGTGGTTTCAACTATGTTACTATGGGAGTTGATAAGACATGGTGATCTTGTTATGGGTGTAACAAGAGGATTATAAATAGTTTTTGTAAGGGTATGCATGTTGATAGGAGTGGGATTAGTTAGTGTAAGATTCCCAAAATTGGTATTGGGAAGGGGATTTGCATGAATGACCTCAACTACATTACATTGGGTAGTGATTGGTTTTGGTTTAGGAGAAGAGGAAGGAAGATATTGGATAGTTTCATTTGAAGTAATGAAATAAGTGAAGCTATTGTCCAAATATTTAATTATACAATCTTATTGAATAAAATAAGGCTAAATATATTTCATCATGATGAGATAAGACTAGATAAGAACACAAGAAAGAGGTGTAAAAAAGAACAAAGAGATAAAAAGTGACATAAATAGTACAAAGTTGACTAGATTGACCTAGCAAAGAAAATAGGGCCTACAAATAGTAAGAGGTTTACTGGGTCAACCTATTATAGTGAATAAAGGTTGGTAAAAGAGTGAAAAAGGTATATAAATAGTAAAGGGTCAATTGGGTTGATCCAATATAGTGAACAAAGGCTTGAAAAATATATAGGGTTGACTAGGTCAACCTAGTAAAATAGATAGGGAAAATTAAGAAGATTATAACAAATTTGTGAACTAAAACAAGATAATTTTTGCAATAAATTTGAAACTAAATATCTGAAATGAAATGAATAATCAATTATATTAACACTAGACAATCCAATTGAGGCACATAGCACAAAACCTTGCACCAACACTGGCTAATGCAAGTTTTTACAATACAAAACACAATTGAGCAAAGAGCAAGTAATCAACTTGGAAAGTAAATGTCTAACTAATTGGTCAACCTGAATGTTTATTAGATTATTAAGATATGGTTTTAAATGTGATGGGAAGTTAGCTATAAGCAAGGAACTAAAATGGCAATCTAAGGATGGTTTTAGGTAGTTTAGGTTGAAAGGGACTGTAGTGGTAATGAAATAGGCTTGGTATTGGATCCTGCACTCTCACTTCACACACTATAATGATAAGGGTGTTGGGTGCTTAATAATAATATACCATTAACCAAGCTTTATACTTGACTAGAGTATCAAGTTATCTTCCCCCTTAATGATAAAATCCAAGTAGGCTAACCTTGGGTAGACAAATGTTAAAATGCTTATTTAGATTATGTGATTTAGTCATGTGTGCATAAAATAGAAAATAGTGAAACTAAATAGTTAATTGAAAACCTCCTAATTAGACTATGTGATTTGTTCTAAGCATGCAAGCAACAAGAAATAAAAGTGTGAACTAATTACTAGAATATAAAGTTATTTTCAACTTTGAAACAAGGTACAATATTAATATAGTTAATAGTGTATGCACAAAATATATAACAAGGTCGATAGGGTCAAACCTATAGTGTGAAAGAAAAGTCTAAAAATTAATAAAATTGGTAGAGTTGACCTAGTTATTCAAACAACACATAGAACATATAACTAGATTAGTAGGGTTGATCTAGTTAACTGTGCAAGGGTAGTTTTGAAGACTACAAACTATGAAAGGAAAGACTATAAAGAAAGACATAGAGAGATAAAAAGTAACCTTGATGGATCAAAGATGCAGAGAATGAAGATTGTTGTTCAATAACCTTGATATATGCTTGCAAATTTTGTGAATTAGATTGACTGTGTTTATCAAGATTTATATAAACTTGTTGCTGAGTGCTTGAAATGTATAGGGTTGACCAGGTTGACCTAGTATGCTAAAATTGATATTTAAAAAAGTACAAGGTTGACTAGGTTGACCTAGTACTTTGGACTAGATATTTGAAAAAGTAAAAAATTATACTAGGTTGATAGGATTGATCTAGTAGCATGTACTTAAAAACATGTGTACAGAAATTAGATACTAGGTTGATATATTTGATCTAGTATGGAAAATATATGATAAAAATAATAATGAAAGAAATCAAATAATATGAATAAATCTTGCAAGGGTTAGTTCACATCAGGTTCACCAAAATGTATGCAATCAAAAATGCATTGTCTATAAATAAATCATGGCTCAAAGAAGATAAAGCATACCTACACTTCTGATTGGGCATACATTTTTTAAGCAAGGGCATGAATAATATGTGGATTTTCTAGAATTGATTAGGGGATCACTTGTCACAATACACCATGTTAAGAAGGGTTCCAAAGTCTACAGTCTAACACAATCACATAACAACCCTAAAAGAGTCCTATGTTTAATATTTACTCTATTCTAATAAACAAGAAAGTAAATATAATCTAGTGCTCACCAAAGATTATGGCACAAAGGGGGGTTATAAATAAAACAATCTAACCTAAACATGTATATAAAACATATACTCATACCAATGTATACATAATCTTAATTAATGGAATAAAGAAGCACAACTACATTATCTATATACTCTTACAAAGAAGAAATAAAGTTAGGAATACTTCCCTTGAAGATGAACCTATTGAGCCTCAATCTCTCCCTTAGATAAGGTGCTTTGAAAGAGATTGTTATGGTATGTAGGGATAACAAATACAAATCAGCTTTAGGCTACACAACCTATCTATGCATCCAAAAGACTTCTCCACAAGACAATATTTGTATCTCCAAATAAAGTATAAATCCTTAACTTTCATTCCTTAAATTGAATGGTCAATAAGCAGATGTTCATTCACACTTTTTATTATTTTCTTCTCTTATTAAAAATGGTTGGAAATGAACTTGTATATATAGGTGGATCTTGCCCTGAATCCTCTAAAAAATGTTGGCTGTACAGGGTTGACCTAGTTGACCTTGTATATTTTTAAGGATAATTCACTAGGTTTGAGATAGGTCAGTCAAAGGACTAATAAACTCAAAGAGTGAAAAATAGCCCTAGACTATACAAGGTCAACCCAGTTGACCTGGTACATCCAACTATCTAAATGGAAATTAAGGAAAGAAACTGAGGATGAAGCATGGAAAAAGATTGGAATAGGTAAGGCTAAAAAGAATAAGCTTAGGGTAAAAGGTTCAAGGAGATGAGTGTGTATATGGAATAGGCAAAAGGGATAATAATATTATGAAGCACCAATGGTCTACCCACCCCTTTCCTAATGCACCCCTTAAGGCATGCACTCAAAGAGATTGAGAATTGACAAGTTCCTACAAGATACAAAGTGTCAATAATTAATAAAAGTTTGAAAATATTATGTGTATATAGATACTTACCTTGAAGATGAACCCATTAAGACTCAACCTCTACCTTGGCCAAAAGTTCTTCACAAGAGGTTGTCATAGTTTTTAAGGATCACTAAGAAAGGCTAAAGTGTTAGTAAAGGTTCCTGAAGCATTAGGAAATACTAAGGATGAGGATAAATCTAAGATACTTCATGTATGCAAAATAGTTTTTCATAAAATATAGGAGATTAGATGACAAAAATGTAAGATACATTAATTATCATATGTTATTGAGTAATTTAAGAATAACCGATATTGTATAAACTAAAATAATGCATTCAAAATAGTTCAGATAGAAATTAACCAAGACATTACAGATGAAAGTGCATGAAAGGAACATAATAAGAAATCATACAAGTAATCATAATAATATGATCTCTTTTAAAAGTGTAACCCCATTCTTCTTACAAATAAAAGTATATATAGACCTTTTCAATATATAATTGTTCATCTTATTCTCATAATTGGAATAAAAAGTGGAGTCTCTTCATATTATAGCTTATTACAACTCATGAAGATAAGACAAAATAGGCTATACAATGACAAAATGAGTGCATAATACATGAATATCAAACAAATATCCTACATAACTTTAAAATCCACATTATTATACCAACACTTTCATAGAATTAAAGTATTGTCTCATCCCAAGACAACATCACAAGATCTCTAAGAATGAACAAGTTATAAGGAGCTGAATAAATGGTTGGACCAATAAGAGTCACAGTAATAGCTCAAAGTGTCATTTCTGATTTTCCCCTCTTGCACACTACTTAGCTACTCTTTCATGTTTTCAACTAAGTATCATACTAACTTATTTCCCTTTGTTGGTTTAACTATGTGGTTACCCATTATGCATTTTCAACCAACCTAGCCCCACTTATCTTACTAAGTCTTCCCCAATACAAAATTTTCAAGATTTGTACTCTACATAGTACTTAACTTGAAGGTGGTGGCATGGACATAGATGAAGGTTGAATTAAAGAGTCCTTGGACTAGGACTGAGTAGATTTACACCATGTGATGATATATTGGAGCTCTAAAGGTGACCTATATGTGGGTGTATTCATAATCTGTGTAATTGAGCTAGTGAAAGGATTCAAATCTATTTTATATGCATTTCAATCCAACATCACTTCTTATATCAAATATAGTAAAGTACATAATGGAGTGTGGTAATTAATGATCTAATTAAGTTCTACATCATCAATGATGCTCAATTCAGCCTTGGCATTCATAACCCTTGTCTAAAACTCTCCACTCAACTGCTCCATCTTGTCTGTGTGTCTTTGATCTTGGAGGCTGGTGAAAGAAATATGCAATAGTTGTCTCTACCATTATATAAGGTTTTCACATACAATATCCTTTAGATTTGATGATTATTAGATTACTTTGTCCTTCTTCTCTATAGTTTTAGTGTGGTTTGCCATGGTTGCTTTAGTTGTGGTTTTGCAAATTCCACCTTGAAACTAGCGAATGTAGTATCCAATTGTTTCCTCCAATAAAAAAAGCTACATGAGGCCTATTGGGCTTAAACTATAGTAGTGTCAAATATACCTTGGAACTCCTCTAGAAGAGTGATGATTATGGTATCCTTGGTCTTGACATCTTGGCCCAATGTTCTCAATGTGCATAGTTTCTACACTAGGCACCAATCTTTTGTTAACTTGGAGATAAGTGTTTTGAGTTTATGTTGATTGGACATAACTTGGTCCTCGATTAATCAAGTGAAAAAATCTAGAAAAGTATCCTAGATGATTTTTATAGCTAGTTAGGTATTCAACTTAATATTCTTGACCTTAGTTTGGTTGAGATGCTACTCTAATGAGGTGTCCTTCTATGCAATGGACTCTTGGAATGCCATAGTGCCCTCTAACTATTTATTTAATGGTAATATAGAAACATTTAATGATGATTCCTACTAAAGTGGGAAGGCTACCAAATTTATTATGGTAGTTAAAGGATCAGGTCATGGAATGGTATCAATTAAAAGGGAAAAGGTGGTGCACTAAGAACCCACAGTTAGAATATCCTAGATCCAGACTCCTCCCAAAGGCAAGGCTGATTGCTACTTATTTATTGAAGCTATAGATTTGTCTTCTTCTTGCATTGGTTGTTCTAAACCATCTTGTTTTTATTATTGAGGCAATTTTTGTTATTGTGCCTTGGCATCTTATTGAGTATTTAGTTGTTTCATATCATCTCTATCCTATTTTCTCTTTGCTTCCTCTACTACTTTCCAATTTAGCTCATCTTCCTCAACTTTCTTTTTCTATTCTTGTTCCTCAACTTTCTTCTTTTCCTATTCCTCCACCTACTATTTTTGTTCATGTTCTTCTTCTTTTTTATGTTCTTTAAGAATAAAAGCATTATCTTATTCAGCATTGATCTATGCTTGTGCCTATATATTAACTTTCACCTTAGATGCATACACTTGTTCTTTCTAATTTTTGAGCTTGTTATTTACATAAGGTTTTAGCTTCTTCTTATTTTTTCTTCCTCATAGCTTCATTGACTTAATATTGGGTGAGAGTAGCATCCTCTAGAGCCTTCTTTCTATGTGCATATATATATTCTCTTTGCTTATCTTCTTTTCCTTGTCCTTGAATATGAGTGTGACTTCTTTATTCCTCTACTCTTCATCCATATTTTTCTAGTGTGCCTCTTGCACCTATTTTATTGCATCAATAGCTTCTTATGTCCTTCCCTACTTTAGTGATAGCCTATTTGCATCAGTATTTTGTACCATGGTCCTTTTGATTGGCCTTAGCTTCCACATATTAATAGTGTAATTGCTTAGCTTACTATTATTGGGCTTAGTCCTTCTAACACTTCTTTCTTTTTTGACATACTCATCATTTAGCTACATGAGTTCCTTCCTCCCATGAAACCTTTTGCTTCTTAGCTATAGGATAATCTTGTATTAGTTCTTTGATATCAAGGGATATTTATATGGGTGGAAAATCACTTAGCTAGACAATATACTATTGGAGGTAAAATAATTGAGAGGGGGGGGGTGAATTAGTGATTATATATAATCTAATTCAATTCCTAACTCTTAAACATTCAACATACATCAATCTTGATCAAACAACAAAAACATGAAAGCACATACATCCAAATCATACATCATATAATACAACACATGAACACACCATATGTGGGAAACCATCTTGGGGATAAAACCCACTAAACCCTACAAGATGGACTCTATTCCTATAAATATAACATTCAACATTTAGACCAGCACCAACTAATCAAGGAGCACTAACCACTTAATTTAGTCAAATACCCACTTGACCTTTAACTAGATCCAACTAGCAAGGATGCTACAACCCCCTAAGAAACCAAGCACCCATTTAACTACCTTGATCTTATCTCCACCTTTGATCTGATATCTTCTACACTTGATGATTGACTTCTCTTACTTACACTCTTTCCCCTTTACACTCTCACAAACTTGCACACATAAGCAATGTATCCAAAACACCTTTTTAGATCATTCTTCACTTCTAAGCATATACACAATCATAAAACATACAATAAATCTATCAAAACATTAACAACATGATATGTAGGTCATTCACACACTCTTCAACTTTCTCAGCTCTTCAATCGATCTACTAAGCACACTCGCTCAATCTTCCACTTCTAGGATTATTAGGTCCAATGACCTATGTGTTCACATTTATCAACTTATTTAGATGAACATGACTGATCCTCTTCACTCTCTTATGGTCCTTACTAACCTTTACCTTCTCTTTCAAAGGTTCCTTTGCTCAATATATCATATGCTTTGTTTTTCTCTCTTAAGTCTCGTAACACATTCCACACATCTCAAAACCATCATATTTGGTTTAAAATTTTATAGAGTCTTCATGAATATCATGTTCACAACTTTCCTTGTCATCCACAACACATGACTTCACTCTTAAGGCATCTACATGGGTCACCTTTAAGTAGTACCCTCTTTCAAATAGGCCTAAGTGTCCTTTTAGGTCCTATGGAGACCCATTCACCTCTTTAACACTTCTTTGAGAAAAATTAAAACAAAATGGAACTTTAAAAATACATATACCAATGCCACATGATCTATAAGTCCACCTTAAATGATAACATCCATCACTGCACCCTTCTGCTACAAGATAATTAGCCCAAACATCATTTTGTACATATGATCACCAAGAATGAACACACAGTCAACTTATAAGCCTTTGATCATAAAAAATATAGATTGGTCAAACCTCCATAATCCAAAAAAATGGTCCTCATGAATTCTAAAACATGATCTAACACTTATTTTAGCATAAATCATCAAAATACCATCAATAACAACTCAATTACCCTTCTCGGGTTACTTGCAGAGCATGAACACATACATAGTCAAATTTGGAGCTCCATATCTTTGACTATAAAAAATAGTATACCTTATAACAAGGTTATTTGGATGTTTCATGAATTCCTCTAAAACTTTACCTTTTACATAATGATCAAATTCTATATATATCAAAAGTTATAGCATAAAAACTATAGACTGGTCTTCCCTCATAAATTTGAATATTTGAATTCCAATGATCATTGAGAAACTGTTAAAATTTGAACACTTTATCAACATATAATGCCATCTCATAAATTGAATAAATATTCATCATTGATATTCCTTAAAATTATATCTATCTTTACCTTTGCTCACTATTAAACATCAAACACTTGTTATCATCTCGTTGCTTCATGATAATTTGGAATAAATGTGTTCCATCAATTTTTATGGATTAACCAGGTCTTTATCTTGTAACACTTGCCATTGATCTAAGCTATGATATCCCATGATTATGCCACTTGGAATATTTCTATGCCTTTTTTACATTTGAATCTTTAACTTATACTTTCACCATCGATCTTCTAATAGTACAAATGCTCACAAATCATTGATCTTTTGTCCAAGCTTCATGAATATGCCACATATCACTAGTGCATTCATTATTTGACATATTGACTTTTAAGTGCACCATTGAATCAATATATATGATTTAGCATTCACTATTAGATATAATAACGAGATGACCTTAGACTTTAATGCGATTAAATTTGATGGTCTTTGGCCCATCACAATCTGGTAGAGCAATTTTGAAGATTTATAACTTGAGCTAGAAATCACTTCAAGACTTAAAATTTTTAGGGTAGTCTATTGGTACTATAGAACACATCTATATGTAAACCTTTTACCTCATTTAAATTTATAGGTTCTTAAAATAAATTCACAAACTTGATGGTGCATTCATGTCTGTATGATGGTTAGTGATGGTCTAGCTTCTCTTAAGCTAGAATATGCAAGTTCCTCATTTAAAATGATCAAAAGACATATCAAGAATTCATCAAGACATCTATGGATGCCTCACAACTTCTTTATCCTTATAGACCTAAAAATGTGCCATATGTCTCAAAACCATTAATTTGATCACTTTGTCATTAATGTATTAGTACAACATGCTCTCTTTGACATCAATGATAATCAACCATCAATGACCATGCTCAACAAATAATTGTAACTAGATGTTTTCTTATACCCTAATGTAACCATCATGTGTTTGGTTATTGATGAAGTTGAGGAAGGAGAAGGATACACTTCATGTGTAATGGATGTCCTACCAATTGTGTGTTCTTAGAGAGTAGGAGAAACCCTACTCTCTCATCAAGTTTTAGGTTTGTGTACTAGAGTCTCCTATGGAATATTAGGTGATGGTGAAAATACATCAATGACTATGAAAGTGGTGGAAGTTTTTTGCTCAAAGAGTTTGGTTGTTGTCTAAATTTATTCAACCACTTCATGCACAATGTTGACAAATATGGACGTCAAGCATGGTGGTATTTCCACCTAAAGGCTTGCATGGAACTTCTTACGCACTTGAATTATACACACTACATTATAGAATAAGAAATCTTTCTCCTCCTCCTTCTCATATAGGTCACCTACCATATCTTTAAGCATTACCTAGTATACCTTCTATTTGTCAGTCCCCATCTGAGGTAGGTCAAAGGAGATTGAGATCAGTGGTACCTTAAGGTCATCCAACCAAGTTGTTATACTCCTTATCTTATTATTTAGTGAGGTAATGGTTATTATTATGTAGAGATCTTGGTCTTTCCTTTCTATTTCTATAAGGTTATGGCTTCTGGCTATTGATGTGCTAAAGGAACTATTATGTTAGGAGGTATGGCTTGAAGAGGTGTTGCATGCCTAGCTGCATATGCTTTTTGCTTAGCAACCTCAATGTGCATCATGGCCATGGTAAAAAAATATGGTAAGGGTCCAAATTTTCATCTAGGTAGCTCATGTAAATGAAATAAGATGCCTTTTGGAGGTAAAGTGACAATAACATGTTGCCCCAAGTACTACATGATGTCTAAAAACACCCATGGGTGTGTAGAAATAATCTCTAAACACTCCTTCCACCATTTATTAAACTTTCCCTTATGAGTTAGGGTACCATGCTCAGGTATCCATATCAAATTGTAAAATTGGTACACTAGCTAGTAATTGGCATCTGGGTGCACCTCTCCTTTAGGGGACTTCTATTGAATGAAACATAGAAAAAAGATCAAAAATTGGTAATAGAAAGTGTACTTGGAATTCATTCAACACTTACTGATATTTGTAAGCATCTCTTATACAAAAAAATGATCTAGTTGAACTAATAATTGTGGTGGATCTTGTGATGTGCAATATCAACCATTATTTTTGGGATTTACTTTACAAACTTGGTGGTCTACCAAAATCTACATGTAATGTACTCAACCAAGATACACATTGGTTCATCTTGGATATCTTAAATTGGGATTCCTTTGGACCCCTATACATATACATCTTTGACTTCCTAAAGGATATGAGGCATTCTTGACTTGTAGGGAGTAAGATAATCACCTCGCATAGACATGTCCAAAGCTTAGGCCATTACTTTGGTGTTAATGATGATAATTATGTCTAGGCTAATGTAAATGTTACCCTCATTATAGTAGCTAAGAAGGATTTTCACAATCTCCCCCAAATCACCAAAGGTAGGCATTCAAAGCAAGTGCTCAATGTCTATGCTATGGAAATGATGTGGGGATGTAAAAGCAAGTGGTTAATCAACATCTACTAGATTTTCTCATAAAAGTTTTGGTTCAATAGCTTGAAGGTAATAAAATGGCTCTAGTTTTGTAAATATTATTGACTTTGATGTCAAAATGGACACTATGGATGTCATTGATGTCAAAAGGATCAGGCAAGATTGATGGAGAGAAGATCATGTTTCACAATTGCATTGTGTAAAGTTGTCATGCTTTTACAAAGATCATCTATGGACATTTGAAAAGGAAACATATAGAAGATCTATTTTGGGTTTTTCATGATCATCTTAAATATATGGATTGTAGGTTCAATTGAGAAGGAATGAGCTCAAAATTGAATTATCTTTGCTCTCAGAATAGATAGGGTTTCTCAGTAAAACTCTAAGGTTTTAAGTCATGGTGAGAATAGGCACTTTCTATTTTTATGGAAACTAGATATAGTTTGGACATGATAGCTTAATTTATAACTTAAGGCTTTGCCATCATTGTAAAATTGGCCCTTTCAACCTAGCAATTATTAGTTCAAAGGACTTAATATTTCCTAAGTCTTAGACTTTATATTATGTCTGATCTTGATCAATGAATATTACTTCATCATACATAAATGATCAAATGAAGTGAATCAAAGTCAAAGTGTCAAATACTCCTCCAAGTAAACATGCTAGTGATAAGTGTCTTGTTCATAGAGCTTGTCAGACAAAGTCCTAATGAGCATAAACTTGTCAGAGTTACTATTCAAGCTAGTTTGAAGATCAATAGTTATCACTTAATCAAACATTGGAGATCCAACAGAGCATGATGAAGACAAATTTTCAAAAGGACCTCTAAGTTAATGTGCAAGTGACAAGTGTCATAATCATAGAGCCTAGGTAGTTAATCTATGGTGTGGTTTAAAGTCAAAAGGTCAACAAGTAATGTAAGGATGCTAAATGTATTAATAGTGGGAACTGATAGCTATGTATATAAGGCACACACTTATTCCAAGTATCATATCACTAAGGGTTAGACATATATAAAGATCAAGCTTATTAGAATATCTGATAGTTAGTGGATGATCATATAAAGGAGATCCAATGGAGCGAGTGGACTCAGATGGAATAAAGTGATCAATCTTTATTAACATAGTGGTGAGTTAGAAACTAAGAATGTTCAAGAATATATTTAGAGTGAAATAAATATAAAGATATAGGAATAAATAAGATGAGGTCAAAGTGTTGAATTTTAATGACCAAGTCAAGGTGGTTCATGCAAGCTCAAAGATCTAATGACATGTGGGAGATAGGATCTAGAGATTGATGAACGTATTTTGAAGAGTGGAACATTAAATTTCAATAGTGTACAGAGATCTGATAGAGCAAGAGACCTTAGAGATGGCATGAAGAAATATATCAAAGGCTAATATTTAAAGTGTTTAAATTCCAATTGTCAAGTAGAGGAACATGCATAAACTTGTGTATAAGTTCTATATCTTAACATAGATAATGAGATTGATCGATCTAATTGATCAAATCTACATTGAATATCCTATGCATCAAAACTTAAGTCTAACAGATGCTATATATAGTAAATATACCTATAATTATGGTGTGATGCATAGAATCAAGACACAAGAAACTTATAGTCCAAGTAATATTGAACTAAAGTCGAGAATTGGCATGATTTGTTAAATTTTGAGTGTGAACACACTGAAGACATGGAACCCTAGATCCATTTCCTATATATATGACATATAGGATACATGAAGATGTGGTTTGAGCTATTGGAATTGTGTTAAATAAAAATATATAGACATAGAGATAGAAGTGTAGAGAAAATGAGTTTATATATATATATATATATATATATATATATATATATATATATATATATATAGAGAGAGAGAGAGAGAGAGTGATAGAGAGAGATAAAGAGTGTCAAATATATACATATAAAGATATATAGAGAGAGGGGTAGAGAGGAATAAAGGCACACATAGATAATGTGCAGATAATGAGCATGTTACAGATTGGACTTGTAATAGAGAATAGAACTTGATTCATTTATGAATCAATGTTATAATCTAGAGTTGTAACTCCATAGATATAATTGGTTGGTTCCATCAAATTATCTAATTTGGTACTCAATTATGGGGTTGGTGTCTCCTTAGGATTGGTGTCCTTAAATGTAACTAGTGAGGTTTTGCCAAGTGAGGTATTAACTATGAGGTTGGATTAGAATAGTAGATTCTAGCATCTATTCTCACCATGGTTTTTCCCTTTTGGATTTTCAATGTATAAATTTGGTGTCATGTGTATTTTTATGTGTATGTGATATTTGCATTTATCTTTTAATCTACACATGCTTTTGAATTTTCCTTAAAAAGATTAAAGGATTGGTTTTAGTTGATCTACTAATTCACCCCGCTCTCAGTAAATAGTTGTGTTCCAATAATTGGTATCAGAGTGGAGGGTTCCTTTAAAACAAGATTAATCAACTTAGGTATATCTTTGGAAAATTAACACAATGGCTAGTCAAGAATTATCTTCATCAAACAAAGCACCTTTCTTTGATGGATCTAACTATGCATTTTGAAGCATAAGAATGGAAGCATACTTATCCTCATTAGGGTTTGATGTATGGATGTATATAGTAAATATATATATATAGCCCCTACTATAACTCCTATGGATCAAACTAACAAGAAGGCATATGAGATAAATACCAAGGAAAAGAATGTTATTCTTTGTGGATTATCCAAATCATAGTTTATCAAAGTGATGCATTGTCAAAATGCACAAGATATATGGAATAAGTTGAAGATCATCTATGAAGGTGATGAAAAAGTAAAGAAATCCAATCTACAAGCATACAAAGTAATGTATGAGAGTCTTAAAATTACTAAAGAAGAGAAGATTGTAGACTACCTTTTCAGGGTAGATGAAATAGTCAATGCAATTAGAGGCCTTGGAGAAGAAATGAAAGATGAAATCATTGTCAAAAATGTCCTAAGATCTTTTCCTTCAAGGTATGATTCTAAAATCTTTGTAATAGAGGAAATAAGAGATATAGATAAGATCACTATAGATGAGTTTCATGGAGCCTTCACTACTTATGAGATGAGAATGGGAAAAGTAAATACTCCTAAGAGAGAAGCTACATTTAAAACATACATGAAAGCAAAAGTAGAAGAATCTACATCTAGATCTGAGGAGATGGATGAATAAGAAGCCAACTTTGTCATAAAATTAAAAATAGGATCTAGAAAGTACAAAGGTAAGTTACCCTTTAAATTCTTTAATTATGGTAAGGTAGGACATTTTTCTACTAAATGCCCTTATGATAAAAAGGATAACTCTAAGCAAGAAGAGGATGGTAAAAGAATGAAGTCCCACTATTCCAAAAGGATTAACTTCTTTAAAAACAAGAAAATATTATATATAAGAGAAGATAGTGAATCATTGAATGATAGTGATAGCTCAGATGATGACCATGATTGTGCCTTTGTGGCTATGAGAAATGAATCCCTCTTAATGGAATCAAAATCAACTTTTGTAGATCTAGATCAATAAAAATTTGAAGACTGTGATGAAGAAGAAGAAGGAGAATTAGACCTTGAGTGTGAACTCATCTATTCTCTAGATGAGATTGATAAGTTGAGAAAAGAGAACTCAAAATAGAAGAAGCTTCAAGAAAAAGAAAGTGAAAAACTATCCAAAATTATTGAAAGATCTGATCAAATGATAGTAATCCTTAAGACTCGAGATGAAGAGGCTACAAGAATAGAATATGTAGGAAAAATTGAACTACAATTCAAATATGATGAGTATATGAGGCTAGAATCAGAGATAGTGTCTTTGAGAAAAGAGCTTGAAAAGGCTAAAATAGATAAACATTTGAAACTAAAAGGAGGATAAGATATTCTTGATGAATTGATCAGCTCTCAAAAGACATCAAAATGAAAATATGGTCTTGGCTATGAAAATGGGAAAAGTCCCATAACTAGTACATCTGCTAAGTTATATGATAATTTCAAGTAGAAGGATTAGAAGTAAAGAAAGAGAAAGCTTACAAGGATATAAAGACAAAAACAAGAATTGATATGTGAAGAAGCTAAAAAGAATCTTGAGAAAAGGAAAAATAACAATGATTCCATCTCTGTAAACTCAAGGAAGATGTAGAAGACAAAGGTAGATGATGTATATGATTACATAAGGGTAAACAACTTGAAGAAGGAAGAGTTTAGAAAAACTCCCCATCTTGCATAAAAAAAATCTATGACTAGGTATTCCCCATATTTTTATGGTTATTTTTATAGTTGTAATTAGTTTGGTCATAAGTCTAGTAAATGTAGAGTTTTACCTACAAGGAGAACCAAATTTGTAAGAAAAAATTCATTTGCACCCTTGGTAGATACAAATGTAATGTGTTATAATTGTAATAATTTTAATAACATTAGTAAACAATGTAGAATAAGCTTTGAAAGAACAAAAGTATAAAGTGTGAAGAAAATCATGCCTTCTAGTGTAAACAAACGTTCACAAGTCTCTAAAAAGGAAAAAATTAAGCCTAGTAAGACATATAAACAACCCAAGCATGTATAGAAATTGAAAGATCAAGACATGATGAAGAATGCTATAGAGGTTGGAAAATGTCAAGAGCTCTCAATGTCTACACATGTTGAGAATGAGAAGATAAATCTCAAGGAGAAGTCCAAGGTGTTGGCCAAGGATAGTTCTGAGGTATGTACATATTCAAGTGAACATCCTACTGATATAGAGCAATTATCAAGCATAGAACATTAGTCTTTTATACCTGGTGATGAGATTCTGAGCTATAAGGAAGATTCATCAAATGAAAATGTGTGCCACATGTTGTCTCCATTTATTTTCAATCCAATCATAGAAGAAAAGCATAACATTTTAGTGGATGAGTATGTTACTTCTCTTAATCTTAAGAGGAATAATAATAATAATAAGAACACAAAGTATAAGATGACCAAGGAGGGGAAGGAATATGAGGAGTTAAGGGAAACTCCTAGTTTCACAATGTTCTAAGACATTATAAAGTAGGGTGTCTCTATCTATGACTCTTAAGAGACTCCTTTCAGTAAAGAATCAAGTGGTGTTCTTTAGAATATTTCAAAGGCAATAAATGAGTGCTCCCAATTAAAGTTTGTGTGCCAAGATGAGAGAAGTGTTATGTATGTAGTGTCTATAGGGACATAATGAGTGTGCCAATAATGTGTTCATGAACTCTATTCTAAAGGTAGGATATGGAGATTTTCAAGTGTGGAAATAAGTGTGTTAACTCTAGATCATCATACCAATTAGTGCAAAGGTATGTAGATCATTGATTGGTCTTTTAGACCAATACTATTTTGATATAGATTAAATGACCCTATGTTGTAAAGTCTTGTATTGATCATTAGTAGGTCAATGGAATAAGGGGGAGATAGATTATTTAGTCTAGCAGAATCAAGAAGGCTCAGAATAGAGGAGCTTATTGTATGTTTTGTGGAATATTTGAAAATGCGTAGGTGGATGTTGTTTGAGACTTGTCCATGTTTCATAAAAAAGAAAATCATGTAGAAGTTATGTGGGTTTTGAAAATGACAAGATGTATATACCATAGAGTTAAGGGGAGCTAACTTAGATAGATTGAATGGCTTAAGGAGCTATGCATGATGTGAAAAGGAACATATGTGAGATACTTTAGTCATGATTGAAAGATAAGGTGTTATCTGCTAATGATGTTAACTAAATAAGGTTGATATGATGACTTGAACAAACCAAGTTAGGTGTTTAGATAGTGTATTGAATCCTCATGCATAAACAAAGTCGGAGATTTATAATTGGTCAAGTCCTAGGATCACAGGACTATGTATGGAGACCTGAATATGCTCGAGTGATGTAATGAGACAAAATTTGGGAGTGATATCTCCTACATCATATCACTAGATACTAGTGATGGAGTATAAGTCAGAGAAAGGATAAAAAATCCTTGTTGATCCCTAGAAGAAGAGAAAAGGCAACTCAAGTATGTATATTTTACAAATTTATAATAATTTTTTGGTTGCATGTTCTTGGAAACACTCCTTTCTATGATAAAGGGTGAGACCACTTTGGAAAAATAGTGAGAAGGAATCCCCTTGCCATTGATGTCAAAAGGGGAAAAAATGGAAAATGCTCTTTGTAAAAGTTTGGATAGAAAGTGCAAATGCTCTCTATAAAAGTTTAGAAGACCATAGAAAGTGTCCAAGATGAGTTTAGGAAAATATGCCATTGACTAAGGGGGAGAAATTTTGGTATGAACAAGCTTCAATTCATACTTATTAAAAGCTAATGCAAGCAATGCCAAAGAAAGAGTTGAATAGTAGAAGACCATTGCATTTAGTTTGCCATCCATGACAAAGGGGGAGATTGTTATAAATATGATTGTCATTGATGTCAAAAGGATCAAGCAGGATTGATGAAGAAAAGAGCATGTTTCACAATTTCACTATGCAAAGTTTTCATGCTTTTACAAATATCATCTATGGACATTTGCAAAGGAAATAGATATAAGATATGTTATGGGTTTTTCATGAGCATCTTATAATAAATGGACTTAAGGTTTAATTGAGAATGAATAAGCTCAAAATTTAATTATCTTTGCTCTTAGACTAGTTAGGGTTTCTTAGTAAAACCCTAAGGGTTTAAGTCATAACATAAATAGGCACTTTCTATTTTGAATGTGACTGGATATAGTTGGGACCCGATAGCTTAAGTTATAACTTAATCCTTTGTCATTATTGCCAAACTGGGCCCTTCAACCTAGCAATTACTAGTTCAAAGGAATTAATATTTCATAAGCGTTAGACTTTATATTATGTTTGAGATTGATCAATGATTATCACTTTATCATACACATATGATCCAATGAAGTGAAGTAAAGTTAAATTGTCAAAGGCTCCTCTAAGTAAATGTGTTAGTGATAAGTTTCACATTCATAGAGCTTGTCAGATAGAGACCCAATGAGTGTAAGTTTGTTAGAGTTAATATTCAATCTAGTTATAAGATCAATGGTTAGCACTTAATCAAACATTAGAGATCTGATAGATCATGATAAAGTCAAATTGTCAAAAGGACCTTTGAGCTAATGTGTAAGTGATAAGTGTAACAATCACAAAGCCTGAATAGTTAATCTATGGTGTGGTTTAAAGTCAAAAAGTCAACAATAAATGTAAGGATGCCAAATGTATCAATAATGTTAACTAGTAGCTATGTACAAAAGGCATGAACTTATGCCAAGTGTCATATCATTAAGGGTTGGATATATATAAAGATTGATCTTGTCAGAAGATCTGATGGTTAGTGGATGATCATATAAAGGAGATCCAATGGAGAGAGTGGACTCATTTGGAATAAAGTGATCAATGATTATTGACACAATGGCAAGTTAAAAACCAAACATGTTTGAGAATATGGATGGAGTGAAAGTAATCCAAAGATATAGGAAGCATCAAGATGAGGTCAAAGTGTCAAAGTTTAATAAACAAGTCAAGGTAAAGTTTGTTCAAGTTCAAAGATATAACAACACATGGGAGATAGGATCTGGAGATCAATGAACGCATTTTAAGTAATGGAACATTAAAGTTCACTAGTGTATATAGATCTGATAGATCAAGATATCTTTGAGATGGCATGAAGAAAGAGATCAAAGGCCAATATTTAAAGTTTTTAATTTCTAATGGTCAAGTGGAGGAACATGTAGGAACTTGTGTATAAGTTCTATATCTTGACATAAACAACAAGAATGATCGATCCAACTGATAAAATCCACATTAAAGAGCCTATGCATCTAAAATTGAGTTTAAAAGATGATATAGATATTAAAGAGACCTAAAATTATGATGTGATGCATGGAATCAATATGTAGGAAACTTACAATATCAGCACATGGGAGATAGGATTTAGAGATTAATGTATGAATTTTAAATAATGGAACATTAAAGTTCAATAGTGTATATAGATCTAATGGATCAAGAGAGCTTTGAGATGGCATGAAGAAATATTTCAAAGGCTAGTATTTAGAGTGTTTAAATTCCAATGGTCAAGTGGAGGAACATGTAGGAACTTGCGTATAAGTTCTATATCTTGACACAAACAATGAGAATGATCGATCCAACTGATCAAATCTACATTAAAGATCCTATGCATCTAAAATTGAGTCTAACAAATGATATAGATATCAAAGAGACCTATAATTATGATGTGATGCATGGAATTGAGATGCAATAAACTTACAATCCAAATAATATTGAACTAAAGTCCAAAATTGGTTTGATGTGTTAAAGTCTAAGTGTGAACACACTAAAGATATGAAACCCTATATCAATTGCTTATATATATGACATATAAGACATAGGAAGATGTGGTTGTATCTATTATAATTGTGTCAAATGAAAATATATAGACATAGAGGTATAAGTGTAGAGAAGATGAGATACTATTGAAGAGTGTCAAACATAGATATATTTATAGACACAGAGATAGAGAGATAGAGAGAGAGAAAGATGAAGTGTGTAATATATATATATATATATATATATATATATATATATATATATATGTATGTATGTATGTATATACATATACATATATATATATATATATATATATATATATATATGTATATGTATATACATACATACATACATATATATATATATATATATATATATATATATATATATATATATATATATATATATATATATATAAACACAGAGAGAGAGGGGTAGAGAGGAAGAAAGGCACACTGAGATAATGTGCAGAGAATGAGCATATTACATATTGGACTTGTAATAGATAATAGAGTTTGACTCATTTATGAATCAATGTTGTAATCTAGAGTTGTAGCTTCATAGATATGATTGGTTGGTGCCATCATATTAGCTGAGTTGGTGCTCAGTTATGGGATTGGTGTCTACTTAGGATTGGTGTCCTTAAATGTAACCAATGAGATTTTGTTAGTGAGTATTATAACCATTGAGGTTTTTCCAAGTGTGGTATTTATTGTGAGGCTAGATTAGAATAGTAGATTCTAGAAGCTATTCTCACCGTGGTTTTTCCCTTTGGGTTTTCCATGTATAAATCTAGTGGCATGTGTATTTGTGTGTTTATGTGATCTCTATATTTATCTTTTAATCTACACATGCTTTTGAATTTTTCTTAAAAGGATTAAAGGACTGGTTTTAGTTGATCTAAAAATTCACCCCCCCTTCTTCATCGATAGTTGTGTTCCAACATCTAGATCATTATATTTAGTCTAATGAAGTGCAAGATCAACATGCATTTCATCCTTCTAGGTATTTATCAAATTTTTGATGAGATACGAATGATCCATGGTATCTAAATACTGAAAATGAGAAAATTTTTACTTTTTCACTAGAGAAGTTAGCTTGGCTCTGGAACTTTAGCTCATAAAATTGCTATAAGAATGAAATGTAGACTCAGTTCACAACCTTGTGCCTTTATATATTCCTTGCCTATTAGTTCTCACATTAATTCCAAACTAATTTTTCCCTTAAATATAAATTCAAATGTTGATGTGGAAAATCTTATTTGATCTAGCAATAAAGGTGATTATTTCTTGGCACATGCATTGAGATATGTTATATTCTTTGATCTCTGTACTGGGTATGTACTGATGATGTTGATCGACCATCAATTTGGTGAATATTGGATCAATCAAACCTAGGATCTAGAATTAACTACTTGGGATGACTGTTATATGGCTAAGATTTTGGCTAATGTGACTTGACCATATATTTCCTAGACTTAATTATTTTCTTTTGCTTTTATTGATGTCAACAATGATGTACCTGGATTCTTATACACGTGAGTGTCACATGATATAATTTTTATCATGGTTTAAAAATTTGTTAAAAAAATAATCTAATCTAAAAACACACACACAAAAAATAAAACATACAAAAATGGGAAATCCTAATCTACTTGGTTCTACTCAGCACCCACTCTTTTGGTAAAAAGAGATCAATTAAGACTATTGGCGATAGGGCTTAAGAATACAACCATTCACCCACCCTGGTAGAATAGTTCCTTGAAAATATCTCAAAACAATGGTTCTTTACTATGATATTTTGTGTATAATGTAAGGCCCTTTGCACTTGATTTATAATTTACCCAAAAATGCTCTGAAGCAACTATCATATAACAAAATTGGTTGATATTTTTAGAATTCCTTATGTCGTAGGTCCCTATCATGCCATGCTTTCTGAATATGATTATGAACTTATTATTTCCAAGATGCTTTGCATCAATACTCATCCCTCTAATTTAATTTTAGAATTTTATATGTGAGAGACTCATGATCCCCTAGTCTCATAACCATTACATTGCATAGGCTGGGTACCAAATATTCCATAAGCATTACTGCTTCAAGCCCATAAAACTAAAATGGAGTAAAACCTATAGCCCTATTATAGTACATTTGATAATCTCAAAGAATCATAGGAATGTGATCTACCTAATCATCCCTTTTGAAATCACATATCTTTGTAAACATCTTATCCAACACATTATTAGAAGCCTTAGCTTGTCTATTAAGTTGTGGATGGTATGTAGTACTTTTCTAATGGGAAATCATGAATTCTTTAGTAAGATTTGATATTATTATTTAGGAAGTGTTTCCCTTATGATCACTGATGATCTTGATGGGGAATCTAAACTATGTGATAATATTATCGTAAAGGAACTTTGTTGCATCCTTTGCCCTACAATTAGGTGTCATAGTAGTTTCAACCCATTTGGTAAAGTAGTCTATCATAGTGATAATATACTAATATTTATTATGTTTACTCAAGGGATTGATAGGTTCTAAAAAATAGATGCCCCACTATTCAAAAGGTTGTTCAGCTAACAAAGGCTATAAGGGAATTTCATCCTTTTGGTGTGGCTTACCCATTCATTGACATACATCACAATACTTCACTATTATATGTGCATCTTTAAAAATATTTGGCCACAATAATCTAATTTGTAATAATTTTCATGTAGTAGATTCTCTATAAAAATGACCTCCTATTATTCCTTGGTGTGTTTCCTATAAGAGCTACAGACATTCATGTTCTAAAACTACCCTACACAGTACTTCATCTTTCCCCAAATGATACAAGACCCCATTTATAATAGTATATGTCAAAGCTTAGGTGGAAAAATACATATTTTCTCTTTCTTGGTAGTGCATAGGGAATAGCCCTTAATCTAAAAAATTAGTAATTTCTTCAAAAAATTTAGTTATCACAAAAACTTGAAATAGATGGGCATCAAGAGAATCTTCCTATAGGTCTTCTAGCTCATCCCCATTCATGATGAGATTGAGATGATCTAACCTAACATTTTATTTACCTGGCTTGATGTTCATGCAAAATTGGAATTCTTGAAAGAGCATCAACCATATTGAAATTCATCCTTCAAACATAGGCTTATTGACTAGGTATTGTAGAGATTGATGATCTATGAGAAATTCATATTGTATCACAATAAGATAATGTCTAAATTTATATAATGCAAACACTATATCCAATCATTCCCTTTTAGTTATCATGTAATTCTTTTCTATGTTAGACAAATTTTTGCTTGCAAAATGTATGGGGTGGTTTAGTCCACCATCTCCTGGTTATGCAAGAACAACACTGACTATGACACTAAAAACATCAATGTGAACATGAAAGGGCTTACTCCAATCTAGAAAAACTAGAATACGTGATTACCTAATCTTTGCTTCAGTTCTATGAAAGCTTCTTGACACTTAGAAGTCTAAAAAAACTTTATACCTTTGTATAGTAAATACTCTAATATGTAATAAATGGTTGCATATCCCTTGATGAACTTCTGATAGTAACCTATGTGGCTAAGAAAATATCATACTTTCATTGATTTGACTAGTAGGGACATACTAATAATGATTGCAATTTTGGCCTAGTCCACCAAAATCCCTTCACTACACACCATATGGCCTAGCAAGACACCAAAAGGTGTAAAAAATACTCACTTTTTCAAATTTTAGGTGATACGTAGACCTCAATAACATTCTAGCATGAGGCATAACTTGGAAAATTTATCATTAAACAAAGATAAGACTACCCAATCATCTAGATATACTTCTTGGAAGTTGTTAGTGAAATTATTATAGGTAGTCACCACTACTCTAGAAAAAAATTTAGGTGCTTTCTTGAGGCCAAAAGGCATTACCTTGTATGCAAAGGATCTCCATTACGTGTTAAAAAATATTTTAGCTCTATCTTATTCTACAATGGGTATTTGATGATACCCACTGAACCCATCTATTAAGGAGTAAACTTCATGACCTATGATAGATTCCAAAACTTCATCTATGAAGGGAATTAGAATTAGATCATTCACACATGCATCATTAAAAATTCGATAGTCACCACATACTCTAATATCCCATATTTTATTAGGTTTCACTATCATGGGACTAACCCAATCTACCTTATCTATAGGATAAATTATACTTGCTTCCTACATTCTATCCAGTTTAACATTCACTTTCAAATTCATGTTTGGGTTAAAGTTATACATCCTTTTCTTTATGGGTCATGCACACTCCTTGAGATGGATATGCATTTTACCTAGAGAAGGATCTAATTCTCTAAATTCTATTTTTTTTTGGGAAACACATCTCGATAATCCAACAGTAGTTGCATAGCTTTTAATACTTCAAATTTATTCCAATAGTCACCCATATGTGTCAATCTAGGAATCTCCTAGCTCTTGATGTTTTCCACATGTTTTTAATAGTTTATTGATAAATCTTGGGCTTTTCCTCAGAAATAGATTCTCACAAGATTCTTTTCATCTCCATAATTTATATTTTTTGCATCTTTTCTTCTTTAATGGGTCCTAGAACTGGATCCTTCAATGGTTCTACTGGCCTTTCAAGTTTAAACAAATCAATTAGATTGATATCACCATCAATATCTGAATCTTTAGTTTCCTCCTCTTCATCCTTTATTTAGTGGCATGGATGCATAAGAGATTTTTCTTCCATCTTGGTAACTTTATATCTTCATAGTGATGTATTGAGATCACAAGCTACATTCTTCTACACAGTAGACTCTGTCATGGTGATTAAATCCTCTGTGCACCCATGACATAAGAAATGTTTGATTTTGAGTAGTTCATTATGAACCATAGGATTCTCATCTTCAAGCACAAAATTTTGTATGAAGTCACTCTGCACCTATGCCTAGATTTTTTTCTCCCTCTTGTGTTCTTGATGCATATACCAAGCTAATGGTAAAGGAACAAGTGTGTAATGAATGATATGAACCTACTACTTGGGTGTCACATGTTATTCAGTCCAAACCTTAATAGATTTATGGATATGGATTTTAGGTTACTCACCTTCCTAAAGTAAAGGCCAATTATTTTTGAGTACCTATAATAGTTTAAATTTTCTAATAATAAGTTTTCATGCATCATCTCAATTGAGTTGACCATTTCTATGAATTATCCACCATACCACTACAACTCCATTCAAAACATGATTCAAGGCACTAACCCTCTAGTTGATTATAGGCACATGAATTTATAGGTGCAGAATTAATTGATGGATATCCTTGATCACAAATTATGAAGGAAGTTATCTTTCAATGGTGAAGACCATTCTAATAGGTTAGCATTTATGATCACCATGAGCTCAGTTGAGTAGATGCATATCTGAGTCTTTGCTTATAGATGAAGCTATTTCCTAAGGCAAGGTGCCTTTTTTGTTGGCTTTATATAATCCTTCATATGATCATCTTCTTGATAGATGAAATCAATTTCTGACTGAGTAGATGATTTAGCAAACATGGATGCATAATCTTCTATGACAAATTGAGGTGCCAATGGTTGAGAATTACTAGTTTAGGCTTCTATTATTTATATGTCTTCAAATCTTCAATGATTAAAGACTGTAACTAAGGTTTATTATGCCCATTTAATAAATTTCACTTGGATT
Source organism: Torreya grandis (assembly GCA_037957365.1). Taxonomy (NCBI): domain Eukaryota; kingdom Viridiplantae; phylum Streptophyta; class Pinopsida; order Cupressales; family Taxaceae; genus Torreya; species Torreya grandis. Next base: position 1,324,447 of record JARHVA010000261.1, on the reverse strand, counting down.
CATATAGAGCTTTCAGGTTGTCCTTAGAGTTTACCTTCATCCAACTAGTTTCTTGTGCAACATAAGGAGACTATGGTTCAGCTAGAATGATGTAGGGTTTATGCACCTTATTTAGAGGAATGACTAAAATATTATCTCCCTAATGCACCTCTAAAAAAAATTTCATATTATTAATAGTCATTTGACCATCATATGCAAATTTATTACCAATCAAAATAGGACAATGAGTTTCTACTATCTTCATATTGATGACCTCAAAGTCACCTCTTAAACTTAGTTATATGACTTTGATGTTAACATCTTCTAATCAGCCAATGGTTTTAACTCTTCTATAGTTTGCTAAAATCAAAGTCACTAGGTTGTAAATGAGAAATGGCCATCCAATCACCTCCCATGTAGACCTAGGGATCATGTTAATCATGTTGCCAAAATCAAAGATAACACTTGGAATTTCATATCCTCCAACTTCAATGTTGATTCACACATTTACATCCCATAGCTTCGTTCTCTTACAAACCAAACGAGTTTTTATATATTTTGTTTCCCTCATTATTTACATTCCAATAAATTATGTATTAGATTTGTAATGTTCTAGGAAATATCTTCATTATGAAATTCCCTTAGCAACTTTGGTAAATCTATTAGTGTAGTAACAACTCCTTCCTATCATGTAATGTGTAAAATTTGACCATACATTTGGGAATCTACTTTTGTATCATATCCTATAGTATTGGTTTGGTGTTGAATATTCTTCAACATCTATTCAACTTCATACATCAAATTATTTTTTATAGCTAGGTCTAAGTATTTGTCATATTTCACTTTCTAGATTCCCTGGTATTGAGGTATTTTGAGAGGATGCAATCCTCTCTCTATGTGACGGTGTCTCATAATGACACTCTAAAATGCATCCTACTTAGGCTATGAATTCACCATGTTAACATTATTAATGGTCTTTTTTCTTTGATTTTCCAAAATAAGATAGTCTTTTATCTCATACTGCTCATATACCCTATAATATGCATAATAAGACTCTCTTTAGGGATTCAAAGGAGAATTACACTACACATGGTTATACTCTCCACATAAATAACATTATAAAAGAGGGAATTGATAATTATTTATTTTTCCACCTTAATAACCTCCTCTGTATCCACCCCTAGATCCTCCTCCATTCCACTCATAGCCTCCTCTATAACCTTCTTATTACTACATTGTATTCCAATTTTATATGCTATCATGTATTATCTCCAATCCCATATTATTTTTGTGCAACTAGTGAAGTCTAACTAGTTTATTGTTGATGCATCATTGTCAAATTCTAAGGTGATTGGTAGTGCAGTTATGGTGGTGTCTGTGATTAGGAATTTGACTCAAGAAAGGATGGTCAGTGTGGTGTTAGTTCTAAATTGAAAAAAAATGAAAGAAACACACTAATAACATAACATCTCTAGGCCTAGATACTAGGGAGAACTTAGTTAACAAAAATAAATGACAAACACAAGTAAAAAGTAAGGAATAAAATACAAGAATTCCTTCATCTTCTTTGGATGATCCAAATGCCTTTATAGTAGTGGCTTGATCAATTTGTGTTCATGAAGTCCTTGGCAATGGAAGCTTGGCTACCTCCATCTCTCCTTGGCACCTTTGGCTTATGGCTTGGCCTGGCTTGAAATCAATTTGGCATGGTAACACTAGTTTTAATGTCTCTTTGAATATATTTGTGAATTATAACTTTGCACCAAAATAGCTTAGAAATGATGTTCATGGCCTCTCTATTTATAGATTTTGTAGAATGTCTAGAATCAACTTGAACCATCCATCTTGAAATTCATATGTGTGGTTGAGGATTAGTTCAATTTTTATAATTGAGTTTATAATTATCCTCTTCATGACATTGGAAGAAAGGGAAATTAATTGGCATGGAGGGCATGAATCTTGATGTTTGTGGCATTTATGGCCTTGGGATGTCTTCCCAAGAAATGAGGTCACCTGATGATATAGATATTTAATATTCATTTCTAAAAACAAGTATTCAACAAGTTTCCATGGAATTTTTAATTATGCCTTAATTTGGGTTAATTAACTCTTAAGCATGATTAAGCGCTTTGTGCACAAATTACTCAAATTGATTAGAATGCCCTGTTATTGGTCCAAAATTTGACTGAATTAGAATTGGAAGGCCATGTCAAATGTATTTGATCCATTATTATATTTAAGATGTTATCAAAAACAAATAACAAAGGCACATGTTTTGTGCAGAAGATTTGATAGGAAAGAGCAATCCAGAACACATGGGTACAAAATTGGCATTTTGACTCAAATTGATTTGATCAAAGTTAGCTAGCCCATAAATTACATTGCCCCATTTAGGGATACCCTAACCAAAAGAGGCACTTGAATATGTTAGGTTCCAAGATTTTAGTGTGTTTTAGTGTTTTTAGGCCAAATTGTGCATTTTGGGTGAAAATTGGCCAAAATCCTTATTGAAGGTTATCGATGGCTAGTTTTGGGTGTCTATAGTTTGCCCCTATTTGGGAAGGTGTTACAAACCATAGGCAAAGCAATGTCTTCTCAAAGAATGAGAAATAAATTTTATGCCAAAAATAAGATGATGATTAAAGAATGAATCTCCAAATGGTTTTGGGAAGACTATGATGATGCTCCCTCAAGGGAGTGGCCATAACATTTATTGATGGATGGTCCCTCAAAAAGAAACAAGAAGATAGGTAGAATTAACCCATGTTTGAAATTAATCCAAATGGGAAAATGCTTACATGCATTGATGTAAAAAGGATACTAAATTTCCCAAAGGTAGTTATAATCAAGATTAAAATTCAAAATAATGATTTGCCCATAGGCAGTTATAATCATTAAGAGGACCTAGATTGGATAAAGATGATTGTGCTCCAGTTAGAGATGATTAGTAATAATAACTCAAGGATATAACCTGGAGTATATATTAAATATGAGTGGGCACAAAGTGATGAAAGAGATGGATAGAGAAATAAGATTGATCATTAGAAATGATTCAATTATACCTAATAATGAGGAGATGCTCATCTTGATTAGCAATGATATAACAAGAATGGTCATTGGGTTAATTTGATTAAGGGTGGGATGGAAGGATTTACCAAGGTACCAAGGAGAAAATTTTGTAGCTTCATTGATTATAGACCTTTTTGAAGCTAATTTTTGTTGTAGCATGTGATGGTAGGCTTCATGATAGAAAACCATGAAGACTTGTCCAAAATATGCGTAAGGACTAACTCTTGATCTAATAAATACTCAAAAATAATGCACCAATGACAAAATGCATGATGACAATGTTAATGAATGAATATAGATGGACTCAAGAATAATGTACTCAAGGAATCACCTAATGAACACATATAAACTGAGTTGAGGAAACAATACTAAAAGCAAACAAATAGGCAAGCGAATAAACAAACAAACAAATAGAAAAAATAAACAAACAAACAACCTAAAATAAACAAACAAATAGAAAGCCTAAAAATAAAAGCAAAATAAAGCATCCTAACAATGACCATGCCCCAATAAGGTAGATTGAGGATAACTGACTAGGCTTAGATAGGATAAATGTTTTTGGATTTTTGAAATATTTGAATATTTTTGGCATTTTGAGGTATCTTAACTTGTTAAATAATGACAAGATACCTTCTCACAAAATGATGAGAGCATTTGGCTTAGGTTGCTCACAAAATGGTGAGAGCATATGGAAAGGGGGACTGAGATGACCTCAACATGAATTGAGCATGACCCACATATTCTTGAAATGACCTGAAGTCACAGTAATTTTGTCCACACAAAAGGTAAGGAAAAACCAACTAGGTCCTAGTAAGTTCTCAAAATTAGTAAGTGGCCAGTCAAATGAAAATAGTAATGGCAAGGTGATAGAGCAATGAATGGTAAAAAAGTGTTGCCCTTATTTTGCCCATAGGTGGTTATAACTAGGATAAAATGACATAAGTTAATGATATTAATTTTCCCATAGGAGGTTATAATTAGTAGCAAGACTGGTGAGACACTGATTTTCCCATAAGTGGTTATAATCAAGATCACATAAATAAACATGGATAGGATGAAACATATCTTGCCATATCAACTGTCACACTACATTCATAGACTATAATTTAAACATAGATTGGATTTATTGTTGAAACTTGATTGGAATCCTCTTTAAAAAAGTATAGGAAGAACCAAATTAACTAAGATCAAAATAAGATTGGATAGGATGACTTAAAATAGGCTTTGGTCTAGATAATAATGGAATCATAGGATGGATAAAATGTTAAGAGGGGTTTCCCCAAGTGGTAGGGTGAATAATAGGATATACAACAATGGAAAAAGTATATGTAACAATGGTAATGGTGCAATAATGTGGTACATGTTGTTGGCCTCAGTGTGGTTTTTGATTTTGTTGTTTCTACTGATGGGGATATGCTCATCCTAAACAACAAATGATACAAATAGAATACTTTATTATGTTAATTTCTAGCCCAAAACTCATCTAAATAATTGATCTATCAAAAATGGCATGTAGATTTTTATGATGAGAATGCTTTTGTGATCTTCATTGGTCATTGATTTTGATTCCTTCAAATGTCGAGATAAGGTATCTTTGTAGCCTTTGCAAAGGAAAGTGTGGCCATAGATGGTAAATAGGGAAAAATAATGTATGGTAGGTTTGATTGTGAAATGGAATGGTAGATGATATTGGAAAGTGGAATGGTTGGGAAATAAATGAAGATCATGACTTTTAGTCACACGTAATGTTGTTGATGCTAGATTTGACATAATTTTGGTTGTGGTAGGGTTGAAGACTTGTTCTCTCAATAGGACCATCAAATTTTTCTATTATTTGATCTTGAGAGTAATTACCATTTGATTAGGTTATAGATAGGAAGCTATTTTTATTTGATCTTTGATTTTATGTTCATCAAGTAGTGAAGAACTTTTTTGCTTAGCTATTGGTGCCTCAAAGAGTTTTTCACCAATGAAATTATCTTGATTTTCCCATAGCACCTTTGAGAAGGTTTCAATAATAAACATTGGATTTTGAATTTGATTTTCTTCTAGTGATTTCCAAAAAAAATTCACTAGAAGATGTTGAGTTCTAACTTTTATTATCCCTTAACACCTTCAAAAATGTTTTAGTAGGAGAATGTTCTTCAACTATATGAATGTAGTCTTGGCCTCCTTACTCTTCTTCAACTACTAAGTCACCATGGATGCAATTCAACACAGTGTGATTATATCGATCCCAATAAAAATTAATGAGAGATGGAATGTCAATGATATGGCTATTTTGGTTGATGGTAATGGCGTATGGAATGGTAATGGAATGGGCATTGGCATCACAATTCCTATAGAAGATACTAGGAAAACCTGTGTCAAAGTTGAAGTACTCATCCTCAAAAACCATGGAAGGATCACAAATGTATTCAAATTGATCTGTGAGACATCTGTAACCAATGTTATAATAACCACAAACATATTCTTCTTTTGAATCTGATAATAACTCAAGGGACTCTAAATTTTATGTTGAGATTGATGTTGATTCAGATTTTGATTTTGATGCTAAATATGATGTTAGTCCAAGAGTAAAACCTAACTCTAACTCTAATTCTTCATTTGATGGGTACTTTATTATAATGATGTCTTGTTGAATATTTGGTTTTAGACAAGTAACAGCCTATGATGGCATAATGGGCTCCATAAAAACTAGTATGTCAAAGTGACACTCCTCTAGGATGGGAAATAGGTCAAGAGACAACTCCTCGGAGAATTTCTTATCAATAGGAGGCTCTTGAAAAATAGGCACATGGTCAAGGTAATGATTTTCCCAAAGGCAGTTATAATCATTAAGAAGTGACTTGACAAAGATTGGCTCATAAGTGTGAGACTCTTCGACAACTATTATAAGATCAATAAGTGATTAATCACAAATTGACTTATTAAAAATGGTTGGTTCAACAAAAACATCTTGGATTGGTTGGTTATTTTGGCCTTGGTTTCTAGTGAGTTGGAAAATACCAATTTTGAACATAGCTTGGTCTTCAAAAGATTGGATCGGTTGAGGTTTGGATGGGATTGGCACTAGATGAGGAATGACTTGTAGTTGGATAATGTTAGGGCATTGGGGAGCATGATTGATTGCATGATCCAAAGGAAAAAGTCTTGAGATGGTAACGATAGGGTGTTATGGGGCTTAATTGCTTGTACAAGCCAAAGGACTAGGTCTTGGAATGATGAAGGGGCATTGTGGAGCTTAATCACTCATATAAATCAAAGGATGAGGTCTTGGTATGGGAATGGTGTGACATTGTGGTCTTAGAATAGAAATGGTATGATGTGATGTAGCCTAATTACTCACATAGGACAAAGCATCCAAGTCTTCCTCATAAACCATATCATCCCAATTGTGAGTTGGCTCCTAAGCTAGTTCTTGACTATGTTCAATGTACTGATTATTGAAAAGAGGGTATGGATTCATATCCCAAACAACATTAGTTGTAGTTGGGTCTTCAAAGTCCTCCTCACAAGCCTCTTCATACCAATGAAGGTTTTGATTTGGATTTTGTGGATTTTGACTATGTTCTCCATATGGAGTATTGTAGGGAGAAAAATAAAACTCCTTAGAACATCTTTCTCTATAGGGGTTCCTAGTGGAATTTTGTGAGGCCATTCTATCATAAGTTGGATTATACATGACTCTACCATAGGTGTATCTAGACATATCTACGTAAATGATGAAATCTCCAAAATAAAAAGTCTTAAAGTTATACAAACTCTAAAAAAACTATGTCCAAAGGACAAATTGTTTAAGCTTGGTCTAACTTAGTCAAAAGGTGGAGCTATATCTCCAATGTGGTCTAAAAGTGAAACTGTATCTGCAAAATGGTTAGTGCTAAAACTGGCATAAAAAAGTCTAACATCAAATCTCTAGTGTCAAATGTCATACACATAAAAGGTCAAGCATCTAAATAACAACTAGCATGTCAAAGGTCTAAGTCAAAGTGTTCCAAACAAGGTCTAAACTAGGAAAGGGAAAAGTTGAGTTACTAGGTATTTTGTCCAAACACAAAGTTAAAAGACAGGCTCAAACAAATAGGCATGATGTGATTTGATTTAATCTAAAAAGTTTGGAAACAAATTTGACATAAACCCAACACATGAAACAAAACATAAACATGATCAATTGGCATACATCATAAGACAAAAGACTCTTTGAAGAAAGACTGTGTTTTCCCAGATAAAGGCACAAACAATGATAAGGATAGGTATTAAACAAACAAACCATCAATAGTTTTTAAATTTGGGTAATTGATTAATTGAAGTTATGTAACCCAAAAAAGAAATACCTATGTATTAGCCCCATGAATTAAGGCCTAAATGGAAATCAATGTTTGAATCCAAACTTGACAAGGCTAATTGAAAACTCAATGTTGAAAACTAGGATTTGACCAAACAAGCTAGACAAGATTGGACAACATGACAACACAAGACAAAGGTCTGAATGGTATACATGACATGGTTTAAAACTAACAGTTTTGATACAATGGTAAACAAGTCTTAAAACAAATTGAGCAGCCTAATGGCATAATCATACTTGATTAATGTGGTCAATGTTATGTTTTAAGGACTTAAAAGGATCAAAATGTTTTAACATGATTATGGCAGCATAATGTTACCCTCTACAACTCAAATGACATACACAAACAAGTTTTGCAAAATTTTCAAGGCACAAGTGTGGTGTAAAATGGTTAGCATAATGCCTCTTTAGACAAAAGAGTGACATATAGACAAATTGATTTTGACATGGTTTATACACAAACAAACAAGTTTTAGTCTCAAAAATACCAAGTAAGATAAATGACCAGAATACACTAAGTATAATCGTCTAAATACTAACAAGGGTATGACATGTGGGGTTGACTAAACTATCAAGTTTTGAATGTCTCTAGGGGAATCAATTTCACAATGAATTTCATGTCAAATAATGCAAAAGACACACATAAAAATTAGGTGAATGTGGAATTGTCTAGTTGTAAAAAGGTCTAATCCTTTTTACAACCACTACATCCTATTGTTCGCTCAATGTAGTGCAATGTCCAAATGTAGATACATCCCATGTTTAACTCAAATTAGGAGCAAGTGAAGTCAATGTTGGGAGATGAAACCCTGAGTCAAAGCTTCCCTAAAGAACTTGTGGGAGGTGATGAAGTCCCCCTCACAAGCCAAGTTTGCATAAAAATAAAGAAAAAATGAAATAGAAAGACTTTAGGATCATTTTCAAGGTCACCTAAACTTTGACGAGTTTTTGGGGAGTGCTTTAGATGACATTATTTCTAAGCCTTATACTAGGATACTTACAATAGGAATGACACTTTTGATTCCAAGGGTTCCCTATAGGGGACAAATGGAAGAGCATACACACAACATTCCTCTTTTTGCAAAATAAATATTTATTCTAAACAACTATTACAAGCAATAATTGAAAAGTGTGTTCAATTTTAAGCCCAAATGAAAGTGAGGTGATGTTCATTTGACCCCTTGGTCTTAGTTTCAAACTTTGAAAGCATTCATCATAAACATCTAAAAAATTTAAACACCAAAACAAAGTTCCTAGTTGATTTTTAAGCATGAAAAAGGTGATCTACACATGTTTTTGTCAAATGTCAAGCTTGGTCCTATAGTAAAAATGTTAACATATACTTTAGCTTTGAAGCTCTTTTTGGTTTGAAATAATGAACTTTGAAAAAATAGCTCTTGGGTCTATGTTTTTAGAAAAACACAGTGATTGACATTAGTTATATACAACTGACGATGGTTACATTGGCTAACTAAAATCTAATCGATGTCAATTTTTGATAACTGATGTAAGTTAAACTATGCAATTGATGTTAGTCTTACTTGCTAATGTCAGTTACTGTGTAAAACTATGAAAAACAAAAACGGAAAAATAAAGTTAGAAAATCAATTTGCAAGAGTTTTAAGGGTCCAAATAAATATTTTAGTGTTGCAAAATGATCTTCTTCAAGTGTAAAATACATCTAGTCCCACTGGGCATCCCATAATGTGATATACGAAATTGACTCAAGAGAGGATGGTTAGTATGGTGTTAGTTTCAAAATGAAAACAAAATGAAAGAAACATATTGATATCATAACATCTCTAGGTCTAGACACTAGGAAGAGCTTAGTTAACAAAAACAAATGATAAACACTACTAAAAAGTAAGGAATAAAACATAAGAATTCCTTCATCTTCCTTGGATGCTCCAAATTCCTTTGTAGTAGTGGATTTCTTAGTTTGTGCTCATGAAGTCGTTGGCAATGGAAGCATGGATACCTCCATCTCTCCTTGGCACCTTTGGCTTGTGGGTTGGCTTGGCTTCGCTTGAAATCAATTTGGCATGGTAACACTAGTTGAAATGGCTCATTTAATATATTTATGCATTATAACTTTGCACCAAAATAGTTTATAAATGATGTTCATGGCCTCTCTATTTATAGATTTTTGAGAATGTCTAGAATCAACTTGAACCATCCCTCCTGAGATTGAGATGTGTGGTTGAGGAGTAATTCAATTTTTTGAATTAAGTTAATAATTATCCTCATCATGACATTGGAACAAGGGATAATTAAGAGGTATAGAGGGCATCATCGAAGGCATTGATGAGGCATGGAGGGCATGAATCTTGATAATTGTGGCATTTGTGGCCTAAGGATGTATTCTCAAGAAATAAGGTCACTTGATGATGTAGATATTCAATATTCATTTATAAAAACAAGTATTCAACAAGTTTCTATGAAATTTTTAATTATGCCTTGATTTGGGTTAATTGGATCTTAAGCATGATTAAGCACTTTGTGCACAAATTACTAAAATTGATCAGAATGCCTTGTTATTGGTCCAAAATTTGAATGGAATGGAATTGGAAGGTGATGTCAGATGCATTAGATCTATTGTACCATTTAAGATGTTATCAACAATAAATAATAAAGGCACATGTTTTGTGTAGAATATTTGACAAGAAAGAGCAATCCAGAGTATGTGGGTGGAAAATTAGCATTTTAACTTCAACTGATCTGATCAAAGTTAGTTAGCCCATAAATTACATTACCCCATTTAGGGATACCCTAGCCAAAATCAGCACTTGAATATGTTAGGTTCAAATCATTTAGCGTGTTTTAGTGTTTTTAGGCCAAATTGTGCATTTTGGGTAGAAATTGGCCAAAATCTTGATTGGAAGTTATCAGTGGCCAGTTTTAGATGTCTGCAGTGTCTAACCTAATGAAGGAGGAGTCCATTTGACCAAACCTTAAGGCTAGTACTAAGGTGAGTTGGGAATCCATTGTATCATGTTTGGTTTGCATAAAACTTATTGACCTCTGGGTCTAGAATCATCTTCTTTATCGAGGACACTTGTTACATAGTGATGGTGAATAAATTCTTCATAATATCTTTGTTTTACTCTTGTAAAGCTCTATAATTATTTTCATCATGATTATGCGATTTACAAAAATTGTAATAAAAAATATATGGTTATTTTACATACTATTGTAGGAGATGGTATTGTGTTGTTGCATACACCACTACTCTACATATTTCACATAACTCTATCTTAATCTTAGGATAATAATTCTTGTAATGTCCTTCTTTCCCACACTCCATGCAACATAGACTTATTTTAGGCTTATTTACTTCATGATACTATTATATCCTCTTCATAAAATCTTGAAATGTATTTTAAATCTTAAAACCCACTATGGGAGCTTCCCCATAATTTTCAATTTGATCCACCTAGATAACATCAACTCTAGCATCTACTTTAGTAAAAAATTTAGTCTACGCTATAGTAAACTTGATCTTAGAGCACATTCCTTTGATAAACCTTCCATATTTATCTCTATCTTCCAAGGAAACCTCCACCTTATTCATAACATCTGAGAACCTGTGATCATAATCATAAACTAATTATCCTAACTTCTATCTAATCTCCTTTAGGTCTTGAATAGTCTGACTTGTACATTTATTTATTTTAAATTCTATAATAAGCCACTCCTTAACATGCTAGAGTTGTTTGACCTATATCTTTATGGTGTATAAACTCAAGTGTTCTTCCATTCAATGCATCAATTAGTTTTCACTTCTTTATATCCTCATTGGTAATACCCTTAGCTTTCCATTTCATCTCGCATGTTAGTAAGTATTACTTAGGGTTCATAGACCCATCATATGGTGCCAGGTTTATAAACGTTCCTAAAGTACCCATATTATAAACTTGTGTTGAGGGGATATGCTACACAAATATTATATTGGGAGGCTACATTTTATGTAATATTACCTATGCACTAAGAATATTTACCTGCACACTAAGAGAGTTTGTTTTCACACTCTACTTTTCTATATTTTCTACTTTTCTCTACTTGGTTTGAATAAACCCTATGACCTTCAAAGCCTTAAAAATTGAGGTTGTTTCAATTTCATTACCCCATTGATGAAATTAATCTAAAAATTAACCTTCATATCTATTATATACCTATCTTTCTAGTTGAAAAATTTTACTGGAATATAATAAATTGGTCTATGGGGATGTGTACTCTTTAAGTGAATGATTCTTTTCTACAACTTCTTCCCTTTCCATGTTTGAATCTGTGATTACTCTATGACCTTATCTTGCTTCTTTGATTAATAACTCATTTCATTCTTATGGTAATACTCAATCTTGTAGGTGCACACTACATGTATCAACTAAATGACTACCTCTACACTATTCTCATCTTCATCTTCCTCTCACTCTTCATCACTCTTTTCTTTATGTCAGCATTCTTTTTCTTTTTTCATCTTGTATTTTTTCATTCTTCATTATTCATCTTGTTTTTCTCATTCATCACTTCTTCCTACTCATTATTCAACTATTTTACTACTAGTCTTAACTTTACTCACCGTTTCACTAAATTTTGTCTATTTTGAATTTAAAGGAAAATAGAGAGAAAGATGGGGATAAGTGATTAAGATGAACCTAGATTTGGTTTGTACACCATATCTAGATGTTATGAGCACTCCTCTTTGGCTAGGGAGGACTACTTAAAAATAAGAAAGCACTACCACAAGATGTTTGTTAGCAGATAAACAAGTGGGTTGCCAAGCTACGTGTTTGTTCTAGGAAGTGTGAAACTTCCTTAGAGATGACAGTCCACTTTTGAGAGACAAAAGAATAATAGCTAAAAAAAAGAGAGATAAATAAAGAGTAAAAGAGAGATAATATTACCATTTTTAACAACCTGTTCATAGTAGAGAGTGATAGGATGTAGGTGAGATGCTTTGTTAGTGTTTTAAAAGCTATATGGGTAGGTTTTGAAGAAGTTTGGGAAATTGACAGTCACCGACATTAGTATGTGTGTGACCAATGTCAATTAGGCTACCAAGATTAGCAATGAGGTGACCAATGTTAGTTAGGATACTAACATCAGTAGGGGTAATAATTATCCAAGAAGTTGTAGAGAGTTTTTTCAAGTTTGAGAAATGGTTTGGATTAGGTTATAGAGGTTGAGAGAGTTAGGATAAGGAGTTTATAGCTTGGTTAAGTTTGGTTAGAGGTTTGGTATGTATGTAAGGGGAAACAAGCAAAGAAGCTTTGTAACTCCCTCATGGGGGTATGGTCAGAAGTGTGTAAAGCAGTACAGGGTAGATATCAAGAAATAGAAGAATAAATATTTAAATGACCTACAATATTAGTGATATACTTAGATATGGTGGTTACTGAATGATAAGTGCCAAGTTGATGGTTTTTATTTGAGAGTCTAAACTTGAATGCCTAAATAGAGAGAATAAGCAAATGTTGTTGGTCCTCAGGAGCTCATTTTCTGATGGTGATTGACTTACATAAGGTGATTGTAAGCTTAGACATCAAAAATAGAATGTTGAGAGCCTAAATGAGAGTAAGAATTGATTTTATTAATTTGTACTAACCTAAACTAGTGGTTGGAGTTTAGCTTATATTTCCAACATTGGTGATCCCATCAACATCAACCATGGGTTGACTGATGTCGGTCATGGGTTGACCAACATCGGCCATGGGTTGACCAAGGTTAGTGGCCCTAGAATAGGTAAACCTTTCTATTTTTGGCCTATTTTTTATTTTTTTTGCATGCCAGGTGTGATACCCATTATAAAATGGTAGAAATAAGAGGTTAGGAAGGAAGTAGTTATTTAGGAATTTAGTTTGAAAGTGGGAATAAGTCTTAAGTAGTTAGGATGAGGGGACCAAGTCTTGAGGTGACTCATTAGAGGAGAATTAGTCATAGGGTGAGGTCGCTAGGTAAGGTGGCAATAGGGTTTTTAATTAGCTTAATTAAGTATTTTAAATTAATTAAATGTGTGAGGGGTAAAAGTATGGGTTAGGGAGATTTATTATTATTATTAAAATGGGCCTAGGGGGTTTTAACATAGGGAGTTATGCACATATATGTGACATAATTTTGGTGTTTACATTTACCTCTTTTTGTCTTGTAATTTGTACCAACATGTTGTAAGAAAAAAATAAGAGTTAGATGCTCGAAGTATTGGATGATGTATCCCCCCTCAAAATGAGAATCAATGGAGGAGAAACTAGAATCGATTACTGGTTTGATAGAAAGGTGATTGGGTGACTGGTGGAGAATTGGGCATCTCTATGTACAATGAGCTATAGTTGATAATGTTAAGCATAGGTAAGGTTAAGGAGGACTTGGATAGAAATAACCAAAGCATAGCTTGTAAGTGATAGTTGATAGGTTAAATTAGTCAAAGTTGTAGCTTCAATGGTCAATGTGTCCCAAGCATTCAAGGTTAAAAGTGCCCCTAGGAAACACAAAAGGGTTGAAGGTGATATGATGGGCTTAATTGCCATCCATAACACCTAAAATTCATGCATGTGCATAATAACCAATTATAGTCAGGATAAGCAATGTACTCCTAGTGTAAAAGGGTCAATGAGTGAGGAAATATTCATGATGTCCAAGCATAATTATCAAGGGTGAAGATTTGAGTTATCTTCAATGTAATTTTGTCATGGTTGGGGAAGACATATGTGATCTCCAATTGCCCCAGTGTATGGGTAAAATTGTGTAAAATTGGGTGTTTTGTAGTGGAAAACATGTTTTAAAAGGTGCTAACATTGATAATAAGTACCGATATCAGTAATAAAAAGTATTGATGTCAACATAATTAGGGTAATGTTACTAATATCAACAAGCATAAGCACTGACATCAGTAGGTTAGGTCAAGTTTACCAACATCAATGGCTGACCAAACCCAACAAATGGGGGTTTAGCGACTGACTAAACTTATTTGTAACTTGTTGATTAGAGATAATAAATAGGGCATTGAGAGTGATTTAATATGGTAGTGTAAGGAGGGGACCCAGTAAGAGGTGCAAGACCATAGGTGCCAATAGTGCCAATAAGGAGGAGACAATGAGATGAGTGAAAAGCCCAAACTACTTTGATTTTGCATTTTCAAGTTTTAGTTTAAATGATAGGTGAATGTGTATAAAATAGGGTTAGGGCGTAAAAAATAGGTTAGTGTAGGTGTAGGAGCAGTTAGGGAGATTTGGGGGTAGTTTTCTAGGGGAAATGGATAGGTTAGGTTTAGGTTGTTTGGCCCTAAAGCTGAACCAGTCACCAACATCGATGAGATTGATTGACATCAACCAATTATCAATTGACATCAATTGACTTGACACTGAGGTCAATATTGTACTACCAATGTCAGTTGATACATAGGCTAATAAAGCATCAACATTGGCATTGATGTTGATATTAGTTACTGTTAAAAAGTAACAAATAAGGGAAAGAGTGACTTTATATTTAGTGTGAGTAGTCAACTATCCTAATGGTTGAGCTACCCTTAGAAGACCTCATGTCATCTAAGTGCTACCTATTTTTAGGGCTCAGGCCAATGTAGTTCTCCTAAAATGTAAGAAAAAGATCTAAAAGGGTGATTGTAGGGAAAAAGGTAAAAATTATAATTAAGAGGTCTCGATTTGTTTTAAAATCTAGGTTACAGTGTTAAGAGTTGAGAATATAGGTAGTGAGGCCTAGAATTAGAATAGGTAGGTAGGCCTAGGGTAGAGAGAGAGATAGAGGTAGTGAAGCCTAGGGTAATTAGGAAGGTGGGTTTATGGTTGAGCTAACCTCAGATGACCCCATGTCAAATGAGTGATACCTACATATCCTAGTTTAGGGCCTTAGACCAATGTAGTTATCCTAATGAGAAGGGAAAAAAGGTGGTGAGGGAGTATATTAAAAGGTATGTGACCTGATTCATTTGAGTATGGATGCAGACAAGGATGGAGCTTACACTATGAGATCATCTATCAAGGTTATTGACATGGATGAGGATAGATGTTACTCCTAATGAGTGGGATCATATGGTAGCCATCAATTTGGGAGGAGTGTGATAATACGATCAAGTTACATGGGATGTGTCATTGATGATCACATTGATTGAGAGGTGGGACTATACCACCAACACCTTCCATCTACCAACTAGAGAGTTGATGGTGACATAGGAGGATGTTTATAGGATTCTAAGACTACCACTTCAGGGTGAGGATCTTGTCACATACTTGAGAGAGAAGCATGATATACATATGGTCAACTTATATGGGGAACATGTTAGTAAGGAGACCTACCATTCTACCAACTTTGAATATGAGCCACTCTACATGGCCGATGAGGAGTAACATCATCTTAGCATCCTGATGATGATCAGGATCATGGTTTATGCCTTATTCAATGTAGATAGAGGGAGATTTCTAATTGATTTGACTAGTTTACTTATTTAGATGATAGAGTAATAGACTATTTTTGCCTGTGGTTCATCATTTTTGGCATAGTTATATAAAGAGCTATGGGGTTTAAGGCTAGATCATCGATATAATTTGTGTGTCAGCCAACTTTTGCACTATTGGACATATGAGAACATCATGGTGACATGACAACTAGGGCTACCTACCACTATTCTCATTTCCTTCAAGGTTGGATTCAAATAGTGGAGAGATAGGATGGCACAGACTCAAGTGGATGACATCATGCAAGACATCACTTAATATAGGTGCATGATTAAGGGCCTGATCCTTAGAGATATCATGTGGAGACTGTATCTTACATATCTAATTTTTAGAGGGTAGGTAGAGCAGCTTATTGGGTTACAAAGCTCATTATGGGTCAGGGGAGATGGGCTGGTGAGCTGGAGATGGTACCTATGGCATGGGTTAGGAGATAGTTTGAACTCTTATAGGATATTCCACCTACCTTCCCTCAATATAGAGGGATGACATAGTGGCACCATTTCCATTTATTGAGGAGATCAATAGGTTATATTTTAAGGAGCTACTAGCAGGGCTAGGTGTTGGGGACCCAAGGTGTATAACTACCTACATAGCTTGGTGGGTAGGGTTGCATCTAGTGGTGGAGGTTAGGAGGCCACTAGTAGACTTATAGGGGCTAGTTAGGGAGAGAGATGTAATGCTAAAAGTGTGAGATATAGTAGTATAGGCTTGAGATGTAGTGATACAGGCTCAAGAGATAGCCCAAGTAGAGGTTTTAGTCATACATGGGTAGGTAGTGACATTACAAGGTTTGATTAGGGCTCTATAGGGTCAGGTCATAACACTATAGGGCTAGATGACTATTTTATAGGGTTAGGTGACTATAGTGACTATAGAGAGAGATATTCTAAGAGTACAAGTAGGCTAGGCCACTCTTCCTCCTCTACCATAGGGACTAGTACAGGCTGGACCATCATTAGGTATCATGGGTCCTCTATAGAATGTATCGATGGTGAGGTATTTAACTACCCTAGATGATATTTCTTAGTATGAGAGGGTAATTAGAGAGTTCTCATAGATACAATGATATTCAATGTTTAGAGAGTAGGAGAGGTTGATGTCATGTGTGATAGCTTCTAGTTCACATTGATGCAGGTGAATAGAGTGTGGTGATGATATTGCATCCTCACAACCTCAGGGAGAGCCTTAAGGACCCTGAGTTTTAGTTTTTTGCTAGTTTTGTATTTATATATGTTATATGTATACTGGCCTATGATCTAAATATGCGAGATGTACATTTTGAGAGAAATTTATGATATTTTGATGATGTAGATGATAAACATGTATTTGATCACATATTTATACATGAGATGTTCATTTATTGCCATCTGTCTATTTGAGATGATTTGCTTATGTTTATGATGTTGATATGGATGATGTTCATGTGTTGATATGTTAATTTGGATGTTGATCATGCTATTTGATTTTAGACTAGCCTTCCCATTTATGTGATGGTATATGCATAGTTGATTAGTTATCTACATCTTAGCATTTTTCCATATTTGTGATGGTGTATGCTTAAAATGAGTAGATTGAGTGAGTTAATTTATTTCAGCATTTTTCCATATTTGTGATGGTGTATGCTTAAAATGAGAATGTTGGTCATGTTAGGCTATTTCAGCATTTTTCCATATTTGTGATGGTGTCTGCTTAAAATGAGAATGGGTTATTTTAGGTTGACTTTTATGTCAAGTTAATGTTAGTATGAAATTGTTTCTACATTTTAAATAGAGATATCAACATGTGATGTGGATGGAATAAATAAAAATTTAGAATACTTGTTCATTGGCAAAGACCATAAGTCAGAACATGAATAGGCTTAGGAAAATGAGCCTCTTTCATTCCTTATATCTTTAAACCATTGTGTTTGTTAAAGAAGCGTCATGTTCACCTCATGTTAAGTGAGCTTCATAGTCCCTTAAAAAATTATGAGGGGAAAAAGAGGATAATGAGAGGAAATATTTAGATAGCACAACCTACCAAGTAGAAATGATATGTCCCTTTTATGGGTGACCCAAGAGCTAGTATAGGCAAGTCCATGACTTAAAAGTTTTTTTTTTTCACTTTTTTTGTTGTTTTTTTGTTTATAAGTTGATCAATGTGGGAAGCCTAAAATGGGATTTTATATATGTTAAGGTCATGAAAAGAGGTGAAGAGCCCCTTTGAATTTGTTTTTCCCTTTGAGAACAAATCTTGGCTTAGACATCCTTCAAGGGAATGGTCTAACCATTTGTTTTAATTTAAAATAGTTGTCTTTTAAGGGAACAGTCTATGTTGAAAAATATGATCTGAGATTTTAGAATTTTTTTCAAATATCCCATTTTTTTTAAAAAACTTTTAGTCATGGACAAGACTATAGAGGCTTAGGAGTTTTCCACTGTGAGGATAAAACCATATCACTATGTAAGTTATCTAAGTGTATAGGAGTAAGGGTGAAGAGGAAGGGAAATGAATGTAATGGGGATGCTCAAGGGATGATCTCAAGTTAAACATGAAGTAAAATAATTTTGTTTTAATAAAATAATGGTCATAGATATAAGACATTTAAAGGCTCTGGTTTTGGCCTTCCTTCGAGAGAAGATAAATGATAACTTCCTGAACCATACTTGTGAGTTATGATATAAGGTACAAGCCAATTAGGAGCAAATTTACCTCATTTGCTTTTCTCCATGTTCATCACATGTTGATTTTCTTTTAAGATGAGATATCCTATATTGAAATCCCACTCTTTGAGGTTTTTGTTATAAGCACATTTGATATGCTCTTGATAGATTTAGAGGTGGTTGAGGACTATGAGGTGACGCTCATCAAGAAATTCAAGTTGAGCTAAACATTCTTGGTGAAAGGCATCATTAGTAAGTAGATCATGTAGAGAAATATGAAGATAAGGGATCTAGACCTCAAGAGGTAAAATATCCTCCATCCCATATACCAGTGAAAAAGGTGTATCACCCGTCAAGGTTTGAATGCTAGTGTGGTAAGCCCATAAAGCAAAGGGAATGTGTGTATGCCAATCCTTGCCTGCATCATTGACTAACTTCATGAGAATTTTGGTCAAAGTTTTGTTAGAAGCTTTTGCCTATCCATTATCATAGGGATAATATGGTGATGAGAAGCTTAATTTGATTCCAAATGCATCACAAAGACTTTGAACAGTCTTATTTTTGAAAGACTTGCCATTATCTATTATAATCCTATGAGGTACACCAAATCAATAAATGATGTGATGGTTAATGAAGTCAATAATTTTTTCAACTTTTGTGGAAATGAGATGGATGGCCTCAACCCACTTGGTGAAGTATTTAGTACCAATAATGATAGATCGATGACAGAGTGATGAATGAGGGTCAATATCTCTGATTAGATCTAAGCCCCATTGGGAGAAGGGCCAAAAGTCTTTGGAAACTTGCAATGCATGATTGGGAATGTGAAGAAGGTTAGCATGTTGTTGACACTTGATGTAACACTAAATATAGTCAGCATAATCTTGATGAAGTATGGACCAATAATAGCCAAGTCAAAGAATATGTTTAGCAACTATGTGACCATTGAAATGCCCACCACAAATCCCATCGTGGACTTCCTTAATAGCAAAGGGAGTCTCATTACTAGTTAAGCATTTAAGGAGAAGACCATCAAAACCTCACTTATAGATAAGTCCCCCTAGTATAGTGTAATGATCAACATGTTTTATGAAGGTCCTTTTCCCATTATTAGAAAGATCAGGAGGGGTAATAGAGAAGGAAAGCTAATCTATGAGTTATTTGTACCATAAGTCTTGTGGGTTGTTTGTTACATTTTTGATAAAGAGTATGTTAGTTGAGATGTAGGAGGGTAATGTTAAGATATGTATGGTGACATAGATTCTTGAAGAAGAGGATGAAGAGGGTATGTGTGAAGTAAGTGAAGCCATCATGTCAACAAACTTATTTATAGATCAAAGAAGAGTTTACAAGAGATAAGAGTCAAATGATCCCAAGAGTGTGTCTACATGATGTTTATACCACTATAAAATTTCATTTTTGCATAGGTAGGAACCATTAAATTGATTAACCACTAGCTAAGAATCACCAAAAATGGTTATGGATTTGATACCCAAAAAGAGAACTATTTGAAGTCCTAGAATCAAAGCCTCATATTTGGCTATATTGTTAGTGTATTCAAAATCTAATTTGAATGAAAAAGGCATAGACTCACTATCTAGAGGAATTAGTATGACCCCCACACCCCCACCATGTTGGCATTTATATCTATCAAAGAAAATCATCATTTGATAGGAGATATCATCGGTGGAGAGGTTTGCAATAGATTCATTAGGGAATTCAAGATTTGAAGGTTAGTTAATAGGTAAAGGGGTAGTAGCTAACTGGTCCATGATTTTTTCTCTTTAATTTATTTTTCTTGAATGAACTCTAAGTTGAATTCATCAAGAAGCATGAGCCACTGAGCTACACGTTGGTTGTGATAAGGTTTTAAATGCATGTATTTGAGAGGATCAATATGGGTGACCACATAAGTTTTGTGATTTAGGAGATAATGGTGAAGCTTAGAGGTGGAAAATACCAACACAAGGAAATGTTTTTTAGTATGGGTATATCGAGTCTCATAATTAATAAGTGTGTGGCTTATGTAATAAACTGCCTGCTCTCAATGTTGGTCATCTCAATGTGCAATCATATCAACTAGAGAATGGTCTATGGTAGATATGTAAAGGTAAAAAGGTTGATTTTCCTTAGATGGAATAAGAACCAATGAGGAAAGGAGTTATTGTTTAAATGCATCAAAGGCTTCTTGATAGTTTGTATTCCATTGGAAGGAGACATCTTTTTTGAGAAGATGATGAAAGGGTTGGCATTGATTTGATAGCTAGGAAATGAAGCTTTGAATTGATTGAAGTTTTACTTGTAGGCTAAAGAGTTGTTTTTTATTAGTAGGTGGAGGCATCTCCAAGATTTCTCTAATCTTATTAGGATCAACCTCGATACCTTGGAGAGAAATGATAAAACCTAAGAGTTTACCAAAAAGAAAACCAAAGACACATTTCTTTAGGTTTAGTCAAACATTAAATTGGAGAAGATGAGTGAATATGATTTTAATAATTTTCAAGTGTTATTGGAAAAGTTTATAATTTATGAGTAATTCATCCACATAATCTTCCATAATTTTTTGCAAGAGATCATGGAAAATGTAGGTCATGGTGCATTGGTAAATTGCACCAGCATTTTTCAGGCCAAAAGGCATGACTTGATAATAAAAATTTCCCCATAGGGTAATAAATGTGGTCTTGTGTTGATCCTCAGGATCAACTAGGATTTGATTATATCTAGATAATCTATCCATGAGTGATAGCATCTCATGGCCAGTCATTAGATCAACAAGTTGGTCGATACTAGGCAATGGGAAATCATCTTTTGGATAAGCAAGGTTTAAATCATGATAGTCAGTAAAAATATAGATTCCTTTGGTCATTTTTCTGATAGAAATAATATTGTAAATACATTTTAGGTAGTCAATGGGTTGGATAAAGTTAATAGAGAGGAGACATTGGAGCTCCTCTTTGACAAGGAGAGCGATATGAGGATGCATTTTGTGAAGTTTATGCTTAATGGGTTTAGCATCTTGATTGGTGACAATGTTATGGGTGATGATAGAGGGGTCAATAATAGGCATTCCATTGTAATACAAAGCAAAGGCTTTGCTATGGTCATTAAGAAATGTAGCATAATCAACTTTCTCAAAGGAATCTAAAGATTGACCAATCTTGAGGATGCGAGGGTTATCATGAGAGGGCAAGTTGATGTCAATGGTTGATTCATTTAATATAGCTTGGGTTTTAGATGGGAGTGATTATTGGATATAAGAATCATATACACCCATGTAGGTGAGAATTGCATCATCATCTTGACATTAGATAGTGTTAATAGTGGGAGAATCTTCATCAATTATTTCAAGATGAATGAGAGGAAGGGACCTTATTTCTTTGCCCTGATGATAGGTGAGAGGCCCCAAATGGATGGAATTTATGGGGGGAAAAATTAGGAGGTATAGATACCTCTGATTCTATGGGTGATGGTGGAGAAGAAGGTGGAGAAGGAGAGACTGGTTCTTCAATAATTAGTTCATGGGAGTTTTTAGGGAGTTTATTTGGTTCATCATATCCCACACCATGCCTCTTTTTGGAAATTTCAATGGTGTTTTTAGTAGGATATTCAATAGGCATGTGGATACCTTTTTCATATTGACCCAAACCAAATATTTTCCAAGCACACATATATAGGTAGGTGTGAGCAAATCTAGGGTTACTCAGAAAAGAGAATTCATAGGTGAATGGTTGTGGTGAAGATGGGTTGCTGATAGTAGGAGCTTGAATAATTCCCCCATATGTAAAATTGTTTTAAATGTTAGGGGGGCATAAGGGATGACCATCCCATTATGGGTCTCATAATTTGGGTTCATGTGGAGGCTTCCATATTCTTTTGGAGTAAAGAATAAGTCGATATGTCAAAAAATGATATTCACCAAGTGACAAATGTTGAAAGGTCTCCTTCATGGGATCTTTGTCAGGAATTTGTGTTTCCAATATCTATGTAACCATAAGAGTGGAGCTTGTGGAAGCTTTAGAAGCATCATGTGAGGAGGATGATGTTTTCAATGGGATGAGAACATCATTGGGTCTATAGGTCATATTACATGTTTTAAACAGAGGTGGGTCAGTAGGTATAACATGTACTTGTCCATCATGCTCAAACTTGACACAATAGTGAAAAGTTGAGGGTACACATGCCATAACACATATCTAAGGTCATCCAAGAAGTATGTTATATTAAAACTCTCCTTCCACAACATAAAAGAGCTCAAGAATTATGTGGGGACCTACACAAATATGTAAGATAATAATGCCCACCATAGTAGCCATGGTGTCATTAAAGGAATGGAGTACCACATTAGTTTGAGACATGTAATTGTCAAGAAGGGATAGTTGTTTGTAGGCATAGGTGGAAATAATATTAATACTAGCTCTCCCATTGATCATAACTCTCTTGATCTGAGTTTGATCAATATATGTGGTAATGAAAAGGGTAGAATCCTAATCTTTAGGATGTTGAAGTGGAATTTATAAATTACTAAAAGAAATTAGCGAGACATAATTAAAGGAGCTGACCAAAGATGCAGGAGGTTGGGGATCATCCAATTATATCTCAATTACTTGTAAATCACTAGTCAAAGCTTGGTGATGTTGTGATGAGCTTTAGATTAACTCATACAAAGACATCTTCAAATGATTTTGGTGAAGCTATTTCACTATTGAGATTTGAATAACATCTAAAGATGTTGCTTTAGGAACACCCGAGATGTAAATATTAGGGTTAATAGGGGGAGTGTCTTTGGTGAAGGGATGGGTCCAAGGTGTAGTGACCTTTTCCTTAGCTTTATCCTTTTAGTTTTGTGACCATGTGGCCATATTAACTATGTTGATTTGAAAAGTTAGTGAGGGAGGTGGGAAAGGGGTGACAAAAACATCTTTGGGTTTGAATTTTGGTGGAATGATAGGAGGCACTATAGATGTCAAAGGTGGAATAATAGGAAGGTTAACGATAGTTTCATTGAAAAGAGTGTCAACATTGAAGTGTTTTTGAATGATTGCTATGAAGGCCTTACAACTCTCAGTATCATGTCTAGACGAATCATGATATAAACAAACTTGTGTATCATCAAACCAAGATGGATTTGATCCAAGAGGAATATAAGGCTTAATGGGAGGAAGAGAAATCACTAAAGCTTGCAATAACTGATGTAAGAAAAAGCTTTGGGAGCCTGCAAGTGGGCTCATGCTTGTTATACTAATAGGAGTGGACACATTCTTCTATTTCGATGTTGGAAAGGTAATTTTATGTGATGTCTTACTTAGAGATGATAGATTTATGTGTTTTATCGTCACTTTTTTAGTATTGAATGTGAGAGGTCTACCAGATGGAAAAGGTAGGAGTAGGGGTAGATTAACCTTTTATTTGGCTTGGTTAGATGATATTCCAACTAAAGTAGAAGGATTCAACCCTAAAATAGATGATAAATTTGAGGTTTGAAGAAGAGATTGATGAGGTCTATAAGGCTTAACATTCTTATATGTTTTAGGGTTAGAAAATCCAATTTGTGGTTGAGGAGTCAAATCTAATTTCACCTATGGATGAATTAAATTGGAAACAAGGCATACACCTAAAGGCCTAATCTACTTTAATGTAATATATTCCTGTGAGGATGAGGGTTTTGACATAGACAACTAAACTTCTAGTTCTTTTAGTGAATAAACTCTAGCTTTGTCAAAGACCTTAGGGTAAAGTGTAGAAAGAGGTTTGGAATTAAAGGTCAACATTCATTGTGTTGGATATGGAGATTTAAGCCGGTCCCAAAATGCTGCATGGTCAAGCTTTGTGGAGTCAAGAAATTCTAGACTTTTCACCAAACATGAGAAGGGTTTTAACAATGTTGGCGTAGGCCTTAAAATTATGTCTTTAGAAAGCTACAGTGTTTGGGAAAGAGGGAAATTGTTGGTTTCTACTACTTTGGGCTAAAGACAAGAAAGAACCGCAATGGGGTCTTCTTTGACCGAGATGGGAGAAGAGACTTGATATACCATGGGTGGAGGGGAGGTGGGCAAAGTAGGTTCCTTAAGAAGGTAAAGCATAGTTATTATGGATCCCTAAACATGTGGGTGAGGTTTGGGTAAAGTATGATCCTCCATAGGTAAAAGAAGAGGTTAGAGTGGTGCAATTAGAGTACACAAAATAGGTCTCTCATCTATTATGGGAGTAGATGAGATAGACTCTTCTAGGTTCATAGGCAAAGTGGGTGGGCTATCACACTCTATAGGTGGAATGGTAGGGGAAGAGGGTTCCTCAAGAGGGTATAATATATAAATGATGTTCCCTTCAACATGTGGTTAAGGAACTAGTAGAGTGTGGTCTTCAAGTGGTAAAAGGATAGGTAATATTGGTGAAAATGGAATTGGGATTACAAGCTCATCAAGTGTTAAAACGAGTGTCAAAGGAGGATCTTCCTCTCGAGGGGGTGGTGATGAGTGTCATTTAACTCCTCATTTAATCAATGTTTAATTAATGTCTTATCAATTAGGGCTAGTGTCTAAAGCTATTTACAGTAAGGTGTAGGATGGTAGATATAGAAGTCTACTTGTGGGGGTGTTTGATGGTCCTATTCTAACTTTTAATAATGAAAGAAATGTGTCTTAAACTACTTGATTCACTCTTTTTCTAAAAATGAAAAGATGTAACTATTTAATCATATAAATCCACTCTTTTTCTTGAAATTAAAATCACACTCCTATTTACGCTTGCGTGGAAATGGAGATATTTAACTTGAAAAGGAGATTTGCTTCACACATTTGTTATAAAATAAAACATACTTTGCTTAGAAAGGAAATGACTTTGAAATAAGAAATTTCCTTTTGAACTGTGAATTTGTTTTGATGTCTAATGAATGAATGCAAACATTAGCAAGATTCTGATTAGTTATAACAAAGAGTTAATATAACATAACATAAGTACCATACACAATTCATAGTTCTAAGGAGAGTGGGACCTTGCTCCTCTTAGAATAAAGAACAAATATTAATCAATGCTAGAAACTAAAGTGATAATTCATAAAACTAAAATGATTACAATCTGTCTAAAACTTGTAATATGCTTGTACATATCTTTCATCTATTATCTTTCAATAACAAAAGTCTTACATTTTATGCTAATATAATCAAATCAAAATAATATGTAAAGAGATAGGATTTCTTGGTCAATCCACTCATCCAAAGATAGGAGATTGTATTTCTAAGAGATCTAATTATTTTGATGAAATAGATATACTATCCTATAATAGTTCTAAAATCCAAATATATTCAACTTTAGCAAAAGCAAATCCTAAAAAATAGCAGGTGAGTATTTTCCTCATTTGACTTCAGCTGGAATGATTCTCTCTCATCTTATCTGGTCGCCAAATTCTCCATTTTTAGCTTTGTCTTTATAGAATCCATGAAATTGACCCTATAGAGTCAGTAGGAATGTGCTTGTGGAATCTATAGAAACAAGCCTATGGAGTCCATAAAAATGGACTTGCAGAGTCCGTAGATTCATTCTATGTGAGTTCATAGTTATGCTAGATGGAGATCAAAATTGAAATTTCACTATACATCACCTATGTCTTCTTCCTAAGCATTATTCATAATAAAAATCACTAAAACATTCTATGTATTAGACATTAATGACAAAGTAAAGGTTTAGTCTTTGGTTCAATATAAACAAGACAAATATATACTTTCCATGTAATATCTATCTAACAATCTATGATTTGCATAAGATAATATCCTTAGAGAGATGAATTGAGGTAAATAACATGTCAATAATGAGCCATATTTTGAGCTCATCATCTCCCCTAGGCTTTACATTTTACAATTCCCATTGCAAACATTCATTTGCATTTATAGCTCTTACACCTACTTTCCAAACTTTGACTCAAATCATAGTCATCAAATTAATTTGTTATATACTTGTCTAAATTGCTTGTAAATCCCTGATATTCTTGAATCATTTGTTTCTATGTATTGAATTGCTCCTCTGATTGTGGAGCCTAACTCTACCATCTTGGAATAGGTATGATCAACAAAGGGGGTCTATATCTCATGCCAATCCATTTCTTTTCTCTCCTAAAGTTTATTACCTCTATTAAGATTTCTAAAATCAAGGTATATCTCCTCATATTCCATGTTAAGTTATTTAGAGACATGACCTCTCGTCTTCTAAGAGGCACTTAAAGTTGGTCCCACCTTTTCACACTTGCAATCACCACTGAATCAAAAATCTATCTTAAAAACAAGTCAAAATAAATAGCACAATCATATAAAGCTTGTAAATAATGAGTTTTAACTTCATCTCTTAAACAAGAATAGTTAAAATTCTTTTTGGTCAATATGGGGATAGGAAAGCCTGGTCTGATACACAATCCTATAGGCTTAGCATGATTTGTATACTCCTCAAATCTACTTTTCATGCTAGTTTATTTTTCAATGTAGAATGCATTTCCCTCAGTTTAAATTCTCCTCCATGAAGGTTTATCAAGAAATTATTGTGCTCATGGTCTCCTATGATCAAATAGTGCAAATAAAACTCACAAAGCAAATCCTACTGATCAAGTTCAGTAATCTAGAAAATTTCTAGAAATGTTGTTGGTTGTAAAATTTTATAAGAAAGATGACAAGAGATCCTTAGAAGCTACCATATCTAAAAAATTTTAAATAAAAACAATATATATGCAAGAGAATGATTCCTACATGCCAAAAGAGATTCCCCTAATTTGCATGCATCCTAGAATTTTTTTTCTAAATCTTGGACCTTAGCTTCTAATTCTTTCTTTTCATTTTCAAATATTTTATTTTTCTATTTGAGTATGGAATATTATTATTCAATTTGATTTAGCATTTTCAAGGTAAGAATACCTGGACAACTTGTTTGACAACTTTGGTCAATAAATATCTTAGTAGGAGAAGGTGCAACATTAGAAGGTGCTTTAGAAGAGTTTACCAAACTCTACAATCTCCTATTCTCCTTCTTTAAATTTTCTACATATATCTAGAGGTCTATTTGTTTACTTTTGTTTTTCTTTATTGTTTCTTCTAATCTTTGAACTTATACTACATGATTGGCAAATTATGTGTCCAATTTTTGCACCAATAATGAGTTGAGATGATCCTTATTCCACAATTGACTGATCAAGTTAGCAATGTCAATTCTTTGTTGTTGCTCTAGAGCTTGAGCTTGAGAAACCTTCAAAGTTAACTGCATAACAAGATTATTTATATTAGATTACTTTCTTTTCTCATTTGTGCATATAGTTTTTCCTTTATTCATTATAGTTTTAGCGAAAACATGTGGTTGTCTTACCATACTTGATTCCTTTGCCATGATTGGCTCTTTTCCTAGAATTGGCTCCTCTATTATGATTGTAGAGTTCCTTTTGAAAGGAGTTTCTTCAAAATCTATAATTTTATGGATACTTTGATGTATGGAAGAATGAGATACCTTTTTAAGACTATCCAGAATGTTTATAGCCACTTATTCATCTTCATCTATCAGAATTAACCTTCTCCTTCTTTTGATCACTCTCTAAGCTACACTCAGTTGTCTTTCCTTTTCAACTATCAAATCCTCAGTCTTCTCAAGTTCTATAGCAACCTTTCATTTCAATTTTATTCTTCCTGACAAGGGAATTGGTTGCACTACAGATTATTAAGGTTATTTTGGGGACCTTGAAACTATAGGGATTTGAGACCTTGTGATTCTTCTTGAAGAAGAAAAAGGGATTTATTTTGAGACTACAGTCTATGATTTCTTCTTTGGATTTATTTTCTCAACTGATGCAGTAGGTGGAGATGAATGTTGTTGTGGTAAATTTTAGGTTTCTTGTGCAAGTTGATTTAGAATTTATTGTGTTACACTATTCTTAAATTCTTCCTAGACCTCTTGTCCTTTATAAAGAAAGTGATGTTGGATAATTAGGTGAATAAGGCCATGGTGCCTAAGAGCAGCATTAGGAGTTGTAGTCATAATTTGAAGGGAACCATATAAAAAGGATGGGAGGTTAATCTTGTAATGAGGGTTTTGACTCCCATACTTAAGGTGTATTAATATTTTCATGGCTTCTCCTTCTAAAATATTGCTTTGCCCTTCACAAATGATATACTTGATTACCCACTTGGCTACATATTTCCAAGGTTCAAAAAGTGAATTTATATGAATCCTTTTTTATTTTCCCTTAGAATCTATTAGAAATGAAGTCCCAGTTTGCTCATTACCATTAAACTAAATAATTAAATCATTAAATAGAATTTTGCCTGTCATTCTCATTCCCTCTTCTGGAACTTATATGATTTGACTTATAACTTGAGTTGAAATAGGAATATCAATGTCTTTAACAACTAAAAACTTAGGGGTGAGATTAGTGATGATTTATATTACCATTGTTTTGTGGAACCCTAGAACTTTTCAATGAAAGGTAGCCAGCTATTTGCTCTAAACACTGCCATAGAATCTTTGTCTTTATGAAGCTTTGCTACATTTTTTGGCTCTGATCTTGTTTTTTATCCCATTTCTACTTAGATTTATAGACAACTATATTTTTTTAACTCAGATTAGGGTTTATACATTTTTTTTATTGAAATCTATAGGCAATAATCACTAAACATCTGTAGAAATAAAATGTTTTGTGTGAAACTCCATAGCTTCATGAGTCTATAGTTTGACATGATTACTTTATATAGTTCAATGCCTCATGTTTCTATAGAGTATGCCAGCTATTTTGTCAAATTATTATAAATTAGATGAAATGATGTGTGGCACTTTGATGGTGATAGCTATTTATCATTTCATTTATAACCCCTTTATGATGTCCCATCATTATAATTATTGATGACATAATTGATTATACCAAAACTACATAGGTCATCATGACATAGACATACACCTTTATTGTCTTATTTGCATGCTTATCCATTATGGTATGTGTCATGTCATTCTATTTTTCAAGGCTCAAGTTTATTTCATCTTCGTAAAATAAATATTAATTAAATCAAATATAATTAATTAACTAAACATAAATAAATAGAAAATATGTCTCACTTACTTTTGACCTTAGATTTATCCTTTTCTTGCTATTTGTTCTACACAAATAAGTTTGCATGGATTAGTCAACAGGGGTTAAAATAACAAATTTTATTGCATGGAGAAGACCAATCATAATGACATGATGATTTTTTTTTTTAATATTTTGTTTTTGCCCTTTGGCCAGCCATTGCTGGTTTTCTAGCCAAAGCCCTTTTTTCAATGCATAGCTAGCCAACAAGCTAGTTTTTTGGGCATGCGTAGCTAGCCAGCAAGTTAGTTTTTTGGGCATGCATTGTCAATAGTGTCTTTGGAAGGATTTTCACTATTGATATATATTTTTTTGTTTTGATCATCAAGGAGTAAGTTCTTTGGAAGAAGTAGAGTCCTTCAGAATAGCTACTTGATTTGAAGCAGTTTCCCTAGAAGAAGCAGAGTCCTCCAGAAAGGCTACTTGATCTTTTTCCTTTTGAACAAATTCTTTTTTATTGAGAGGTTTTTGATAAAACTTCAATCTATGTCCATTGAATAATAGAGCTCTTCTACTGTCATCAATAGGTATTAACTTAATAGAACCATTTTCAAAGACCTCCTTAATCTGATAAGGTCCCAACCACCTCGTTTGTAGTTTTCCTTTAAACTATTGAAATTTGGAATCAAATAATAGTGCCCAATCTCATTTCTAAAACTTTTGTTGCTTGATCTGTGAATCATGCCAAATTTTTCTTTGATGTTGTACCAATTTAGTTCTTTGTAATGCTTCCATCCTCATCTCATCAAGTTGATTAAACTGTAAGAGTCTTTCTTTCTGTATTTCTTCTAATTCAATCCCTACTTCTACAGCTATTTTCAAAGTTTGTAATTCAAATTCAACAAAGAATAAGGGATTCTTACCATAAACCAATTCATAAGGTGAAAATCTAGTTGTTGTTTTCCAAGTAGTATTATAAGCCCAAATAGCTTTTGGTACTTTATCTACCTAATCATTTTTGTTAGAATTAAAAACCTTAGTTAAAATGGTTTCCAGTTCTCTATTGGTGACTTCAACTTACCCATTAGCCTATGGATGGTATGGATATATTTTATATGTTGAGTTTCATATACTTACATGAAGTGATTTATCATGTTTGACATGAAATATGGTCTTTGATCTGAGACTATCTCCCTTGGAGCACCAAATCTTTGCATGATTTTGAAATATAAGAAATCAACTACCAGCTCTTCTCTTACATGAGTTAATAATTCCACTTCTACCCACTTGGTCACATAGTCTGTACATACTAGGAGATATTCTTTTCCTTTGGAAGGAGGATCCATAAGACCTATAAAATAAATTTCCCATTTCTCAAATGGTTCTAAAACTAATTAAGGATGAGGGTGCAAAGGCATCTCTATTGAAAGAGTAGGCTATCTAATTCTCTGACAAGTATCATAGTGTCTGACATATCTTTTTACTTACTGATGAAGGTGAGGCCATTAGTATCCTGCTCCTAGGATTTTGTGTATGGTTCTTTGAGCTAAGTAATGACCTCCTCTTGGTTCATCATGATAAGTTCTAAGGATATCATAAGCTTCAACATTTGTCACACACCTGTGAAACACATGGTCAGGTCCAAGTTTAAATAGCATTCTATTAATCCATTTAAAATAACTTTCTTTGATTAAACATTTATTTTCTTTTTGTGAAAATTGTAGAGGAAACTTCCCTGTGGTGAGATAATTAGCTATATTAGCAAACCATGGAGATTTTGATGAAATAGAAAATAGTTTTTCATCTAGAAAGTCATCTTCCACTAGTTCTTCTTCACCTGTAGTGTTTATTCTTGACAATAAATTAACAACCACATTAGACTTCCCTGGTTTATCTATAATAGTAACATCAAATTCTTGTAAGAGCAACAACCATCTAATAATCCTACCTCTAATAATTAGTTTATTGGTAAGATATCTAATAGCTTAATAGTTTGTATAGACAAATACCTTATAGTCTGTTATGTAGTGTTTAAATTTGTTAATTGCATAGACTACAACTAGGAATTTCCTCTCAGTTATGGTGTAGTTTCGTTCAGCAAATGTCATGTTTTTGCTAGTATAATATATAGCATACATGTTATCCTCTTCATCTTTTTGTCCAAGGACTACTCTTATTGTTGTATTAGAAGCATCTATGTATATATGGAATAGCTGAGTCTAATTTGGTCCTCTCAATACTAGAGCATTAATGAGTTTAGCTTTGATGGTCTCAAAGGCTTGTTGGCAACTATCACTCCATTTAAATGTACTATATTTTGTAAGAAAGGCAAACATAGGGGCAACTATTTGGCTAAAATTATCTATGAAGCAGTTATAGTAACCAACATGTCCCAAAAAAATCTTAATTTCAATTTTTGTTTGTGGGATGGGTAAGTTGAAGATTATTTCAACCTTCTTTAGATCTACTTGAATGCCTTTTATAGAAACATGGTGTCCCAACACTATTCCTTCATCCATCATCAACAAAAAATTTTCATGACTCAAAGATAATTAATGTTCTTCACATCTGATCAATACTTTTTCTAAGTTAGTAAGAGCCTCTTTATAATTTCCACCATACATGGTGAAATCATTCATATATACTTCAACACAATCATTTGTAAGGTCAGAGAATATTGCCAAAACTACTCTTTGGAAGGTTGTTGGAGAATTATAGAGTCCAAATGGGAGTACTCGGTAAGAAAAAGTTCCCCAAGGCTATGTAAATGTGGTTTTATCTTGATCTTTATCTACCACTGTGATCTAGTTATACCCACTAAACCCATCCAAAAAAGAAAAATATCTTTTTCTTGCCAAGTTGTCAAGAACTTTATCAATGAAAGGTAGAGAAAAATAATCTCGTAGTGTTACTTTGTTTAATTCTCTATAATCTACACATACCCTTAATTTTCCATTTTTATTAGGCATAATTACTAGGGGTGAAATCCATTGGCTATCTGAGATGGGGTAAATAAACCCAACTTCTAGCAATTTTTAGATCTCTATTTTGACTCTCTTTTAATGCTAAATTTATTCCTCTTTGTGGTTGTCTGATGAGTTTGATAGATTTTGTGTAAATGCGATGAGTGCATATGCTAGGGTGAATTCCCTTCATGTCAGTATAATCCCAAGTAAAATCCTTGGTATGTCTTTCTATTACTTCAAAGAGTTGATCTTCCTCTTCATTTGTTAACCAACTATTGATGTTCAAAATCTTTCTAGGTAATACCATGATTAGTTTTGTGCCTAGGTAGTTAGATTCTATTTGATTGAATTCATTAATAAATGAGTTTAGAGGACATGGATGAGGAAGTATCTTATGAAACATGGTTACATTATCAATAAACTCTTCTCCAATAGGAATCACTCTTGTTAAAGAACAATGAAATGCATCTAAGAAATGAGTTTGCTATTGTTCTACCAATTTCCACACACTTTCTTGAATCAATCCATGATCATATGGTGAGGAAACAATAGAAGAAGTAAAATTGGAGGTTTCATAATATTTTGTCTAACCCAAGAATCCTAAACTAAGGCAATCTATAGTTTTTGGACTGGTAGAGTTCATAGATTCTAAACTGGCAGGTTTATAGCTTTTAGTCTGGTAGAGTCCATAGATTTTGGGTATATGTCTCCATTTAATTATTCCAAATGTTTTTTAATTGTGATCATAGCTAAGGAGGAAATGTTGTTTGATGTGTTGTCTGATTCATCCACCCAAAGTTCTTGTATGTGATTTGTTGATGTTTTTGCAGGAGGATACAAAGAGGTGCATTTAGATTTTAACCCATTGAAAATGGTCATGTCTCCTGACCTATAATCAATTAATGCTACTATAGTAGCCAACCATAGTCTACCTAGGATTATGGGATATCTTAGATTCTTTGTTGTAGGTTGTAAGGCCATGAAATCTACTGGATATTCCCAAGACTCTATTAGTACTTCAACATTTTCTATAGTCCCTTTTGGGTTAGTTACAGATTAGTCCACCACATAAAAAATGGTAGTTGTTTGTTGCATTCTCATAAGAGATAATGTATGGAGAGTATCAGTTGTCATAACATTAATTATTTCTCCCAAATCTACCAAGACATTAGGAATTCTTTACCTCCGATTGTGACTGTGATCATTGGGCTTCCTGAATCGACATATTTTGAAACTAATAGTTTTCCTACTAATAAATCAACAACTTTTTTGTCAATATAAATAGTTCTTAGATATTTTGCTTTCCTCCTAGGTGTCTTGATACAAATGTTTTTTATGATCTTGTTCAATTCAAGTATATCCCTAATAGCTTGTAGTAGGGGTACCTCAATATTGATCTTTTACAACTCATAGACTAAGTTTGATTCTAGTTTAATATCAATTTCTTTTAATATTTTAGGGAAAGGAACTACTGGTGTAGTCGTGTTTTCTTTGTTTACTTCAGGGCTCATTTTTATTTTGGCTTCTCTAGTGTTTAATTGAGATGATTCTATTTTTTATTTTTCATCAGGTATCTCAAAAATGAGAACTGGAGTTTTTTGTATAGTTTTCCTTGATCTTAAGTGTATGTCCAAACAATCAATAACTCCAACATTTATTGTCTCTTCTTGTTCATTAACATAAATAGGTGATGGTTCCTTATTTTTTGGATATTTTATTAGTTGTGTAGGCATTGAGGGTTGATTGATTTGTCCTTATTATTGAATAACTGGGGGTGGCATTATAGTTTGCTATTGAAGTGATCTTCTTGGTTGGGTGAATTATTGTTGTGGGTTCCACTACAGATTCCATTGTTGATATTGTTGTGGCATCCATTGTTGCTATGATACCCATTATTGTTGTGGTTGTGGGACCATCCATGGGGGTGTTGGCATCCAATCTTGTCCTACTCATGGATTTTAGATTTATGGAATTTGGGGTTGATTCCAAAAAGGTGAAGGAAATGAAACATTCCATGGTGTCATCCATGGATTAACTAGGTTTCTTCCATTAAACTGTCCTTGATCCTAGTTTTATGGGGAAAATTTTCATCTATGGATATAATTTAATTCTTCAGTGGATTGGACTTATGTTTTCATTTAATTTTTTAAAATATGTAGAAGGGTGAAATGTTTGGTATCATTATCTATTACATCATAGATCCCACATGATGAAACATTGGTTTTATCTAGGGGCAGTCTCTAAGGGCATGTTTCTATTTGCACTTAGGATAGTAGATTACTAAGGGTTCTATTGAATTTGCCTTAGCTTGAAGGCCATCCAAATTATTGTTTAGTGTAACCAAAATATCCATCTTTAGATTGGAAAATTCTTTCATTAGCTTACCCACTTCATTATATTTCCCAAACCTTCCTCTCCTAATTCTGGGTTTTGTTTGAGAGTAGTTGGTATAAAGCTTAGAGATCTAATTGAAATCCAACTTATTTATATCTCCACCTCCCATCATCTTTAAGGCATCTATAGCATCTTCATATAACCCTTTTAAGAAAACCAATTTTTGAACTTCTTCAGTGAGTGGATAATTGCTTCTTTTATGAGTGAACATGAATCTATCCAAATAATCCTCTAAAGATTCATCCTCATTATATTTTATTTTGAATAAATACTCTTTTCTTTCTCACAATTGGTATTAATCTTGATATTTATTTAAGAATTTTGTCTCCATGTCATCCCATGTTCTAATAGAATCTCCAGGTAAACCCATGAACCATCTCATAGCTACATCTTTAAGTGTAGAGGGAAATAGTTTCAATTTCTAGCTATCTATTGTGTAATCATAGGTTTGACATAGCACCTTAAACTAAAATAGGAATTAATCAAGATATTCTATAGAACTTCCCTATAAATTTGGTAGATTAGTTGGTGAAATATTTTTCATGGGGGTTTGATCATTAGGATCTACAATAATAGGAAAGGAAAAAGTCCTTCCTAGTTGTGCAAGTTGTTGAATTTGTAGATTTTGTTGGAGAGCCATATTTTATTCTTCTGATGATGTTTCAAATCTGGGATGATCTTCCCATTGAATATTTTTGGTATCAATTATTGGTTGTTCAAAGTTCTCAAAATTTTCTTTAGCTATGGATTTTTAAAATGTTTCTTCTAAGTCCTTGGCAATTTCTAAATAATTTCTTCCTATAAGAGATTGATCCCAAGGAATTTGTCCTATGGGGCTTGCTTGTGGCAATGGCCTAATTTCTATTCAAGTTTTTGAAGATTCTTGTAGATATGTTTCACTCATAACTTCTAATTCACTACTTAGACATGTTAAAGGAGTTTCAACTTGTGTTCTTGGTGGGAATTTTGGGATGAATCATCCTTTAGAGTCTCTAGGATGGTACATCAATTTATTGAATTTTTTTCACTCTAGACCAATAATTATTATCTTACCCTTGTTCCCTAGTAAGGGCACCAAAAATGATGAGTGTCATTTAACTCCTCATTTAATCAATGTTTAATTGATGTCTTATCAACTAGGGCTGGTGTCCAAAGCTATATGTAGTAAGGTGTAGGATGGTAGATCTAGAAGTCTGCTTGTGGTGGTGTTTGATGGTCCTATTCTAACTTTGACTAATGAAATAAATGTGTTTTAAACTACTTGATTCACTCTTTTGTTGAAAAATAAAAGATGTAACTATTTAATCAAATGAATCCACTCTTTTTCTTAAAAGTAAAATCACACTCCTATTTACGCTTGTGTGGAAATGGAGATATTTTACTTGAAAAGGAAATTTGCCTCACACATTTGCTATAAAAGAAAACACACTTTTATTAGAAAGGAAATGACTTTGGAATAAGGAAATGCCTTTTAAACTATGAATTTTTTTTATGTTTTATGAATGAATGCAAACATTATCAAGATTCTGATTAGTTATAATAAAGATTTAATATAACATAAGTACTATGCATAATTCCTAGTTCCAAGGAGAGTAGGCCCTTACTCCTCTCGGTCTCAAGAACAAAGATTAATCAATGCTAGAAATTGAAGTGATAATTCATAAAACTAAAATTATTACAATTTGTATAAAACCTATAATATTCTTATACGTATCTTTCATCTATTATCTTTCAATAAAAAAAAGTCTTACATTTTATGCTAACACAATTACCTTAAAATAGGATGCAAAGAGATAGGATTTCTTAGTCGATCCACTCATCCAAAGATAGGAGATTGGATTTATAAGAGATCTAATTATTCTGATGAAATAGATATATTATCCTATAGTAGTCCTAAGATCCAAATATATATAACTTTATCAAAAGAAAATCCTACAAAATAGTAGGCCAGTATTTTCCTCATTTGACTATAGCTGGAATGATTCTGTCTCATCTTATATGGTCACTAGCTTCCCTATTTGTAGCTTTGTCTTTACATAATCCATATAATTGACCCTATAGAGTCAGTAGGAATGAGCCTATGGAGTCTGTAGAAACAAGCTTATGGAGTCCATAGAAATGGACCTATAGAGTCTATAGATTCATTCTATGTGAGTTTGTAATTCTGTTGGATGGAGATCAAAATTGAACTTTCATTATACATCTCTTGTGTCTTCTTTCTAAGCATTCTTCACAAAAAAAATCACTAAAACATGCGATGTATTAGACATTAATGACAAAGTAAAGGTTTAGTCTTTGGTTCAATATAAACAAGATAAATATCTACTTTCCATGTAATAACTATATAACAATCTATGATTTGCATAAGATAATATCCTTAGATAGATGAATTAAGGGAAATAACATGTCAATAATGAGCCATATTCTAAACTCATCAGGTGGAATGGGTGAAATAGGCTCTTATACTTGAGGAGGAAGAATGGGAAAAATAGGTGCCATTGAAAGTGGAGGAGGAGTTGATGAAATAGGTGTCTCCTGTTGAGGGGTTAATTGAACTAAAGATAAAGGAAAGACCATATTAACTATATGGATATTATGATCTCTTGAGTTAGTTGTGGATTGGAAAATATTTTTATTTGGTGAATGGTTGGGAAAAAGGTGCTTGAATACATCTATGCTTTGATTGGGAGATGCATTAGGATTATCCAGGATGAGCTCACCTCTATCAAGCAAATCTTGAACAATATTCTTCAACGTCTTGCAATTATTAGAGTTATGACTTTTAACTTGATAGTAACCACAAAACTCATCTTCCTTATATTAGGTTAGGATAGGATGGGAAGGTTTGAACTGTATAGGAGGTTTAATCTGAGGAAGGGTTATGACACCTTGTTATAATAGTTTCTCCAAAATAGATGTATATGATTCCCTAATGGGAGTGTATTGTCTTTGTTCATACTATTGTTGGAATTGCTTGGTTAGATTTTGAGAATTCAAAGTATTTGATTGGTTTGTGGTTGTGGAAGAGGCTGACTTAATGACCATCACATTAGAAAATCCTTTATCCTTTTGGTTATATGGAGAAGTTTTAGAGGAGGAGTCATTTGTCTTAGTATTAGGATTTTTTTTGCACAACTTGACTTTGCCTTCATCAATAGTGTGAACCTTGATTTTTCATGTCATGGTAAAAGCTTCAAATTTTTTTAGAAAGTTTATACCTAGATTGTGGATGAGATGTGCTTAGCACATGCCCTTGAGAAAAGCTCAATAAGCTTAGGTTGAGGTAAGGAGAAGGATAGTTGATTGATCAAGCTTCTCTATTGAGTGATAAAATTAGCAATAGACTCATCATCAAATTGTCTGATAGAATAAAGGTCTGTTATGGAAACCTTCTTAGAAATGTTAATATAGAAATGGTCTAAGAATATTTTTACAAGTTGGGTAAATGAGAAGAGAGAGTGCTGAGGAATAGAGCTATACCAATACAAGGTAGCACCTGAAAGAGACATAGGGAAAGTGCAAAGTAGTAATGCATCATCATGTCCTATTAAATAACAAACATGTCTAAATGCTTGCAAGTGTTGTTGTGGGTCCTCTTTACTCTAAATATGAGTAAATTTAGGGATTTTCCATTGACTTGGATAAGGGAAAATAGGCACAAAAGGGTGGATTGGTTCATTGCATATCTGATCATAAGATAGTACATTCTTTAAACCCAAAATGGATGTCTCTAAACTAGACATCTTGTCCATTAGCATCTTAATGAGGTCTAGATGGGGATTAGTTTGGGGGATTCCTCCTAAGTTATAGGGAAGCTGATAGGAATCAGAGGGAACATATGACATAGCTTGTTAAGGTTGTGTCAAGGCAACATAAATATAATGAGTCATAGGCTGAGGTGCGAGAAGAAAAGGAACTTGTCCCATTGGGTTAGAAACTATGCCTTGGTTATTTTTTGTTACTATAGGTTAAATTATTCTCATGGTTAGGTTAGATGAAGGGTGAGTTATAAATCAAGTAATTATAGGCACAAGGGTGGATGGAATAGGCACCAGTTAATTTTGGAATGGGGTGTGACTTGGCTGAACTGATTATGGTTGTGAAAGTAGGGAAGTTACTCCAGTGTTTAGGTGAGATTGGGTAGTTAGAGATAACACATGTTGGTCATTGATTATAGTTGAGTTGTTAATTGGTGGTTTAGGTAACTATGAGAAAAATAGTGGATGTAACTAAAACTGAGGTTAGGATACCATAGATTGGGTCACCCATAGAACTATGGGTTTGGCGCATAGCAAGGTAATGCTAAAGGGCTGCCACATTGTGATCAAGAAATTTATGAAAATTTTGATCTCCCTCAGGCACAATGGAAATTTGGTTAGGACTGGGAGTATGATTTGTATCTAAAGTATGGTCCATGATAGAATCGAAAGTAAGAGGGGAAGGTGAAAGTAGTTGCCAGCTTGTGTAATTAGCAAGAATTTTGGCTTGAGTTCATATCAATACCATTCAAGAGGTGGTCTAAATAGTCTTAATACTCTATATTTGGAACAAAATTAAAAAATCCACTTTTGAGTGCAAGAAAATGGTTTGTTTTAGCTTACTATTTTGAATAAATAAAACTACATAGTCATAGACATCGGTAGGGATGATCGATATCAGTAGGAAAAGTTCATTGACATCAGTGGAATAACTGATGTTGGTAGGTAAAGTCTACCAATACCAGTAGTGTTAACTGATGTTGATCACCGTGAAATCCTAGAAATGGAAAATTTGATGTTTTTAAGAAATCAAAGGCTGAAAATAGGTAAAATATTGAATGTAAAAGGCCTATGTATGAGAGAATAACACTCAAAAAAATTGAGATAATAGGTTATAAAAATTGAGATTTAGAAAAGGTATTGATTTTTTGAATCAATAGAAAAGCATCCTTACCAAATCAAAAATATAGAAGGCAATTGAAAAAGGAGAAAAATAACATGCAGCTAGGAACTATTAAGTGCAAGAGATTAACTTCAGTCTTGTGTTGGCTTATGCCTTAATCAGATAGTGAGAAGAGAATTTGGTTATCGAAGGTTTATAGAAAGTAATCTAGAGCTGGTTTCAAGTTTATTTTGTTACTCAAGAGGGAATCCATGTTAGACCAGGTACATGGCTTGTTATAGGAGCTTGCTCTCCACACTTCATAAACCTAGAGCTAAGCTAGGCTACTTAGCCAAAATATACCTTTTGTCTAGAGATTATACTCCACTAGAGAATGGAGTGGGTTTTCCCCTTGGTGGTAAAATCCAAGTAGGATAGCTAGGTAAGGGAAGGTGATCCACCAGGTGATGAAACCCTGATGGGCCTTTTCTCAAGTGAGTTTTGATGATTGTTTATGTGAATGTGATTTGGTTGTGTAACATAGGTGTACTATGATTTATTCAAAATTCTTGTAATTACCTAGGTGAGTTAATATGCAACAAGAAAACTATGAAGTGCAATAAGTTTTAAACCCAAATTTGAAATGTTGAGATTGGAATGAAAATAAAGAAGAAATAGGAATAGAATATGCATTTCACTAGCTTAATGTGGATGATAGAGGAAAAAAAGAAGAGATTTTTTTTTAGTAAAATAAAATGATAAATTGTTTTTAGAGGCAAGGAGAAAAGAAAGACAATTTCAATTTTATTGCCTTTTAAATAGAGAAATAAAATATTGAATTTTCTATTTTTAAGAAAAAAGAGAAGGAAATAAGTACAAGAAATAAAATTTAACTATAATGCACCTATATTAATATTTAAAACAAGAAATGAACCCAAGGAAAATTCCAAGGTCCCACCGAGCATGCCAAAAATGTTTCACTAAATTTTGTCTATTTTGAATTTAAAGCAAAATAGAGAGAAGGATGGAGATAAGTGATTAGGATAAACCTAGATTTGGTTTGTGAACCATATATAGATGTCGTGAGCACTCATCTTTGGCTAGGGAGGACTACTTACAAATAAGAAAGCACTACAATAAGATGTTTTTTAGCAGATAAATGAATGGGATGCCAAGCTACGCACTTGTTCTAGGAAGTGTGAAACTTCCCTAGAGATGGCAGTCCACTTTTGAGAGACAAAAGAATAATAAATAACTAAAAGAGAGATAAATAGAGAGTAAAAGAGAGATAATATTACCATTTTTAACAACATGTTCGTAGTAGAGAGTGACAGGGTGCATGTAAGATGCTTGGTTGGTGTTTTAGAATTTATCTAGGTAGGTTTTGAAGAAGTTTGGGAAATTGACAGTCATCGACATTGGTAGGTGTGTGACCGATGTCAGTTAGGCTACTGAGATTAGTAATGAGGTGACCAATGTTGGTTAGGATGTTGACATTGGTAATGGAAATAATTATCTAGGAAGTTGTAGAGAGCTTTTTTAGGTTTGGGAAATGGTTTAGATTAGGTCAGAGAGCTTGAGAGAGTTAGGACAAGGACTTTATAGCTTGGTTAAATTTGGTCAAAGGTTTGGTGTATGTAAGTGTAGACACCAAAATTGTGTCTACTCCTTGGTTGACTCCCCCCTTGGTCCACTTCTAAACATCCCTAACCCACACACTTATTAATTTAAAATAAATTACCTATTTTAAATTAATAACACCACCCTTGACACCTCACCCATGACACATCACCCTTGACACCTCACCCTTGGATTCCTCACCCTTGGATACCCTCATTCATTACCCTACTAATCATTCCAACTCTCCTACTAATCCCCATGCCTACTAAACCCACCTTCAACCATTTAACCATGACCACTGAACTCGGTAGATGGAGGAACAGGTAAAAGGCTAAAAATAGCCTTTTTACCCATCTTCTAGCCACCGATGTTGGTCAACATTCGACCGACATCGGTGGTATCTCCAACATCGGTTGCTTAAAACCAACTTACAGGCTGAATAAAAAAGGGATCAATCAATCACAAACCTGAACGCTAATTCTCTTACACCCAAAATTTGACCTCCCTCTCTCTCTCTCCCAAACGCACACCAATCATCATAGGGTATAGGAACTCTGCATCAGTCACTCCACCCCTGATTGAAATATTGCAGGAAGTCTTCTACATCAGTTGCATCAGCAACAGGGCTTCTACACATCTGGTTCTCTATCAAAGAGCTAAGTATCCCTCTTTTATTTCATTTCATTATTTAGAATGTATTAGTAATTGATTCTATAGTTACTACTTCTAAGCCATATTATCAACCAGACCCAGCTATCAACCAGACCACTCTCCCCAGTGAGGCTAAAAATCCTTCTTCATACTCTTATCCCTTTTCTGACAACATATCCTCTACCCCTTATCCCTCTTAAGACTCTATTGGCTTCCCTGCAATCTTGCACAGACCTCTAGACCTAGACAGACCTTCCAGACCCCTCTGTCAACCACAACCCTGTCCAAAACTCACCCAAGGCCATTGCCCTGACCGACATCGACCATTTCCCATACTGATGTCGATAGACTAACTGATGTCAGCACCTTGACCAACTGATGCTGGCAGAAAACTGATGTCGGTGACTATGAGAGGCAGACAACAGAATACAGGTATGCATCATCTTTATTTCTTTTGTTTAGCCTTTCATTATTTCCCTTTCTAGCAACACTCTTTTATCAAAAGTGGACTGTCATCCCTCAAGGAAGTCTTTGCACTTCTCGGACCAAGCTTTTGCTTGGTAGTCCACCTTATATCCATCTAACAATCTCTTTGTTTAAGTCTTTCTCTCTATAGGTGTCATCCTCCACAGCCAAAGAAGAGTCCCTTCAATCATCTAGATACGGTGCGCAAACTTCATCTAGGTACATACAAACCCCTGACCATTTAATCATAGTTTCTTACTTCCTTTGAATGTAGAAAAGCAAAAATAGTTAGAAATAGTAAGGGGAAAGAAGCAATGACACTTTTTTAACTCCCTCACAGGGGTATGGTTAGAAGTGTGTAAAGTAGTGTAGGAAAGATATAAAGAAATAGAAGAATAAATATTTAAATGACCTACAATATTAGTGATATACTTAGCTATGGTAGTCACTAAATGATAAGTGCTAAGTTGATGTTTTTTTGTGAGAGTCCAAACTTAAATGCTTAAATAAAGAGAAAAAGTGGATGTTGTTGGTCCTCAAGATCTCAGTTGCTAATGGTGATTGACTTACATAGGGTGATTGTAAGCCTGGATGTCAAAAATAGAATGTCAAGAGCCTAAATGAGAGTAAGAATTGATTTTCTTAATTTTTGTTGACCTAAACTAGTGGTTGGAGTTTGGCTTATATTAATCACATCATCTATCCCATCGATATCGATAGGTATCCCATCGATGTTGACAGTGGGTTGATCAACATCGATGGCCCTAGAATAGGTAAACCTTTCTATTTTTGGCTTATTTTCTATGTTTGTGTGTGCTAAGTGTGATACCCATTATAAAATGGTTGAAATAGGAGGTTAGGAAGGAAGTAGTTATTTAGTAATTTAGTTTGGAAGTGGGAATAAGTCTTAGGTAGTTAGCATGAGGGGACCAGGTCTTGAGGTGACTCATCAAAGGAGAATTAGTCATAGGGTGAGGTGGTTAGGTAAGGTGGAAATAGGGGTTTTTAATTAACTTAATTAAGTATTTTAAATTAATTAAATGTGTGAGGGGTAAAATTATGGGTTAGGGAGATTAATTTTTATTATTAAAATGGGCCTAGGGAGTTTTGACACATAGAGTTATACACGTGTATGTGATGTAATTTTAGTGTCTACACTCAAAACCACCTAGGTATTTTTCTATTTACTTCATCTATTCTATTGTCAAAACTCACATTTTGAATCCAGATTCTTCTTTTGACTCTTCTTCCCTCGTGTCTCCATTATGGATTTAGTTCTAAGTATTATCTATTCATCTAATCATCATTCACATTCATGTTGCACACATCCTAATATGCTCTAAGTGACTACTCCATATTAGCTAGAGTACGCACCATGGCCTTGTTCACAACCAATATCTTCATGAGGATAGGTAGTAACTATATAAATCTCCCTCAAATTCTTATAATGAACAAGTCCTTCATATCTTTAAAATCTATGTATCCTCACACTTCAAACTTAGTTATATATATGTATATTATAGTAACAACCCAATGATCTATTACTCTTATCCAGTTGGTTTCCAATCTCTGTAATTGATCTATCTTTTCTTTAATCTAGATTATAGTTTTTTACATCCTTTATCTAAATCAAAAATATTCCAATAATGCTAACCAGTTAGCTAGAAATTCAGGCAACTCACATAAGAAGATTTCATAAATTTCTCCATAAATATGCTCTCGAATCATCTCCTGAGTTGTAGGACCATTCCTTATTAATTATTCTTTTATGAAATTATATATTCTTTGGTCCAACCATATCTCAATATCTCTCTACCCTAGTAACCATCTTAGCATAATTTCTTCCAAAAATATATTCTACGCTCACCACACCACTATTATTAGAGGTTCCTAAAGCATCAAAACATGTTGAGGATGAGAAAAGCTATGAGATACTTCATGTACATAGAATAGGTTATCATAAAATATAAGATATTAGATGATATAAATGTAAGATGCATTAATTATTATATGTTATTGAGCAATTTAAGAACAACTAGTATTGTATAAACTAAAATAATGCATTCAAAATAGTTTCAATAAAAATTAATCAATACATTACACATGAGAGCACATGCAAGGAATATAATAAGAAATTATATAGGTAACCATAACCAGATAATCTCTATTGATCTATTCTAAAAGAGGAACCATCTTCTTCTTACAAATAAAATTATATATAGACATTTTTAATCTATGACTGTCCATCTTCTTCTCATAATTGGCATG
Source organism: Torreya grandis (assembly GCA_037957365.1). Lineage (NCBI taxonomy): Eukaryota > Viridiplantae > Streptophyta > Pinopsida > Cupressales > Taxaceae > Torreya > Torreya grandis. The sequence continues at coordinate 1,279,691 of JARHVA010000261.1, read as the reverse complement.
AAAATTTGAGTCTCTTCATATTATAGCTTATTACAACTCATGAAGATAAGATAAAATAGGCTATAAAATGACAAAATGAGTACATAAGGTATGAATATCAGACAAATATCCTGCATAACTTTACAATCCATGTTGTTCTACTAACACAAAGCATCCAAGACTTTTCCACAAGCTAAGATTCTTCTGCAAAGAGAAACCCTATGCTATAAAATATCAAGTAAAATGGTAGAATAACATATTGTAAAAAAGTGCAAATGAATAATTAAATCTTATTATATTTATTAAATGATGAAATGAATGTGTTTATATAGCTGAATCTAACCTTAGTCCTTTTTGAAAGTTTAGTCGATAGGTTTAGCCCAATCGACTTTGTATCATTATTGACAAAAATAAATTAGGTCTTGGTCTAGGTCAGCTAGGGTCCAACCTAGACCATAAATGAGTTTTCCAATTAGAGTATAGGGTTGATGGGGCCAACATTGTATCATAAACTATCAAAAAGGATTTTAAGTTAGGGAAGGGCTAATAATGGCAAAAAATGACTAGAGGAAGGTGAAAAATAGGTGGCAAAGCTTAGGGAAAGTGTTTTAGGAGGTATTTATGTAGATATAAAATAGTAATAAAGGGTAAACAATCATGCAAATCACCAATGGTATTCCCACCCCTTTCTAGGTGTACCCCTTAAAGCATACATGCAAAAAGATTGAGACTTGATAGGTTCCTATAAGAGAGAAAGCATCAGTAATTGATAACGTTTGAAAATATTATGTTATACATATTCCCCACTTGAACCTCCTCACATGTCACTTAGGTAAAATAAGAGATGGTTCTTCAAGAAAAGAACATAGTAACACACAATGTTGAAGCTAAAAAATTATTGTATTTTTAAAGCATAAAATAACTAAAATTAAATGGCTAAAAAGGAAATAACTAAAAAAATTAAATGTAATGTATGCTTACCTTGACTTACCTTGATCACTAGATGGTTGCCTATTTTATTTGTAGTTTTGATCATGGAGGGCATAGAGACTACTTTTAATAAACCCAAGGTTACAAAACTAAAGATTAATAATAAATAAATGTAGGAAATATAAGATAATAGGTGCAATGTAGATGAGACATACTTAGAAATTTGGTTAGTTGGGGTAAAAAATGCTAAATTAGGATTAAATGACCAATTCAAAATTTAGAGTAAATTGGGTAACTAAAAATCGAAGGATACTAAAGACCTAAAAACTCAAAAAAGTAAACCTTAAGTAAGAAATTCAAACTCACCAAGTCAAAATAAGGAAACATGTCAAAAATGATAATCAAACATCAATGTGAAATGAGTAACAATCCTTACTTAAAAAATGATGGATAAGTAAAATGGTAAACCAACATCGATGATTGAGCAGTAACTATACTTACTCAATCACCAATGGAAAAAGTGCATGAAGGGAAAACAACATTGGTGAGTGGGAAATAACAAACCAACCTCATTCTATAATGGAAAAATTAAATGAAAGTAGAAATGGACTCAGGTGTCCAAACAAAGGGTATTAAAACAATGGTAAATGGTAAAAGAAAACAAATCAAGTCTAGGAATGTAGAGTCAAGGTATAAAGAAAATAATCCAAGTCACTCAAGAATAATGTTTTATTCTAAATATATATAAAACTAAAACAAATTAGTGCTAGAATTTTTTCAAGATGTGAAGAAGGGGGACTATAGAAGTGGGAAAACATATTTATAATCACACTTTGTTTTTCAAGGGGGAAAGTTAAAATTGGTTGAGGGGAGAACCAAGGTAGAGAAATTTTTTATCAAAATCAATACATTCAAATTAGGTTTGTCAAAATAAGATGAATTTTGACATTAAGGACTCTAAATAACTTCTCCTATCCACACAAATATTAAGTTAACAAGTGAAGTATATAGATCCTCCCATGAAGGCTATATGCATGAAATGTAAAATATACCTACCTTCCCATAATGTGTTCCCTATTCCTCACCACCCCTTATAGAGTCATCAAGCTATTGTGAAGATTGGTTACTTGCATGAGAAAGTAGGTAGCACCATAGAGTTTGTTTAATTCTTCTTGTCCAATAGATTGGTTTATTGCACCCCAATAGACCTCATCTTTATCATGAGGCCAACTATGGAGTTTGAGATTCAATTAGAGATAGGAGATGTGTTGGTAATAATATGTTTTGGTATGATTTTGACTTTTTAATTTGGGTGTTTCCTTTTATATCATTGCCTTTTATTTCAAATGATTTGAATTTTAACTTTGTTTATAATAGGTTTTTCTATTCCTCCTCCATACATATTCGAAAAACCAAACATGGGTGTTAAAGATGAATATAATTTGAAGACTTTGGACTTAGTTTCTAAGAGAGAAATTAGAGAGCATGGTGTTTAATATTATTATTAATTTAGGTGAAATAATAGTTTTATCTTGACTTCAACCTTGGTTTATCCAATGTGGAATGAAAGGAAAGGAAATTGAGAGTAATTAAACATTAAATAATTTCAATTACTTTAAATTGTAAAAAATGTGACAAAGGGTGAAAAGGGAATACAATGATAGTAAAGTGTGATTCCTTATCTTAAGAATGACGGAAGTGTAGGAAAACATGCCAATGCTTTATTGTTGTGCAAATTTTATCTACAAAAGAATCAAAATCTAAACTTGAGAAAAAGGGATCAAAAGCTTGTAACCATTGCTAAACACATTTTAGAGAAGAAAAAATTAATTAATTAAAGATTATGATTTTATAAGGAAGGCATATTATTATCCATGGTATTACACTACAACTCATAAAAGATAAACCCAAGAGGGTGCATAAAGTAAGTGAAAAATAAAATGATAAAGATAGTTTTTTTTAGGAAGGCTTGATCCTATATATGGTCTTAAAGTGCAAATCACAAAGGAAAAACCCAAGGGGTATAAAAATAATGATAAATTAAGGAAATAATGAGAACAAAATAAAATTCATGAAGAAGATTAGGTCTTATCTATAGTTTTACAATGCAACTCCTGAGAAAAGATGAAAAAATAAAGGACCAAAAGAAGGAACTAAGGTTTGTGGAAAGATAGACTGCTATAGAGGGTGAGACCCATGTAAGTATCCTCAAAAAAGTGTTAGAAGGATATAATATATAAAGCATGATAAGAAGGGAAGGATCTAGGAAAAAATACTTCTTTAAAAATTGTGTATTGGTGGGATATTTAAAAATATGGCCTTCATTGGTTTGAAGGTGATACATGCTTGGACCAAGAATGTCTTTAATTAAAAAAGGGATCCACTTTTTTTGGGTGTATTTAATTTATTTGTAATGTGTTTATTCTAGTTTAAGGATAATATCAACAACATTAAAAGTGAGAAATTTAACTCTTTTGTTATGTTGTTTGGCAATGCAAGAATTGTATTGGTGATTATGTTGTAGCATAGAAAGATGGTGGTAGTCAAGAAGATAAAGAGCATGAAGGAAAGATTCACACAACTCCTCATTAGGAATGATACCATGAAGAGAGGGAATCTCAACTTCTAATGGGAAAATGGATTTATAACCATAGACTAACAAAAATGGTGTTGTCCTAGTGGTGGTGCATATGCTAGTGTAATAGGCCCAAATAAAAGGATATATATGAAGATGTCAATCCATAAAAGTGTCAAAAATTATATTTTGGAGAATTTTTTGATAATTTTGTTAGTGGCCTCAACTTGGCCATTTTATTAGGGATGATAGGGTGTGAAAAATTTGTGATTGATTTTGAATTTAGCATAATGATATTTGATGTATTTATTTTTGAAATTACCACCATTATCTAAAAAGATAATATTAATAATGCCAAAGAGATAAATATTTTGTTGAGGATGAATTTCTCAATGGTGGTTCTATTGAAATTGACAAGGGGCATAGCCTTGACCTATTTGGTAAAATACTTGGTAGCTGTGATAATAAAGACATGTCCATCCTAGGATTTAGGTAGTTTCCCTATGACATATAATTCCCACATTGAGAATGGCTAGGGAGACTCCATAGTTTGAATTTTACTAGAGATGAATTGATTATATCATCATGAAGTTGATAGGGACTACACTTTTAGAAAACTTTATGATATTTTTTTCAAGAGTGGGCTAAAATCCCATACATAAGCATTTATGGGTTGTAGCATGTCTACTATAGTGACCACCACAAATTTCCCTATGTTCTTCTTTAAGAAGAGAGGGGCCTCTTATTTTATAAAACAATAGATAAGGGTACATTCATTATTGTGATAATAAAGGATGTTATATCAAAAGACATATTTGAAAGCTTATTTGTGAATTCAAATCTTTTCACAAGAATATATGTTTGGAGGATAGGCTTGGTGTTCAAGGAATTGAATGATGTATTTATACCATGGGATTCATTGAATGGTAACAACATCATTGTGTCAAATAAGGGAATCTTGTGGTTAAATGGAATATGGAGAATTTATTATTTGGAAAAGAAAAGTATAATCAATAATAACTTGGTGTGAATGAAATAAATATGTAGAAGAATAAATTAAATCAGTGATATAATTTTGATCTCGAAGGATGGGTTTGATGGTAAAAGAAGTAAATTATTTGGAAAGTGTAATGTCTATTTGATGATAAGTGATGAGATTTTCACTTTTACATTTATAATCACCATGAATATAATGGTATATGATTTGGGATCACCCAAAGTGTGTAGATATGTAATGTCTAAATCAAGGGCCACTCTCATACCTAGGATTAAAGCTTCGTATTCTACCATGTTATTAGTGACATCGAATGTAAGGAAAAAATCCATAGGGATAATTTTAACAAGAGGAATAGTAAGGATACAACCTACCTTATCTCCTTGAAGGAATTTGGCACCATCAAAATGAAGGGTCCAATTATCTTAATGCAAAACAACATTTATTTTAAGAAGTTATTCGATGACAAAATTAAATTTAGTAGTATTAGGGAGGATAGAGGACTCTTCAAGATCAACATTAAAAGTATGGAAGTAATATTTAAGATATATGGCTTGATTAAGACCTTAAATATAAATAATATCATCATCGAGAAGACTATCTTGAAGGTGGTCAATAGTTGGTATAGGAATGGCTATGGGTTGGTCAGCAATGATCTATCCTTTGACAGCTTTTTTCAAATAATTTGGAGATAAAATTAAATAATAAGGATCATCCACTTTCTAATTATGTCTTAAGGAAGAAAGAATTTAGAGAATAAGTGTCAGAGTGGATCAAAATGAATGATAATGTAAGTGGTTTGACAAAGCATAAAATGTTGGAGCTTTTCAGCTACAAAATATATGGTGAATTAATCATGTTCTAATTTTGTGTAACATTTATCATAATTGATGAGGCCTCAACTAATATAATACATGGTATATTCCCTTTTGGTATCATATTATTAAGAAAGCATTGGCCCAACTGAAATGGGTGTATAATAAGTATATAATATTGAAGGACGGTTGTTACATGGTGGATGAAGAGTGGGTGGGTGAATCAAAGATTCTTGCATATTGTAAAATGATTTTTAGAAAGGATCCATCCATTTTAGGGCATTATATTGATTTAAAATAGAAATAATAGAATAAATGTGGTAAGTTTTTTGGGGACAAATCATCTTATTACCCAAATTTTACCAAGGTAAGTGTGAATATCTAGAATGGAATGAGGGATGGTCATATTTATAATAGAAATGATCTTGGTGGGATCAGCATCAATGCCACTAAGAGATACTAATAATCCTAGTAATTTTCCAAATGTGACACCAAAAACACATTTATAGGGATTTAGTCTAACTTTGTATTTGATGAGGTGATTGAAAATGATATCAAGATCAAAAAGATGAGTCTTGAAGATTTTAGACTTGTCAATGAGGTCATCCACATAGGTTTACACAATATTATGTATAAGATCATGTAAAATGTGGGTCATCACCTATTGATAGGTATCTCTGACAATTTTGAGGCCAAAGGGAATTTTAACATAACAATAGATGCCCCATTCTATGGTGAAAGTTGCCTTGTGTTGGTCTTTAGGAGAAATGTGAATTTGATTATAACCCAAGAAACCATCCATAAGGTAAAAAATTTCATAACCAATAGTGGAATCAATGATGGCAACTATAGAAGGTAAAGGAAATTTGTCCTTAGGACAAACAAGATTAAGATTATGAAAATCAATGAAAATGTGAATGACCATGGTGACTTTCTTTTGAACAAGGATAATGTTTGAAACCCATTATAAATAGTCCAAAGGCATGATAAATTTATAATCGATAAGTTTAATGATTTATTTATGGAATAAATTAAAAACTTCGAGTGGAAATTTTCACTATTTTTCTCACATAGGTTTAGAATCAATATAGGTGATGATATTATGCACCAAAATGCTAGGATCGATGTTAGGCATGTCCTCATAGGACTAAGAAAAAGTATCATGATATTTATTGAAGAATAATTTTAAGTTATCATGTTTAGTTGATGTAAGTTCTATAGATATTGTGATTGGTTGAGGGAATCATAGGGTACCATATTCAATTTTGGTAGTTTCTTCAATAAGCATAACATTTCCATCTTGGAAATGATATGGTGTGTTAGGTAGAGATGAAATGGGATTTTGATTCAATATCAATGCTAGTGATGAAGTTGTTAAAATAAGGGGATTTCTTCTTGAAAATCCCAATTTTGTGATGTTACCAAGGGAGTTGAGGTTTTTTAGCATCAAGCAATTCAAGAATGGCTTCATTGATAGGTAAAGTGGGAATATGAACATAATACTCAACATCTACTTCGAGATTGATAATTTTTTTATCATGATGGTCATATTCAAAATGTATTTGATGTACATTTGTGGCCTTGGCATCTAGTGTAATCTTAGGAGTAGGTGAAGTAGGTGAACAAGGTTGATCGAATTCGATTGGTTTATTGTTAGCATCATTGATGGGGGAAAAAGTTGATGGAATGATTGGTTATGTAGGAGGTGTAGAAGATGCATGTAGTTCGAAAGGTTGGGGGAAATATTTACTCTACCACCCAAGGAGTATCAATAAGTGAAGGATTAGGAGGTATATGACCTTCAAATTTTAACTTTAAATCAATGAAAATGGTATGAACATCATGATCAAAAGCATGTATTTGAGCTAGAGTTTTTTGATAATGTTAAACATCCAAATCTCATGATTGAGCTTGGACCATGGTGTAATTATCTTCATAGGTTTGAGAAATTGCATATTCTTGATATTTAAGAGGAATTTTAGAATGGGAGATGAATATATCACTGAATTTATGTGGAGACATGATTAAAATATCTTGGAATAATTTATCCACTCTATAATCATTACACGTGAAGTCTTATTATATATAAAAAACTTCTTGAGCATTGCATAGAGGCAGGAAATCATAGATTACATTTATGAGAGGGATGGTGCTATCATGAGGCAATAAATAAGGAAGAAGCTACTTTAAGATGTAAGGAGGTAGTTTGGTGGTGTTGCAGGTATTTTTAAAATCATTGGGTTCATCATCATAAAAATTAGCAAGAGTGACATATAAATTTAGATTCATATTGACAAATTTGGGTAAGGGAACATGATCATTGGAATGGTAGGAATGAAAAATTGATATTTGGGATTAGGAATTTGAATACTCCAAGGCTTAGGATCAACCTCATGCTTTTACCTTTTACTATTATGAGGGAAATTGATACATTATCTATTAGAAGAAGTGATAACCCTCATTCTATGAATCCATGGGCATATTAGGAGTATGTTGTAAGATAAGGGTAAACCAAGGACCATAAGCTTGGATTGGATGGTATTAGGTCTAATTTTAAGAGGGATCCAAATATAACCAAGTGGATTTTGATTAGTTTTATCAAATATATGACATGTTAGGTTGGATTGTTTGAAATGATATTTATTATATCCAAGTTATTGGATGAGCCACAAAGATGCCACATTAATACTAGACCCTTTGTCTATAAATACTTTATGAATGAGGGTAGTATGAATTTTTATTTTAATGAATCAGGGTAGATCATCATATTAAAAGAGAATCTCATCATTAATCATGTCTTCTTTGAGGAAATCTATGGAGGGTTTTGAAGAAGGACAAATGAAATCAATGGTATGCACTTCAACTAGTTGAGGCTCAAGAGAAGGTTATTCTTCTTCTACGAAAGATGACTCTTCAATGTTTTGAAGTTATTACATGAGAAATTTGTGATGAGAAGGAGAGGTGAGAACTAAATCCACAAGAGGAATCCTAAAAGGCATGGATTTGATTCCTTTTATGAAGTTCCAATGGGTTTTATAAGAAGAACCATCATGAAGCTTAAAAGGTAAATGAGATTTAGGAGGAAGAGAAATGGTTTGGGGTTAAAAAAGAGGGGATGGTTCCTTGTTAGTTTTTAAATCTAGGTGAGTGGTTGTAGTATCTTTGAGGAGTTTCTCTTCCAAATATGGATTCTTAGGTTTGGTAACAGGATCCTTATGAACCACTTTATGTCGATCATTAACCTTAACTACATTGACATATTGAGAATTGGTGTAATATTGGTCATAATCGGCATCAATGGCATAAAGATCCTTATAGGATTGTTGATCAATAAATGTGAAAAAATACTTTTGGTTATTATAAGAATAAGCTTTGGAAGCTTGTTGTTTTTGAGAAGTAATGTTGTAATCTTGATGACAGATTTAAATCATAGCTTCATGATTAAATGAATTATTGAGCATATAGGAAACAAAAAAAAATTTAATCCCTCTACATGTTTCATGGGAGTGAACAATGTTGGTGTGGAACCAATAAAATTAATTAGGGTCATAATATTTACAAGGATTATTGGGATAATGAAATGGTTTAGAGAACACTAAAAATTATTTTATTTGTTGCACATTTAATGGTGTGTGAGAAGATGGGGGATTATTATCTTTGGAAACTCTAAGCTTGGTTTGAGGAGTATTATCGATTATTGCATTAGTTTAATGTTTAAAATATAATGTAATGGATTTAGTATTATGTTTAAACTATTTCATTAAGAAGTCTTAATTCTTGGCTTGGTCAATAACTTTGTTGAGCTTTTAAGGAGCAAAAGTATGAACCTTATACTGAAGGGAAGGAGTTAAGGTGGTTATAAATATTTTTAAAAAATTATAATCAATTAGGTTATGATCAGCCTTATGGGACAAATATTTCCATCACTTAATAAATTTATGAGCTAATTCAATGGGAGATTGTTTAGCATTGATAAAATGTCTAAGGCAATTTTCAGGAAGATCATTGTGTTAAAATTCTATAACTAAAGGACTAAATAAATCCTCTAGTTACCATATGAAATATTGGGAAGGTTGGTTGTACCATTCCAATACATATCTAATGAATCTTTTAACCAAAATTTTAGTTGTGGAGAAATTATTATTTTGAATCCATTCCTTATAAATATTTCCAAAGGCCTTAAGGAAAGATGTAGGGTCTTTAGTCCCATCATACTTAAAAGTTGGAGATATGTTACCAATATCAATAAAAATAGTGAAAGCAGATAAAGGCTGATTTTGAATGTTTTAAAGCATCTTATTTTTCATGATAAGTTGGGGGATGACATTCCCTACAACATCTATAAGAGGAGGAAGAATAAAATTCTAATTATTTTGAAGGAGAAGAATGGGAGGTTGATTAGCCATATTGATCAAATGATGTTGTAGATGCATCATTTAGGAGGTGTTAGATGTTTTCACTATATTCATTTGTTGTAATATCTGTGCACAAATTTGGATTGTATCAATTTATAGATTGGTGTTTTTAGGGGGACTCCCTGAGTTGGTATTAAGGGGAGGGTTGTTAGCTGGTGGATTACCTATGGGGTTATTGGAAAAACTTGTGTCAATTGCTCCCACATTGTGATGAGATGCTTGAATATGGGAATTATATTGATAGGTGTGAAAAGGATCTAATCCATGTATCTCATCTTGTTGTGTGATTTGAAGCATGTTGTAATCCAAAGATGAGGGAGGGGAAGAAGTACTCCAAGAGTGAGGATTATTTTGGGAGGTAAAGAAAGGAATAAAGGAGAACCCCATATAGTGTCTAAATGGATTTTGGTTATTGAAGAAGATTTTGATAAGGTATTTCATGATTTTTGATGAAAGAAATATAATTTAGGAAAGAAGAAGTATAATTGTGGACAAAGTCAACCAAATAGAGAAAATAGTCTACCAAATAGAGAATAGAGTCATCCAAACAAAGAACAGGGTCAACCAACAAATAATAAGGTCAAACAATAGGTAAAAAATTGGCTAGGTCAATAGTGTTTTGATAAGATACAATCTAAAAAGAATACATAGTCATATGATTTGACTATGTACTACTGGATAGAGGATATAATAAAAAGAGAGGAATACACAATCATATAATTTGACTATGTACTATAGATAGGAAGGTGAAAAATAGTTTGTACGAGAATGTATTGAGTAAGATGACAATGTTCTAAAATAGGGGAAAATTTTGAAAGAAAATTTGAATTAAGAATGAAAACAAATACATAAATAATTGGATCAATGTGACTAATCCAATTGGAGCACATAAAACAAACCTTTCACCAACACTGGCCAATTCAAGTTTTGTAATACAACACATAACAATCAAAGAGAAAGAAATTAATTGAAAAGTAAATAATAACTAATTATTCAACCTAAGTGTTATTAGATTATAATAAAGTGTAATTTTAATGTGATAAACAAGTTGGTTGAAATAGGGAACTAGAAAGTAATCTAAAGTTGGTTTTAGGATGTTTGGGCTAAAAGAGATCTATATTGGTAATGGTACTGGCTTGGTATCGGGGCCTACCCACTCAATTAAAAATATCTCAATGATAATTATGTTAGGTGATTTCTCAATATATACCATTAAGCACACATTTATACTTGGCTAGAAAACCAAGTCATCTTCCCCCTTGATGATGAAATCCTTGTAGGTAGGCCTTGTGAAGACAAATGTTTAATGATTTTTTAATGTTAAGTGGTTTGGTAGTATGTGTAAAAGATTAAAATAATTTAAATAAAATGGTAATTTGAAAAAACACATATTTAGAATATGTGAGCTACTCTAAGCATGAAAACAACTGAAAAATAAATGTAAATTAATTACTATCAAATAGATATTAATTCCTTGATTGATAATAGTACAAAGTTAGTTTAAGAAACACTATATACAAACAATATAGAACAGAGCCAATTGAGTCAATATACAAAAAATTAAGGTCTTTAAGAATAGATTCAAATAGGTTAATTATGTCTCTTAAATAGAAGGTAAAATACAAAACTAAGTTGACCAGGTTGACCTAGATAGCTTTAGGGTTGTAGTTTTGAAGACTGACTTATGAAAAATATAACTGAAGAAAAAAATTATAGTGAGAGAAAATAAGGAACCTTGGTGGACTTGAAGATGATTTAGATTGTAATTTTTTATGTTTTAGTGCTTAATTATTACATTCAAATTTTTCCAACTGGGTTAAATAGTTTGAAACAAGTTCTACAAGACCCTGTGTGTTGAAGAATAAATAATGAATAGAGTCAATCTATTTGATAATGTTTGTTGACCTATATTGACATAAGAAAATAACAGATAGAGTTGACCTATTCAATAATGTGTGTTAATATAGAACTGAATGAGAATACTATGTTGAACTACTCGATCTAGTAACCTGTAATTGATGAAGACCTACATAGATAAAACAAAGTCATTTTGAAGTGATTGTGTGTTAAAAATATGCATAGAAAGTTAGAAATATACCAAATGGTTTGACATAATACTAAAAATATAAATATGAAGACAATAATGATGGTGTGAAAGGAAACCTTCAAGGGTTATATTCATGTTGAGTTCACTAGAATGTATGCAAATAGAAATATAACAAATCTATAAATTAATCCTAGATAAAATAAGATCAATCCTACTTACACTTTCAATTGTTGATACATTACATATTTTGGGTCATGACCAAGATGTATCCACTAGACTAGTGAAGGGATATCTTACCACAATAATATCACTAGGGAGGGTTCTAAAGCCTCTAGTCAAGCAAAACTATACAATAACCCTAACTAGGTCCTATGTTTTCATATTCACAAATGTAAATGACAAATAAATTAAAATCCTAATCTAGTGCACACCAAATCTTGTGGCACAAAAAGGGGTTAGTAAACATAAAATTAAACATGCATAAGAGAATCCTATTTAATATATGTATGATTAAAACCCTAATGCATAGAGAGAGTAATATATTCAAAAGCCATTACTTATGCCACTTCTATCTACTAAAAGAGAGGAACAAAGTTAGAGATACTTAACTTGAATATGAACTCATCAAGACTCAATATCTCCCTTGACCAAAGGTGCTTTGCAAGGGGTTGTTTTGGTTTGTAAGGATCATTAAGAAAGACCAAAGCATCCAAGACTTTTCCACAAGACAAGATTTTACTCCAAGTAGAAACCCTAAGCTAAGACTCCTCAAGTAGAATGGCAGAAGAGTAGATTGTAAAGAAACACAAATGAATAATTAACTCTTATTATATATCTAATAAATGATGAAATGAATGTGTTTATATAGCTAAATATAACCCTAGTCCTTTATAAAATTTTAGCTGATAGGGTCAGCCCAATCAACTCTATATCATTATTGATAAAAATAAATGAGGTCTTGGTCTAGGTTAGCCAGGAGTCAACCTAGACCCTAAATGAGTTTTTTCAATTAGAGTATAGGGTTGATGGGCCTAAATTTGTATCATAAACAGTAAAAAAGGATATTAGGTTAGGGAAGGAGGTGGAAAATGACTAGAGGATGGTGTAAAATAGGAGGCAAAGCTTAGGAGAATGGTTTTAGGTGGTAGTTGTGTAGATAACAAGTGGTAATAAAGGGATAACAATATTGTGAAGCACCAATGGTCTACCAACCCATTTTTTAGTGTACCCCTTAAGGCATACAATCAGAGATATTGAGACTAGATGGGTTCCTGTAAGAGAGAAAGCATCAATAATTGATCAAGTTGGAAAATATTGTGTATACACATCTCACTATGTCGATGAGTATAACTACCTTTATGAAAATCATCCTTTTTATCTTCCCTATTGGGGTATATTACCGTGACACTGATTATAAGTTCGTATGGGAAAATCATTCTTTCTCCCTAGGTTTTTACCTCTTGGTTGCATCATTTCTTTATTTTTGAGGGAATTTTCATTGACCTCCTTTATCACCTACTCCCTCGATGGGGCCTCCAGAGCTCATCCATCACCTTATAAGTATTAGACATTACTAAACTTTTCATTCTTTGAGAAGATGTTACTATGCCTATAGATTATAATGCCTCTCAAATAGTGAAAAACTATAGACACCACATTCTGACCAACTGAACTTCAAATTGATTTCTAATGAATAGTGCAAATTAAACCCAAGAATCACTAAGTGTCCCAATTTCACCCACAAATTAGAAATTAGTGCTCAAAATAATGTTAAGGCATCCCTATTTTGGGTACTATTTTATACATAATAGTAACCTCTCATGGATTCATCTCCAATCAATTTGTGACCAATAATTTGATAGTTTGGCCTTTGGACCCATTAACTAGGGCACTTGAACAAAACCTAAAGTGCAAAAATGCTAAGCAAAATGAATTAACTAAGCATGTAAAATTAAATGATCAAGTGAAATTTGCATGTATAATTAGTGAAAATTAATTAAGAAAAAGAAATTCAAATAAAAATGAGGTCATGATGATGTCATCATCCTCAAAGTCAAGGAATTGAAAATATCTTCCCTAAAGCCATAAATGTAAAAATGGAGATCCATTCTTAATAAATGGGATCTATATCCCAAATATTAAATGTATATCCCCTCCTTAACTCAATTAGGGTTAGTTTTGAGTCAACCATAGTTAACTCTAAACTAACTACATTTGGGTTAGAGTTAGTTTGGAAGGCTATAAATACAAGGCCTCACCCATTGATCCAGAAGATATTTTGGTGTAAAGTTGTCATGTAAAAATACCTTCAAACTTCATTGTTATAGTGTTATCATGCCTATTTTCTAAGCCAAGTGAATCCAAAGCCAAAACCAAGCCCAACATTACTAAGGTGACAAGGAGAGGTGGTGCAAAGAGCTCCATTGCTAAATAATTTTTGATCACATAAACGAGCACATAAATTCATTACCAACATAAAATTATTACTCACGTTGAAGGTAAAATTATTTGGTTTATCTTAATTTGGTAGTTAATTATATATTTATCTTTCTCTTTGAGTTTATAGGCTAGAGGTGTAAGTTTCATTAGTGTGTTTTTTATTGATTTTGGTCATACTAACATGATACTAATCTCCCCTCTTGGATTACTATTGATCATAGTTTTTACTTATGGGTACACCTACATCTATTTTGAACCATAAAATTCCATTTGTTGTCTCATTATTAATGCATGTTATTAGGTATGAAAATTCTAAATAAAAAATAACATTGAGAAATAATGAATTATTATTGAGCTTAAACAGATATTTTCCTAGCCTAAAACTCTTATTGATCGAATGAATGAGATTTCTAGGGTAAACTAAAAAAGAGTACATATTTGAAAAGACATTTATTTATATGTTATAGTTATTATTTATACTATGTGATAATGAGTGTCTAAGGTTGTAATTGACAAATAATTGGTCAAATTAGGCATAGTGGGCCTCATTCATGGTCTATCTAGTGGGTGTTATAAATGTCTCATATTGTAAACACATGATAACTTTCTATGTAAATCTCCCTCAGTGTTGTAAAATTAGAAGTGAGGAAACTATGTTACATTATTTTGTCTGTGCCATAGTTGAAAGAGATTGGTGAGAAGATATTTTTAGATAATCTATTTCTCCCTTCTATTAATTAAATTCATAGATACATATTTGAGCACCAATACCTCATACTTTATCCAGTTTGATAGAATAGATTTAAAAATATTAACTTTAGAATTTTAAAAATTATTTCAAGAAATAAATAAATAGGCTAGACACCCCTCAAAAAATGTTTTATAATAAGTATAAAAATGGAAATGAAGTGTATAATCTGAATGAATGTAAATTTTATGGAAAAATGAATATAAACAACTCAAGATGGATATACCCAATCTATTAGTGCACATCCAATGAAAATTGTACATGTAGTCAGTAGTGGTTTTGGTGGATATAATTGTGAAAATAAATAAATTTAAACATGACTTATGCTCCCTATTTATAGAAAAAACATGAACATGTATATATTAAACCTCATTTGAGACTTTATATATATTGAACATCAACAAAAAAATGAATATTCTATTCAAAGCTTCAATCGTATTTTAATTTATAAATTCTCCATAAAGCATCAAATAACTGAAAGTCTCTTATTGTAGCTACAACATAGATTAACCCTAAATGAGCATAAAATGTAAATATATATTAGTTTGAAACATCATTTAGTAGATTTGACAAATATAATAATCGATAGAAAAAAGATGCATGATACCTAACTCTGAATGAAATAATAAAATTTAAATGCAAACATGAGAGAAAAACATAATGTCCATAATTTTAGATTAATATAATCTTGATAGTAAAATACAATCCACAAATTATTGAATATAGTTTTTAGTAATTTTTATCCATGTGGTGATGAACCTAAAAAAAAAGATAAATTCAAGAATTTAAAAACAATATATAATTCTAAAAATATAATCCACGAAGTTAATAAATAAATAAAATTTTGAAAATATTATCAAATAAAAAATGCATAAGAATTCTAACAATAGTTGTGAAGGCATAGACTTTCATATGGTAGCTATAAAATAAGTGGCATGCATAGGTCATTAAAAGTTATAGACTACATGGAAAAAAAATTAGTGAAATTAATAAAAAATAGTTTCAAAAATGGATCAACTTAAGCTTTTGTTCCATACAAATTTATAATTCAAAATAAGTTTTTTATGGGGAATAGATTAAACATGACATTTTTGTATGGGTATATTCACCCAAGGTTAACCATATATTACATGTAGTTAGTATTATTAATTGATTTATTTTTTTTAGGTGCATGACTCTAATGGAAAATTTATGTGGGTAACTTTAGTTTGACACAAATGAATATAAGATAAAGTGTACTTAATAATGATTAAAGTATTTAATCAATGTTATTAGGTTTATATATTTAGGGTTAATATTAGTTATCTAATTAAAGTCAACATATTTTTTTGGTTGGCTACTCAAGATAAATTTTTAAATACTAACAATATGGTTAATCATAGACTGACAATCCCAAACAAGTGCTCTTTTTGTAAAACATATAAGGAATCAGTTATCACCTTTTCCTGGATTGTCCCTTTGGTTCCAAAATGCTAGAGTTACTCTTTCAAAATTTTAATGTGGCTTGGGTTAGACCTAAATAAATTATGGATCTAATAACCCAATGGAATAAACATTGGAATCTTCTTTCCCTTTCCTTCTTGTGGCACCTCACTCTTCTCTATTGGTTCTAGGAAGTTTGGATATCTAGGAACAACTGTATTCTTACAAACAAAAGGTGGAATTCCAAGTCTATTTTTTATAGATTATACTAAAAAATCATAGAGAATTATAAGGCCTTTTCACCCAAAGATAAGGACATAGGATCAAAATATGAACTCTCAATCCTCTTTAATTATGTCCTAAGCCAAGAAGCCATTATTTTTGGGTCAAAAGATAATAGAAGTCAGACCAAATGGTCTAAACCCCTAAGGGGCTGGATGAAGATGAAAATCAATGTGGCCTTGAAGGGTAACCTAGGTAATGTAAGGGAGATGGGTTATTAGAGAATATGAATGGGATGTAATGTCTTTAGACAAAGTTCCCCTAGGGTTTTAGACCAACCATGTGGTGGAGGAAAATGTAGTACTCTAGGGAATTAAACTCATAGCTCAGTCCAAGATAGAAAATCTTGTGATCAAAGGGGACTCTCTTAACATTTTGAATGCTATTTAAGCCAAAGTAATATTGTCTTATACCATCAATTAGTTTATCAATAATTCCAAAAGTCTCCTCAATCATTTTATATAGTTATCAATTAGTCATATATTAGAGAAGGCAACATGGTAATAGTCGGCTTTTCTAACCTAAGGTTCGGGAACCCCTCATTAGTAATGTGGCATGAGAAAACCAAATTTACCTCACTTAGATGATGTGATTCACAATTAATCTAAAATCATATTTTGATTTGGAGTGGATTTTTTGCATGCAAGATATTTTATTTCAAACAAGCAAGACTTATATCCCACTATGTCTAATGATTAAACTACCCATGAAAAGGACTTGGTAGCCTATGATAATAAAAATAAGTGTGATGTCAGACCTTTTATCCTCTATTTTGAAGTTATAAATATATTTATGTGGAATTTATGCTCAAAAATCCATTTTAGAACCATTTGACAGGAAAAGAAGTCACCTTGGGTAGGGATAGAGACAGACTAGAGCCTATCTAATTCCCTAAAGTTTAAGATAACTTGAGAGTTTGGAAAAAAAAGTGGAAAGTTAGGATTTTAGAATTAATGTAGTATATCATTAGGCACAATGCTAATATGGCCAAAATTTTTTCCCTTACTTGGAAAAAATGTTCAGTTTGAATGCGTGGGCTAAAGATTATGATTATAGAACTAATCCACAAAGTTACATGTATTAGATGTGAATGAATAAAGGCCTTCAAGGAAAAATCCAAGAAACTTTAGTTGATGTAAACATTATTAAAAATAGACGTCATCATAAAAATTGAGAAAAAGGGTTCCCAAGGTAGAACCTAGCTAGACAGTGGTCTCAATTATGTCTCTAAATTATGAAGTATATCACCCTTGAAGGTAAGGTCACACTAATTTTATCTCACCATTTCTTATTATTGAAACATTTTAGAGGGAATAAAATTATCCTCCTATAATTTATTTTAAAGTTGTTAGAAAGCATAACTTTAGCATTTCAAATAAACTAAGAAAATGGCATTATCCATCAAGGCCTTATTTTTCTCCTAGTGAAAGTAAGGGAAGTACTAGGGGGTGTGAGGTGAAACTCATCATAAGTGATAAGGATGGTAATTAAGAGGTATAATTGGGTAACATAGAGGATGATAAGATGAACTATCTCTCTAAAAACCCCAATACTGACTCCCCCTCAGCTAGTTTCTAGATTGATTAGATCCATCTTAGCACCAAGTCTAGAAAATGTAAGGCAAGAAGTCCTTCTACCATTAAGGGGAAAACCCAAATTAGTTTGTATACAAATAAATTTTATCAATTCCTTTATCATCACTAATATTACTATTAGTCGACAATAATTCTACTTATCTCCTTTATTCCCTCTAATTCTATCCTAATATCACCTCTTCTAGTAATTTATCTAATATTAACCTCCTCATTTATTCATTTACTAATCTTATTTATACACCAAAAATTAATTAATCCTCATAAATAATGTCTTACACCATCCTAATCCTACTTATCCATTATTTGCTAATTTAAAATTCCCATAACTCACCTACCCACCTATACTAGCCTATTTCTAGCCTTTTCTACACCCCTAGTCCCTAATCACCCACCTAATCCATATCCTAATCCCTCAATAATCCTAATTATTCCTTAAGGAGATTATAGAATTATCCAATTCTATAACCTCCTCTAACTTGGCCCTTCCTCTCTAGAATCTTCCATTCTAGAGGCTTCCAAGGAATTTTTTATTCCTTGGAAATTCCTCCACCCTTGATCCTCAAGGCTCAACATTGAATTAGAGTCATTAAACTTCCTCCCCTTAGATTATTTATATAAGCCACTCCTCCATGGCCCAGGCGACCATTGAATCCATAAAATCTTCATGTCCACATGATCAACTAGTCCAAGTCAATGAATCAAGCTACCATAATGCTGCAAAAGCTGAGTCTAAGGTAATCTCAATCCATATCCTTATGTCTTTTTTATTATTAAATCTTAGTTTAGAGTAATTAGATTTAGGATTAGAATGTTTCTTTTAATGTTCATTCATCTATTTAGATTTTATCCTAATGGCTCTAGATCTTAATTAGTGGATTGACATTTTGGGTGTTTTGATGTCATAGCACAATCAAATCTATTTGCTCAAAAATTCATCTATATTTTGGTGACAATGGTGGGACACCTCTCCTAATTTAACCATTTTATTTATTAGTGGTATTTTTTGATAGCTTGTAGGGCTGACTAGACAAGAAGAATTTTTAGATTTTGATCAAACTTGCACTCCCAAGTGAATTATGGTATTACCCTACAAGTTATGACATCATAGTGGTAGTTTTATCTTGATAATCAAGATCTTTTGTTAACCTTGACCACTAACCATTAACTATTCTAGAATTTTTTTGAATTTTTGTAATATCATAATTTCATAAAGGGTGATTTTACTATATAATTGTAGTTTTGACAAAACCATAGTTTTGTAGTAGCAGTAGTGAAAAATCATAGATTTGTAGTGGCAGTATTGTAAAACCATAAATGTTCAATCACAGTATTGAAAAATCATAGATTTACATTTTTTTTACATATAAATAAATGATATTGCTCTTAAAGTAGCCATTTTGCCTTTTTGTCCTAAAACTACTGATCTGCTTATATATCCAACATGTTGATCTATTTGTGTCTATGAAAGAATCAAGGAAGGATCAACCCATAACATCTAAAACACATAAAAAACCCCCTCTCAACTACCTATTGTAAAATTAGAAGTCCATAATAGCGATATAGTTCTGATCAAAATTTTGATAAATTAGACTTTATTCTTGAGGCATTTAAAATAATTTTTGGGTTGTCTATAAATATTCTTCATCCTTGTAAATATTTTATCATCCTTTTGATATTTTTATTAAGTCTAACTAATATACTCTTAAACATTTTTCCTTGCACTATAAAATTGTAGATTAAAAAATCAAGGTTTTGGTATAAAAATCATAATATTGCCTTGAATCTCATGATTTTGTATAAAATTGCATGTTATCCACTTGTGGTTAACCAATTTATATAAAATTATGACTTTGTAGTCATGATATTGCATAAAAGTCATGATATTGCATTTTTGGGTCTTGGTATTGCATTAGTCTGACTGTGTATCTATGATTTTGTCCTCTGAAGTTGCAATTTTGCTCTTCATTTTTACCTTCAAAATTATCCTTTTAAGTGAATTTTTAGAGTCATTTTTGATGAATGTTTAGTCATTATAAGTCTCCCACAAGTCCCAAATTGGCTTTAGCATTAGGGGCATTGCTCCTCGACTTTACCCTATACCATGATAAGGAGCATGCCTAGGGTACACCCCTAGGCCACCTAAGGGGTTTTTCCCCTTGACCTCATAAGGGGATCTACCCCTCAACCTTGCAAGAGGTGTTTCCCATTGAATTTGATGGGGGCTACCACTGTCAAACCCCTGCATCATGGCCCCCTCACCTAAATAAGTTATAAAGCCAAATCATATATTTTTTAGTTTTTTTATTAAGTCATATTATACTAACATTATATTTATTATAGGGATAAATTTAGTGGATATTTTGACTTCTTAACATCTTATTTTGTAGGTCATATATTTTTTCTAACATCTTTGTCTTGCAGGTTAGCCCTCAAGAGTGCCAATCAAACTTCTAATCATTTTCTTGTAGGCCACCTGTCAAAGACATTTTGACATCTTAAAATCATTTTTTAAAAATCATGTTATCTTCTATGTATTTGATCTTGTATATATTTCACATCTAATTAATTAATTAATTAATCTCTTTTTGGTCTACTTGTCTATTTCTTGAGGGCTATGGTAGTGTATGCTCTCTTCTTTTCATCCTTGTAGCAATTCCTAGATGATCAAAAAGCACTAATAAACCCTCATATTTTTATTTTCTAGAGGAAACATGACATGGAAATGACACTAACACAATTTTCATATTCTTAGGGGGATATTGACCATGGATTTCACCACCATGCACTAATCCACACTTTGTGTTCTGGTAGAGTATAAATATTAGGGAAAATTGGCATTAGGCTAAGTAGTTGACCCTATATAGGTCATCTATAAATGGGATGAGTTCATTATTTTAACTAAGTATCATACAACACCCTAAATGGACTTGTGCCCCATTGTACCTAGTGTATATCATGGAATCCCTTAGAAAACCTATATAACCTAACATAAGACCCTTTAATTGTAGTAGGTAATCTACTACCAGAATCAATATCAACACCTAAGTGATTATCATGAGAAGATATGGTTGAGAGGGTTTAGTTGATACCATAATGGGTAAATATCCTACATCCTCACCTACAAAGCCATTATATGGTGTGGCCATCGAGTTGCACACCCATCAATTTACTAATCTTGGGATTGTGGCATGTTTACTTGGGTGTGTATCATGTTAGACTAGTACTATTTCTGAACTAAGTTAGCCTTTCTCCCCAAACCCATACATGACTATCTAGGTATTTTTGTGTATATATCCATCATGTATATTCTTACCTCTATCTTTCACATCCTTTATCTATTATAATATCATCTTGTATATTCCATCATCTCATTTCAACCCTATCTTAATCCAATCCCATCCTTATCAAACCATATCAATACTATCTTACTTTGTTCAACTTTTGGTCACATGTGTCCAAACCATCCCCATATCATTCATCTTACCCCCTTATCATTTCATCATCATCATCTATATTTACTTGTCCTTGTCTTAATCCCATTATCCGATTACCCCCTCAACTAATAACATATGCATCTCACCTTGAGTAATTCGGTCTAAAGTTTTGAGATATTCCTCATTTTATCCATCCATATCATCCTATCACTCTAGTCCACTATCACTCATCACTTGGTCACATCTCATACCTAGTCAATATCTTTCTATCATCTTGTCACTTTATTGGTTTCAATTTAGCATCCAATCAATCACCAATCTAGTCACCTCTAATCCAGTCATCTTGCCTATTGAAAACTAGAACCCATCCAATCATCAACTTGCTAGTTTGAATTTATGTACTATCAAATCCCAATCTTATTTTTAGCTTGAAAACTAGGCATTATCGGTAGATCATTGGCACTTATTATATTATTGGTCTAAAATTTGATCCTAGTCTTACATAATCTCAATCACATTTCATCCTCACCATCACTTGTCATACTAGCTCAATCATTTAGCCTTTCTTTGACCAAGTACCTATCCAATTCCTAAATCTACCTTCTCATCATCCATTCCCCTTTCATCATACATCCTCATGGATTTGGACCCTATACTCATGGACCAATACCTATTTGCTAATAAGGATGAGATCCTTTTGTAAGACCTTAAAATGGTTACCTACCTAACTTCAAAACTCAATCCCATTAAAACCAAACCAATGTACCATATCTTTACCCATCCATAATCATGGTCAAAACCATTATCCATTCATCATAATTATAGTCCTCATATCCCTTAATATATAAGTAATCAAGTTTCCCTATTTAATCAATATATCTTCACTAATAAAAATGAAGTCCTCTTATAGCTATTGGAGATGGGTGCCTACCTTCCTAATGATTTTGAGACCCTAATCCTAAGGTCACCTAAAAAACCAATCCCTCATCAACCCTCATGCCCATCCTATTCCATTCCACCATTCACTAGTCCTAATCCTAGTCATGACCTTCCCAGTCCAAAAATTTCCTTATTTAATAAGTATATTGCTAAAAATAAGGGGGCAATCCTCTCACATATCCTTTAGATGGGTACCCAAATTCTCAAAAATCTCAACCCCATACAATCCACCATACCCCTAGTTTGTACCCATCCACAGTGAAATACTCCATCTACCAATCATAGTCCATCACAAATCCCCCATCCTAATAGTAGAGGGAGGCATAGCTTGTCGACCTTGCCTCATTCCCATTTTTCTCCTAAACAATATCACACTGCACCATCTCCTTATATCATGAGATCACCATCACATTCCTCTACTACTAAATCTAATATTCACACATCCATCCTTATCAACATGCCATGTACCCCTTTCCCCATCTATATAGAATCCCTATTTTGGAAATTAAGGTCCATAGGCATGATTTTCCACCCTCAAACATGACCTATAGGTATATGCAAGTGTGTACCCTCTTGGTATCAACCTAAAAAAAATTGTATATATCATAAAATCTTCTAGAATTGTATCAATAGATGCCACCCATTTAGAGATTATATCCAAAATTTAAATAATAATAGAAATATTGAAATTGAGGGTGAGTCCAATCCATCCAATCCTATGAGTGTTCAAAAAGGGGTATGCCAAGAATTGCTTCCTAAATGTAATCAAGTTTTTCCCCTCCCTAACAAGGTCATTAATTCAATCCCATTCATCCAACACACATACTTGATCAATCCATCCCTATGAAACATTCACATAACATCCCCCATATTAATAAATATATTAATCCTAAATCATCCATTCACAAACCCAAGGTAAAAGACGTACTTGTAGACAATCATATGGTTCTTACTAAAAAATCATCTATGGGATACACCACCTTGTTAGAGTCCACATAAGAATGGTCAGGATCATGTTATAAAATAACATCTAAATTAGAAATCATGTCAAAATCATCATCCCTTGTTAATTATGAAGGTCATGATGAACCTATCTCTTCCAAGATGTCTCTATTGTAGATCAATCAGAAGGTGTAGCTCTTGATCTATCCTAGGATGATGAAATTATAGCACAATCCTTGGATGCTCTCTTAGTCAAAGATCATCAAGCTGGATATGAATCAACTTTATATCCTGATTCCCCCAAGAGTCTTAGTGATCCTTTTGAGATTCTTAAGGACACTTTCTCCACCATTAAGGCTATAGTTTCTAGTGACCTTTATGATGACTATGCTACCCATTATCCCCTTAATCCACCACATATCCTTAATCATTCAACTCTCCTCCATAATCCCTACATCCTACTCCATAAATGGGATAAATAAGAACATGCATCATTAGATTCTCCTTTGCATTAAATATTGTCTATTTAATATACAAGGATCCAAGCCCATAATTAGTTAATCCCATCAAATAATAAAGCATGATATGATCCTAATCTAATTAATCAAAGTCAAAATGAGTCTTATAATTGGCCAAGTCATAAATAATCATCCGCTAGTATAGATATCCTTGAATTTATAGGGGTATCTCTAAATCAAAATCATTTATCCATTCAAAATCACTTCCCTCTAGTGAAGCCCATAATCAAGCACAAAAAGGCAACTAAAGTCATAATACAAAATTAGTATATCAAAATAATTTCAAAAATAATCATCATTGACCGACCATTATCTTAATGTTTGGATCAAAGGATCATAAAACCAAAAGGTCTTGGATCCCTTAATCTCATGGCACCAATCTAAAAAATCCCCTCCACCATATCCAATGGTGTATGCAACTATCAAACCCCATTTCCACTCCCCATCCTATCATATCATATATCATGATCATATCACTCATTCACATCTTATATTCCATTATTACAATCATGACGTACTCCCATCCATATGATGTCTCAAAATCCATAGGCAATATTATCACTCTTAGGGGTTATAAAGACACCTAGTTGAGATGTCTAAAGTACATCAAATCAAGAGTCAATTAAGGCCACTAGGACATATAAGAATTTATCATCCATCACATGGTCCTAGCATCGCATATCTCTAGAATAAGTGGTAGTTGAATACCTAGATATTATTGTCATTTATACATCTTTCCCATATATAATAAATTAAGATGCCATCAATAAAATAAAAAATAAATAAAAAAAGTCAAAAAATATAAATATAATAAAAAATCATTCATATAATGGTGAAAATTAGTCTTTTGGTGCCTTAGAAAAGTACCATGATGAAAATTGGTTTCTGACATCATGTTTGAATAATCTATTATCCTCATTATACCTAAACACTTGGGGTCAAGTCCAGCCATGTCATATCTCTCTGCCTATTTTACCTACCCATCATCCACCATCCTATCTTGCATCTCATTATGTCAATCATTCCTTCACATCTTTACCCTCGTATGAGAAAGGAAGATGTCTTGAAAAATGTTCTGGAATCATCTTGACATATACTCCAATGGACACTCAGGTAATTCAATATCTAGTTCCTTCTTGATGTGGTCATTGGCAATCCCTAGTACATTTTTCTGTGGTCCCCATTTCCTTTTCAACAACATCCACATCCTTTTATCATTCCATCCATCCTTATCCTAGTTTCTATATTTGGTATTCAATTTTATAGTAACCCTATTTGTATAATGTACATATATATTCCAAAAAATCCTAAAAATTATAAAATGCACAAAATCCCAAAAATGCCCAAGTGGTATTATATTTTGTCATCTTGTCATATGTATTAAGTTCTCCATGTCATCTTGACTTGTCTTATGTCTAGTCCATCTTTTCATCTTGTCCTAATCTTTGCATCCATATCCTAATCCAAATCCTTATCCTAATCTCCAAATATTTAGATTATTCCTCATCCAAGTCCCTCATCTAGTTTACAATCCATATCCTTACCCAAATCCTAATCCTAATCATTGTCATTAGTCTATTCCATCCAATTCTATGTTAAGTCCATAGTCACATCCTGGTTATTCTAGTCTATCCCATTACTCAAGCACTCATGCCATCATTAGATAAGACATTATGACATTGAATATAGATACTTGTGTGTGTTACTTGTATGCTCTATGTTGTTTGACTTGTTTGCATCATGTGCATATCTTGTTTGTCTTGTGTTTTATTTGCATCATGTATATTTTTATCTATTAGGTAATGAATTAGGATTATATGATGACACTAAAATATATATAATAATGCCTTTTGGTGCTTTCAATGATGCAAAGTTCATTATTTTCCCATGTACTTTAGCATAATGTCCCCTTGGTCATACTTATATCATGATTCATACTAAAAAATGTCATATTTATTATATTGCTTAGACTATGATGAGCATAATGAAAACTATGATGGATTCATCATATACACCCTCATCATTTATCTAATCATCTGATCATCCTTATTTCTCATCACTAATCTAATCTTCTTGACCCATTCGACTAACATTCTATCTTTTATCCTCATAATACTCATATCATAATTTGAATCATATCCTCTAATCACTAACCATTATCCTCAAATTACTAATCATTGTCATCTTCATCATCTTTTGCTCTATCAATTATCATTTATCCCTAAGTTTGAACTACAATGTCTTGAGGTATTTTTAGACTATGTAAGTAGCACTTAGTCACACGGTGTGCCTAAGGTTAGCTCATTTACTCTCTCTTTTTTTATTCACATCCTTTCTTCATTTTATCATCTTGCATCAATCAAATCTTTGAGCTATAATATCACTCATTTAATCAATCACTCTATTGATCCATCATTGTAATCATATCCTTCATATTTTCATCAGTCACATACACCTATTTATTGGGCCTAAAAACTCACAACATCCATATTTTCTCCCATAAATCATTCATTTAAAGTTTATGGTTTCCTCCCTAAATTGGGACATGACTAGAACCATAACTATATCACTATTATTAGTTACATTATGGCTACTTGATTTGATGTAATGTAGTTTAATTCTTCCCTTTTGTCCTTTGGTCACTAGATCATATTGATCATTCTCACTCATCAACTTCATAATCTCACTCAACATTAGCTTTGATATACATCCATCATTAATCCTATAGAATTATAATATTTAGATCTATGCTTTTTCAACATGTGTCCTTATCTGGGATATGTTGACAACTAATGGCCTTTATCATATCAGTCTACATCTCTCCCTAGCATGCATCCTTACCTGGGATACGTTGAAATCTTTTAGCCTTTTATCTCATCATCATCATTATCATTTTTTCTCCCTATGCATATGTATTTTCTAGTGGCATAATCCATTTATAGCTCACTACTTAGGTTAAGTTTATTATCTTCATCATCTATGTCCAAATTTAACATCCCATCCCCTTGTATATTCATCACATCCCACCCCTTATTTCCTTTCTTGACTGTCCATCCATCTCATTCTTCCATACATGTCCTCTCAAGGCGGCATCCTATCCACTAACATAATCTAATCACATTCATCTATGAAATGGTTTTTATTTGAAAGACCATTACTTAGTCCACTTTGTCCACTCACAATGCCCTTTCAAATAGGGGGAAAATGTATGCACCTAAATTTTTTTATTTCCTTTATCATCACTAATGTTACTATTAGTCGACAATAATTTTTCTTATCTCATTCATTCCCTCTAATTCTAGCCTAATATCACCTCTTCTATTAATTTATCTAATATCCCCTTAGTCATTTATTCATTTAATAACCTTATTTCTACCCTACCAATCAATTAATCCTCATAAATCATGTCTTACCCCATCCTAATCCCACTTATCCATTATTTGGAAATATAAAATTCTCATAACTACCTACCCACCTACTCTAGCCTATTTATATCCTTTCCTAAACTCCTAATCCCTAATCACCCACCTAATCCCTATCCTAATCTCTTACTAATCTTAATTAGTCCCTAAGGATATTATAGAAATCTCTAATTCTATAACCTCTTCTAACTTGGCCCTTCCTCTCTAGAAGCTTCCATTCTAGAAGCTTTTAAGGAATTTTTAATTCCTTAAATATTATTCCACCATTAATCCTTAAGGATCAAATTTGAATGAGATCCATTGATCTTATTCATCTTGGCTTATTTATACAATCCACTCCTTCATGGCCAAGGCAACCATTGAATCCATTAATTCTTCATGTCCACATGATCAACTATTCCAAGTCAATGAATCAATCTACCATAATGCTGTAAATCTGAGTCTAAGGTAATCTCAATCCAAATTCTTTTTGTCTTTTTATTATTCAATCATGGTTTGGAAAAATTATCTTTAGTATTAAAGTGATGCTTTAAGTATTCATTTATCTATTTGAATTTTATCCTAATGGATATAGATCTTAATTAGTGGATTGACACTTTGGGTGTTTTGATGTCATATCAAAATCAAATCCATTTGATCAAAATTTCATCTACATAGTCATCATAACCTGGTCTAAAATGGATGGTAAGGATGAAAAGTGTCACCTTGAAGATCCCTCCTTGGACCGTAGGAGGAAATTAAGAGAATTTGATGATAAATTACAAGAAATAATACATTTTATGGCTTAAATGAGGGAGGAATGGAACACTAGGAAAGATAAGAGTGATATTTTTAGGATGGAGTTAGAAAACCTTAGAACTAGGGAAAAGGAAAATTGGCTAAAGAAGCAGAAGTCAAGACCCCCCTAAAGGATAAAGGAGTGGGTGATGTTTTGATCCATAAAATAGCACTAAAAACATACCAAAATGTTTACCAAGGGATCCTTTTAGGAAATTTATTAAAAATACCAAAATTATTCCATAAAATAATCAACTTAAATAAAATCAATGCAAGAATATGAACCACACTGCATAAAAGTTGATTACGGAGTTTGGCAATGACTACATCTTCGGGTTCACTTAAAACATGAACTAATATATTTATATTAATTTAATTTACATGGCCAAAATATTACAATTATCTAAAGGATCCTCAAATATCTCATACAACTCAGAAACAACTCTTTGAAAAGTCCTAGAACCCACCAACATACCTTCCACCTTCTTGTCATGAAAGCAATCTTGCATTCCTAAAATTATCCACCAAAAGTCTTACTTCAAGAATTTAAAAACTATCTCAAATGAAATAAAATCATGAAATAAATTATATTTATATAATATTTTTATATTCTAAAACATTTCATCAGTTCACTCTAAAGTCTGAAAATAACTCTAGATGCTTCGAAAATAGTGATACATGCAAACTGGTCCTAAACTGGCCATTACACAGTATACAAAGCTTCACTTCAAGGAATTAAAAAATACATAAAAGGACCTCAAATATATAAGATAATAATATGTATATAACCATCTTAAAATCTAGAATATTTCACTAGTTTACTCTGAAGCTTGAAATTCACTCTAAGTGCCTCAAAACTGAGGAAGAGTGCAATTGGGTCCTTTATGCCTTAGCTACTTGGCTGAGAACCTTGTTGAAGATTTTTGTTCAAATAAAAATTCATGGATTTATATATTTGTTCAAGCCCATGGGCATAACATTAAATCCTTATTATTTTATCCCATATCTCATAGGTTCCATTCCCATTGGCAAGGTATTTGATTTAATCCAAACAATATCCCATATTTGGGAAATAGTGAGTTGATTTAGTTTTGAAAAGGCATGGTATTTGTAGCTTCCAATGCCGATGCATGGGAAAGGCACTTATTTCAATCTTGGACATGGCATTTATGGTGTCATCATGCTATCTTCATCCCCTCCATGCTTCGTGTCCACCATGCCAAACACATCCATGTTAAGCTTGGCCATGGTAGTTAGGTTCTATGGTACGTTGAAACCAGGTTGTGTTAAGTTGGGAAAGTATGTCATGACTCAGAATTCATGATTCAAACCCAACTCAAAACAACAACATACACTATCAAAGATAAAGGATGAAAACCAACCCAATTTTTTGCATGAACTCACTGACACATCTTCACTTTGACAATGTTTGACCACAACTTTGACCAGTCATAATTTCCACATATAGACTTAGATTTGGTTTGTTCAAAATGCATCAAAAATATTGTGATGATATCTAAACTAGGGAACTATTTTTGAAATCTTCCATGATGGTCAATTTTTCTAATTGACTAGTTTTGACTAAAACTTTGACTTAGTTTGAGTGTCTACATAAGGAGCAAATGAGCTTTGTTTCCCACATTATGCATACCATTATAAATATATAGATGAAATATATGCTATGATAGTGGTTTCAAGACCATTTTAGATCATTATAATAATGACCTCTAGATCACACCTCCCCACTAAGAAGGCTTTTGGTCCACTAAAAGTTGGTATGCAACTTGATCTTCTAAAATGTCATTCAATTTTGAAGATACTCTGATAGGTCTTATTAGTCTACTTAGGTTCCAAAACTATGCCTACAGCTCTTGGAACAATCAACTGATCATACCTTTCATAATTCCTCTACTATTGCATGTACATCAATATCCTTTACATAGAACTAGGATTTAAAAAGTAATGACTTCCTCTGCTCCATGGATTCACAAGAGCCTATAAATAGACAATTCAAGTGATCTTATTTACTACACGGCTATAATGAGCCTCTACATAAAATTCTAGTGATATCCTCTACTACATAGCTTCAATGATCCCTACACAAATTTGAGATCCTAAATCTCCTCTGCTACATAACCTCAATGAACCTCTACACAAGTCTGAGATTCATCACTTACATTCATGTCCTCCTCTACTACACATCCATTCAAGGGCCTCTACATAGAATTACATGTGGATAATAAAATCTCCATCAACATCCTTTTCTACTGCATAGCCATCCACAAGCCTCTACACAGAACTAAATGTGAACCTACTGCTTCTTGGGTTTGTTAAACTATTCTCTACAAAATAACACTTGATAGAAACAAGAATATAACATACCCTATTTAATCTACACATACCATTATTAATGGAAAATGAGTATAAAAAGGTGAGAAGACAACTTGAGTATGATAAAATTGTCACTCAATTCTTCTCTATAGGCGACTCCACAAAAAAAAACATTACAATTTTTACAATGCATATATACACAAATTACAAACAATGCCTCTTGGGTATTTTAAACTATGCATGGTGTATGTCACAATACTTCCCATATGGGTCTCATTCATACATCCTAACTAGCACATTATTTTTGTTGGTTTTATGATAATATACAAATAGATAAACCAAAATGCTTGAAATCCTTTAACTACGACAAAATATTCCTTATTAGCCATTAAATCTTGGTGTGGGCCTAGCTCCTTTAGTAGTCACCCTATGGATCATCATGTGGCTCACCTTCAGGTTCTTAATGGTCATTTGGTACATATGAGTCTGATGTCTAACTAGAAATGTCATGATTGGGTCTAAAGACCTAACTTGTCTCAAACTACATGATCCAAATGTGATCCAAGTTAAGCTCTATGCTATCACCTATGAAATATGTTTATCGAGTGAAGAGATAAAAATTTACTAGAAAAATCTCATTCATCTCCAATGGGATGATATCAAGAGTCACCATGTCTAAGAACTATCTCCCAACTACAAATTTCAAGGTGCTATAACATGTTGCCATAATTTAGACAATGCCATTCTACATACCAATTGTTTTGGCATGAGGTAGTGGAAATGTTGGCAAGCCCAATCAATGTACTACATCAATAGTCATATAACCTATTTCAATGTCCCCCTCAAACACAAGTCTAATGACACATCCCTCTGAAATAACTAGAACGCTCTACCTGGAGGTTCTTGTAGATCATAAGATAATGTCTAGAGGTCTAGATGGTGTCCTCTATAAAACTAAGGATTTCAAATGCTAACTGGTATTTGGAATAGTAGGAACCTTTCCTATATCTACGTTTTTCTATTGGAACCACCTCAGTGCATGAACAAGATGTTGCAACCAATAATGTTCTACCACATGTCCATGTCTTGAGCAATGACTAAAAATTAGGATAGCTAAAGTACTAGGATCATCTCGATGGAATCTATAATGTCTTGACTCTTTTGATAATTGATCAAAAAGAGAGTCTACTTTCTACTAGATTCTGATGATCTACTAGTCCTATCTGCATCGATGTGCATTCACATTCACCACAATCATGTTCAGCTTTGCCATCCAATAAGCCTACTCCCATTAGCATGATACAACCATATGTATCACTGTGTCCAAGAATAAAAACACTGTGGTAAACTATATCCATTGATATAAATCCATGACTTCAATTTGGTCCCGAATAACTTACGCTTCCATGTCAATACACAAATAGAAGCTCACTAACACAATGCAGAAAAATTGTTAGCGAGTAGCAAGAACCACTCTAATACCAAACTTGATCCATAAACTACCACTAGAAATGTACCAAGGATCCTTTTAGGAAATTTATTAAACATACCAAAATTATTCCAAAACTAATAAACTTAAAGAAAAGCTATGCAAGAATATGAACCACACTACATAAAAGTTGATTATGAAGTTTAGCAATGCCTACGTCTTTGGGTTCACTTAAAACATGAACCGATCCATTTCCATGAATTTCAAGTACATGGAAAAAATCTTAAATTTTTCTAATGTATCCTCCAATATTTCATACAACTCAGCAACAATCCTTTGAAAAGTCTTGAAACCCACGTACAGATATTCTACCTTCCTGTCGTGAAAATAATCTTGCATTCCTAAAGTTATCTACCAAAAGTCTTACTTAAATACTTTAAAAAGTGGCTAAAACAAACTAAATTTATGAAAATAATTATATCACTAGAATCATAGTGGAGTATATAACATTTTATCAGTTCACTTGGAAGTCTGAAAATGACTCTAGATGCTTTGAAAATGGTGATACATGCAAATTAGTCCTACACTAGCAATTACATAGTCTGCAAAGATTCACTTCGAGGCATTAAAAATGGAATAAAACTAACTTAAATATAGAAAATAATAATATGGATGGAACCTTATTGGAATCTATAATATTTCACTAGTTTACTCTGAAGCTTGGAATTCACTTTAAGTGCCTCAAAACCAAGGAAGAGTGCAATCGGGTCCTTTATGCCTTTACTACTCAACTAAGAACCTTGCTGAAGATTTTTGTTCAAATAGAAATTCATGGATTTATATAGTTTTTAAGGCCCATGGTCATATTTTTAAATCCTTATAATTTTATCCCATAGGTCATATGTTCCATTCCCATTGGCTAGGTATTTGATTTAATCCAAACAATATCCCATATTTGGGAAATAGTGAGTTGGTTTAGTTTGGAAAGGCATGGGCTTCATAGCTTCCAATGCCAATGCATGGGAAATTTCAATTATCTTAGGCTTGGAAGTGGCATTTGTGGTGGTATCATGTTGCCTTTAGCCCCTCTGTGCTCCATGTCGACCATGCTAAACAGGGCCATATTAAGCTTGGTCATGGTAGTTGGGTTTCATGGTACATTAAACCCAGACCATGCTAAGCTGGGAAGCCATGTCATGACTTAGAATTCATGATTAAAACCCAAATCATACTAATATCATACACTATCAAAGATGAAGGATGAAAAACAACCCAATTTTTTTCATGAACTTGTTGCCACATGTAACCTTGTGATTGGTCCATGTTTATGCTACGTCATCACTTTGACTAAGTTTGACCGGTCATAATTTTTACATACAAACTCAGATTTGGTCCATTAAAAATGTTTTAGAAATATTGAGATGATATCTTTGCAAAGGAATTAGTTTAGAAACATTCTATGATGGTCAATTTTTGTAGTTGACCAACTTTGATTGAAATTTTGACCTACTTTGACCAAAAATTTCACTAGTTGCATAAGGAGCAAATGAGTTCTATTTCCCATGTTCCACATACCGTTGGAAAGATATTTATGAGATATACACTATGTCATTGGTTTTAGGACCATTTGAGATCATTCCAATAATGACCTCTAGATCATGTTTCCACCCAATCCTAACAAAAGTTTGACACTATTTCTAAAAGGACTAAATTTGCACATAATACCTAAAAGGATAAGAAAGACAATAGGAATTCAAATAATAAAAGGATAAAGGGAGTGGCTAAAGGCCTGAGTAAGCATACTAGTGGAAGAATTATGAAGTAAATGTTAAAGGAGAACACAGGCAAGATGGAATGTGCTATACCCAAGGAACGTACTGAATTTGAGTCTTATGGTAACATATTTAATAATTTTATGGTTTCCTAACTTAGTCTATAATTTTTTGCTTTGATTTTTTGGTAGGTTATTGGTTTTTTGGCTGATGTCCCTCTTTGTTGGTTAGCCCAATGGGTTGTTTGTTTCATGACTAGTTTTTATTGTTCTCTATTATACTTTATGGTTACGAAAAACCTGTAAATCTTGCTTTTTTACCAAATAAAATAAAAAATATAATTTTATGTAGGGTTTTATTATAATGTATTTCATGAATGTATTTTTTATGAAAAACACTAGAATGACTATTATTTTGTTATACTGGGTAGGTTCCATAATATGGCCATCATTATTACAAATAAGAATAAAATAAATGCATAAGAAATCATGATTCCTAATTCAACCATGTTTAGGTTCATTTTGGATTTCCAAAATATATTGTTTCTAATCATAACTTGTGGTGTATAACCCACTTTTGTCAAGCATTGTGAGTCATCATGGGTACATGGTTGGATTAGTATAATGCATTTCAACCTTAAATAGATGGATAAATGGACATTTTTAATCACACATTTTCCATCTCCTATAAATGTATAATAGTGCAAATCTACACATTTAGAATGATAATATTTTATACATTTATTACATACAACATATCTTTTCACAACTCTATGGGTAACATTCCTTTCCAAATATGTCCTGGGTTCTACCTAGTGTCACCTCCATGCATATCCCATTGCACACCATCTGGTAAGGATTTACCTACAAAATAATTAGAGATGAATAAGGCACAATGTTTTTTGAAACAAATCTAGAACAATAATCATCAAGTTCAAAAGATACACTCACCACTACTACCTTTAGTTAAATTCTTGCATTAATTTGGGTCGAAATTATACTAAAAATAATGTTTTTTGTTTTTTTTTCACCAAAACTTTCAATAAATCCCATAAAATCTATTAGTTCAACTCTGATGGATAGATGAAATGATAATAATTTTTATTACACTCAAGTTATGTCATTTTTACACTAGCTTTGCATCAAGATTGTGCAAAATTTTGGCATTATGTTTGCATGGAAGATTGGCTATAATTATTTTTTAATTATTGGTAACTAGGTAGAGTCCCACTCATACAAATGTGAGGTCAAATCTATCCACTTGAAACTATACACTCTAGCATCCATAGAAATTAACCACTCACTACAAAGTGATATAATTATGGGATTTGATCAAAGAACTACTTGGTGCAAGGTGACATTATCAGTGTATATATGTATGTATCTATGTGTGTGTGTTTGTGTGTGTCTATATATATATATATATATATATATAAAATAATAATAATAATAATAATAATAATAATAATAATAATAATAATAATAATAATAATAAAAGGGACTATGACAATCATGAGAGAGAAAAGTTTCCATGAATTCCTTCAATTTTCCTAGAAAAAGAAGTTCAAATGTTCCATGCCTTCCTTCACTTTACAAAAAAATTGGTCTTCAAGTTTATTTGACAAAAATAAAAAATTTGACCTAAAATTTTCTACCCAATTAAAATATTCCAACACTAGTGTATTGTTCTATTCTTAAGGAAACTCTATGAAATGTGCCTTGAACTATGAAAAACCATTCATTTTCAGTGATACATTGTATCACATCTTGTCCAAATATTTGAACACTAATTATATATAATTTTTGAAATTATTTTCTTTTCAACTCCCACATAACTAAACCAAGATTTTAGGCATACATAGTTTGAAAACCCTCGCATCTGAATTAAATCCAAAATTAAGCTTGCTCCCATTATAATATTAAAAATTAAAAAAAAAAAAAAAAACCCTAATATTGACCATTAAATTTAAATTCCATAAAAAAACAACTAATGGAATTTATCTCTATTTTTAAAAAAACATGTGTTCTATGAAGTTTAAAATGTATGTGAAAATAGTCATTTACAATCAACACTATATATCATCACAACACAAAATTGTGGGATTGGAAAGGGAAGGGAATGAAAATTGATGAAAATTGAAAAACATTAAATTATAACAACCTTTTTTATATTTGTATGAAAAAAATTTGAAACAAGGGGAAAACTAAATGCAATTAAAAAGAAACATGAGGGTTGGAACTTGGACCTATGTTGGATTTAAAAAATATGGTTTTGACATGTAACTAAAAACACAACTAATCACATGAATTATGATATTGATTTCTTAAAAAAAATGTATCACAAAAATGATGCATATACACCCTAAATAAGAAACTAGCCCTTTATTGAAATGTAATATGAATGATGGGCAAGGTTAAATAATGTTTATATATAATTAGGAAAGCTAATAGTCATATCAAGCTATAAAGATGAAAATTAGAGAAATATTCTTGTACTTATATTAGTTAAGATGATACAATAGTGAATTATATAGTAAAAAATAAAAATAAAATAAGTGTAAATTTAACTTGAGATGTATTTGAGGAAAAATCCTCCCACATAATACTAGAATCAAAGTACTCATTTTTTCTATAGCCACTTGTCTTGATGTAAATACTTTATGAATTTATATGGCATTTTTATTCCCATATTATTCTTATTCAAAATCAATGTTGTCATATCCCACAATATTTTCATTCAAAAAAAAAAGTGTGTGTGTGTGTGTGTGTGTGTGTGTGTGTGTGTGTGTGTGTGTGTGTGTGTGTGTGTGTGTGTGTGTGTGTGTGTGTGTGTGTGTGTGTGTGTGTGTGTGTGTGTGTGTGTGTGTGTGCGCGCGTGTGTGCGTGTGTGCGTGTGTGTGCGTGTGCGTGTGCGTGTGCGTGTGCGTGTGCGTGTGCGTGTGCGTGTGCGCGTGTGCGTGTGTGCGTGTGTGTGTGTGTGTGTGTGTGTGTGTGTGTGTGTGTGTGTGTGTGTGTGTGTGTGTGTGTGTGTGTGTGTGTGTGTGTGTGTGTGTGTGTGTGTGTGTGTGTGTGTGTGTGTGTGTGTATTAAAAAAGAAATGTAATATGTACCCCAAAAAAATTAAAATATTTAATATAATATAAATGAGTTTCATTATACAATACAAACAAAATAAATTAAAAGAATAAGTACTTTAATTTTAATCTAAGGTGAATTTGATAAAGAATCATTTGTCATAATACTAGAAGTAAAGTATGGTATTTGTTTTTGGAGACACTTATCTTAATGGAAATAATACATGAATTTGTATGGCATATTTTGTCTCAAATTATTCTTCTTTGGAATCACTCATCATATCTCATAAGATTTTCCTTCAAAATTGAAAACATTTATGTATATATATACAAATTATTTGTATATATCTGTGTATTGTGTGTGTGTACACAAATAATTTGTATATATGTATGTATGTATGTACATATGTATGTATGTATAGATATATATTTATGTATGTATGTATATAGGAAAAAAGTATATACATCACAAAAACCACCACCACCATAAAATCAAATGCATACCACTTTCATTGTATAATTGGGTGGAAAACTTTGAAACAAACTCTTCATTCAAGGAAAAAATGACTACTAAAATGTCTAAAATTTTATATTCCTAGAAAATTATTTCTTTAAGATAATTACGTGAAGCTATTATGATTGTTTAAAAACTTATATCAGGTCAAATATATGTTTATGTTATGCAAGGAAAGGAGGAAATTGCATCTAAAATGGAAACTAATATAACTCAACAAAGATTTAAAATGAACCACAACATAAGAATGAATCTATAAATTTTTATCTTGACAAAGCAATGAAATAATAAGAAAGAGAAGAGAGGAAATTAAAATGGGAATTTAATCATATAATTTTCATTGAATCTAATTATTATTTACCACAAAAATTTGAGATGCTACTATGAATTCAATAAAATTCAAGGATGAATAGGATAGTGAGATGACTCTCAATGATTTTTTTTAAGGTTTTTTTGAAGTTTCTTGGTTTGTTGTAGTTTTTTTTATTAGAGTTTATAGGTTTATTGAATGGTTTTTGTTGAGATTTTTGTATTTTTGTGGGTTTTCCCTAAAAAAAATTCTAATTTTTTTCTATATGAATTACATAAATATAAATTGAATCCACGTGTAATTTTAAAAACTACATATCTCATATTTTTTGTTTTTGTAGGAGTGGTATCTCTTCTTTGTTTCCCTCCACTCCTTCACCTTTCCCTAATTTTCCCTCTACTCCTTTCCCTTTATTTTCCTCCTATTCCTTCTTATTTCCTTGGATTTTCCTTCCATTCCTTTCCCTTGTTTTTCCCTTCACTCCTTCCCCTTTCCTTGGTTTTTTTACTCCATTCCTTGCCCTTAATTTTCCCTCCCATACTTCTCATTTATCTTATTTTTTGCTCCATTAATTTTCTTATATTTTCCCTCAGAACTCTCTAGTAGTACATATATTGCTCCTTTCTATCCATTCTTCCTCATTGTTGTTGTTATCTCCTCCCTTTATCAAAGCGTTTATTATTCATTTATCAAGGTTATTTCCATCCTTTCTTCTTTGATCTCACTATCGTTTTTAGTGTAAACAATAAAATATAGTGTGAGGACATATGAGCACTCAAATTTTTATTATTTTTAATTTAGGTTTTATTGTGGCATAAATTGGATGAAACTTATGAAGAGTTTTTTTTTCCACTTGTTGCATCAAATTTACACTAAAGTTTTGTCATTTTTTTATGCAAATACATTTTATGGTAAAGAAAACTTTGGCAATGTAATTTCAATCCAATTGGTGGTGTTATTAACACCAAATGTAGTAGTGCATACCAATAAAAAATCTGTAAAGAGTACCATGACTGACACTACACACCTAATGAATTTGAGGTGGGATATATGGTATGGTTACATCTTCATAAGAAATACTTTAGGTACCCCAATGAAAATTTAATATTTTGTGTTACGGTCCATAAACCATCTATGGGCTTGTGGGTTTCACTATTAACTCATAGATTATGCACCACTAGGGCATTCCAAACACCTAGATCTAGTTGCACCTACATATCACACAATTTTTGTTGTACTTGAGGCATTGGGAGAGTATACCAAGTCACATTAAGGTTAGTTGTGCAGAGAGCTCAAGCATATCAAATCTATTATGAAAAGGTAATTTTATACATCATAATAGGATAATCATAATAAAACATAAACATAAAAACCATATCATCATCTCATACTATTGTATATACACAAATACTTAAGAATGTTAAAAGAAAATATTACTTTCTTCTTTACTTAATCAAAGTTACAGATTAATTATATTTCTTGTTTAGTGTACACTCAAACTAATTATTCAAA
Source organism: Torreya grandis (assembly GCA_037957365.1). Taxonomy (NCBI): domain Eukaryota; kingdom Viridiplantae; phylum Streptophyta; class Pinopsida; order Cupressales; family Taxaceae; genus Torreya; species Torreya grandis. The sequence continues at coordinate 1,240,477 of JARHVA010000261.1, read as the reverse complement.
CATTGACATCATAAAAACATTATATATATTTATCTCTATATCTTAGACATGGTGAGATTTTATAATACATAATAAACATCTATTATGTAATAATTTATAAATTTGTGTTCCTAATAATGCATAATAATATTCTATATTTATAAATCATATTAGATCTACAATAAATTTCTTAAATTGGACTAATTCCTAGATATTCACCATAATGTACTATATTTATTCACATATTTTTCATTAAAAAATTTTCTTATAGACCCTCTTCTTCTTCTTCTTCAATCCTTTCTATTATGCTTTTTGGTGTGCACAACCTCTTCTATGCTTATGTCATTCCTTATTTCACACTGACTAGTATGCCATTCTAGGTGAAACTCATGACTTTGTAGGCCCTTAGTTGAGCACTCATGAGTCTTTAGATACATTTACACCACCTTGTTTTAGTGTACTAATCACCTAAATTTGTGTAATGTGGAATCTAGATTTATTCCAAAAGTTCCATTGAGTTAGCATATTCTTCCCTAAAAAGTGTGTGTATAATGCACCTTGTGCATGGGGATATACTTGTCAAAAATTAGGGCTTAAAAAAGCTATGGCCAACATCAACCCACACTATTTTGGTTTTACAACCTCACGAAACCATTCAAGTGCTTCCACTATTTTCAAAAACATAGGTGCATCCATTTTCACTTCCTTCTCAAACCTATTATGTTTTATGGTTTCCACTTGAATTAAATCTAATTTTTTTTCTCCCTTTGTTATTAAGCTTCTTACTGTCAGAGAATGTCCTTGTGTGTGTGTGTGTGTGTGTGTGTGTGTGTGTGTGTGTGTGTGTGTGTGTGTGTGTGTGTGTGTGTGTGTGTGTGTGTGTGTGTGTGTGTGTGTGTGTGTGTAACTCACCATTTCCTCCCAAAATCCCTCTTCCAAGGTACTTTCTTCATCAATGGTTTGACATTGTAACATTTTGAACATATCTTCTAGAAATTTTTACTTATATCATATATATCTCCAAAAATATTTGATCTCCTGAAGGAATTGCATCCACTTATATTTATCATTTTTATGGTATACTTACATTGACTATTATTTTTGCTTCCATTATTCTTAAAAAAAATGTATGTTTTTATTTAAGTTTAACATACAAAGCTAAGGAAGATATTATCTTCTCTTGTCATTCTGATGGTGAGGTTGCTTAGTGACTACTCAAAACCTTATAGCTACTCTACAAAATAAACTTGTCCCTTATCAAATCTATCCTACACATTTTCTTCTATACTTTTCCTTTTATAGAATAATTGATCCACTATATTGACCAGCCTGTTAACACCTCCGATCCCCTTCAAATTAAATCCATCCATCAACCTTGTGTCTTCTTTCATGATGCAATCATAGAGTATTAATGTTTTCATTACCATTATTTCCATTTTCTATGTTTCCTATTTTCACCTATTCACAACTTATTCTAGATATTTATTTTGGCAGTAAATGGTAGATTATTCATAATATTATGTCAAGTGACCTCAACAATGATTTTCATAGATGCAATACTAGATTCAAATTCATTAGTACTTTTTGGATTGATGTATATTATATTTAGGTAACCATTGTTAGTTTTTGTATCTCACACCAAGATGGATCCATCAAGGACCTCAAACATGGGCTCATTTAGATACATCTAAAAAATAAATGACATCTACTATTAGGTCTATGTAGTAGATCCCTTAGGACTCATTATGATCCAAAAAAAATATCCTTTTCTACAAAATTTATTTATATATTCTCTATATAAATAAAGTCACCATCATCTAATATTTCTTCAACTAATATCTCATATTCTTCTACATGGGACATAGAAGGTGAGTTCTCGAAACCACCAGTTTGATTTACAGTTTCCTTCAATCCTTCTTCATTCAATGTCTCAATGTGAATAACTTTTGGTTCAATATCTAATCATGATTTTTCCTTAATTTATTCTTCAAAATTATGGACTTCTAATGTGGGATTTTTTATTTCCATTTAATCTATTAATTCTATCCCAACTTTCAATCCTATATCCAATGCCTCCTCAATGGTTTGTGTGCATATTAATTTAGCCATAATGGATTATTCCTTACCTTCTGGGGAATGTTATGTGGGGTTGTGTTTATTATTTTTCCATATACTTCCTGGTATCTCCCCACTATAGGAGGCCTATGAATCTCTAGCATAGAATGAACCAATGTAACCTCTTTTTAATGGAGGAAGGATGTGAGAACTATCTGGATGGATATGGAACTAGTGTGGGTAACTTGGGTGGTGACTTTAGTTTGGGAAATGAATGTGATATTTGAGGTACCCTTTACACATGCATCTTTTCTTATAAATTGTCATTGTATCTTCCTTATATAACTATGTACACTGACATTTATATTCAATATGATCTATCATAATTTTTATTATTTTATTTGTTTATTCCTCCATTCTACTTAATGATGATTTCACACCCTGCTTCCTTTTGCCTTTAGTTCACATGGTTGTATCCACAGGCACAAGTTAATCTAGTTTTTCTTGCTCATATTTTTTACTCCTCTTATTTGTCTTCAATTCATAATTTATCTTACATAATGATCATACCATAGAATCCATTATTTTAGGATCAATAATATTTGAGTCACCATTTGATTCACTTTCATCTCTTAGTCTAGTCTTCTTTAGGTAAACATCAAGGGTTCTTAAAAGCATCATATCTACATCAATTTTCATGACATCCACTTTTATTTTTAACACATTTGGTACCTTATCAATGGCCTCTCATAAATTTTGTGTAGATAATCCATATATTAACTTAATCCATCCATACTAGCTATCATCCATGAGTCTTATTTTGGCAATGGAATTATGTTGCATTATTTTCAACTTTGCATATCCCTTGTAGGATTATGTAGTTCACTCAAAACATGCCACTCATTTAAAAAATTATAAATCATATTCTTTATCCATCTATCCATCTAAAATTTTGTAAGTTTTATTATATCTACAATGACACAAATATTTGAAATATATTTTGGCAAGTGGATTATCCCCTAGTAGTAATAACCAATCTTGATCACCATATCCATATGGAATATCAATTTCATCTAATACTAATAAAATTAGTATTTTGGTTTTCCTAAAAGTATTGCAAGAGTGATGAGATATCAATGCACTTTCAATGAGAGAATCATAAATATACTTAGAAATATTAAATTAAAACTTTCAATCACCCATTATATGTGAAATGCACAAAAATTTCTTGTTAATATTGTTGTACCTTATATCTCCTCTCCACTTGGTACTAACCAATCTAGTCATAATGAAAATGGAATAGTCCTATATTCCTCCAATTAGAAAGGTAAACATATATATTTTTATAATTTAATAGTTGCATCAACCTTTATACCTCTACCATAATGGTAAAGGCAACTTTAATATCCTCATATGAGCATAATAATCTTGTTTCTTTACTTATATGCCTAAAATAGAGTTTCATGATTTATCCTATGAAGTAGAACCTCTATTTATGAACATAATATAAAAATAATAGCACCAAATCTTTGGTCTTACCAAAATAAAGTATCTCAAATAATTACAATACTCTTACTTTCTCTAGTGCTAAATTGATGCTTGTATTATATATGATAATTCTATTAGTATCTATCTTTTCAATCTCTACTATATAATCATTTCTTAGGTTAGTTTCAATATTATTTACTTAATAGTTGTATTCCTTAACCTTAAATTATGTGACCTTTGATTTATTAATTTATCCCCATATATACATTTTTTGGTATTGTATTTCTATAATCTCCTCTATCACTGCTTCATGTCAACCTTATAATTCTTCAATTGCAACTTCATTGATAGGTACCAAGTCAACCCTTAATGGGCTTACTACTCACACATATCTATAACAACATTTCATCCTTAGACCAAATACCTTATTGGCTTTAATAATATCCATCATTATGGCTCATAAATCTTGCTAGAAAATACATGGTTGAAAAATGTTTTTGAGTCCCCTTATTTTGCCTAATTATGATAATTTTACTTCCCCATAATGCTAATTTATCGACCAAATTTTGATATTTATAGAACTTTTAATATTGTCTCCTTCTTCCTAGGACTTGTAATTGTGTTAACTTCTACTTTTCCTCTACTTTCTTCATTCAATAGATTCTCTTAAGTTCTTAACAATTTTGTAAGCCTAATTTTTGAACTTTGTGGAACTTAATCTCTTCAACCCTTGCCTAAAATTTTCTTTCTTGAGTTATTTTACTTGTTCTATGTTGTGTGGGGTCTCTAATCTCTTTGATAATGTAAATAATGAAAATAGTTTACTAAGACTTGTATATAATTAGAAATGCATCATTTCTATAAATAAATAGTGGCTCAAATAAGATAGAGCATACTTACACTTATGATTGGATATACATATTTTAAGTGGGAGCATGACCAATAAGGGGATATTATAGAGATTATTAGGGTATCACTTGTCATAATAAACCATGTTAAGAAGGGTTCCAAATCTTATAGTCTAACATAATCATGCAACAACCTTAAAAGAGTCCTAGGTTTAATGTTCACTCTATCCTAATAAATAAAAAATTAAATCTAATATAGTGTACACCAAAGCTTGTTGCATAAAGTGGGGTTTTAAAAAAAAAAAAACTAAACTAAACATGCATAGAAGACATACTCACATCAATTTATATAAAATCCTAATGCATAGGAGAGAAGCACAATTGCATTATCTATTTACTCTTACAAACAAGAAATAAAGTTAGGAATACTTCACTTGAAGATGAACCCATCGAGCCTCAATATCTCCCTTGGCCAAGGTGATTCATAATAGATTGTTGTGGTATGTAAGGATAATAAATAAAAATCATCTCTAGGCTACACAACCTATCTATGCATCTAAAATACTTCTCCACAAGACAAGATCCATATCTCCAAAGAAAGTATGGAACCCTAAGGTTTATTCATCAAATGAAATGGTCAATAATAAGATGTTAATTCACACTTATTCTTCTTCACTTTTCTATTCTTAGATGGTTGGAAATGAACTTGTATATAAAGGTAGATCTTGCCCTAAATCCTTTTGAATATATCACTTGTACAGGGTTGACCCAGTCAACCCTATATGTTTTGGGGAGTTAAAGTAATAGGTCCCAATCTAGGTTGACTAGAGGGATAATGAAACTCCAAGTGAAAAATGTCCCTAAACAATAGAGGGTCAGCATTGTATAGTAATTAGAGGCTAAAAACTATATAGGGTCAACCTAGTTGACTTAGTATAGTCAATTGGAAAAAGGGGATTAAGGAAAAAATAAGGATGATAAAGCATGAAAAATGTTTGGAATGGGTAAAATAGAGAATAATAAGCTTAGGGTAAATGGTTTTATGAGACAAGTGTGTAGATGTCAAGTGGCAAAAGGGACAATAATCTTATGAAGTACTAATGGTCTACTCACCCCTTTACCGATGCACCCCTTAAGGTATACACTCAAAGAGATTAAGACTCGATAAGTTCTTCAAAGATACAAAGTGTTAGTAATAGATAAAAGTTTGAAAATGTTATGTATATACATATGCCCCACTCAAATATCATCACATGTCATGTGAGTGTAACATGGGATGGTGCTTTAGGAAATAGAACATTATAACACACAATGGTGATGCTAAGTAAAGTGTAGTAAAAAAAATAAGATAAAGGATATGATAGAATTGAAAAACACATACCTTTACTTACCTTAATGTTTTAAATAAAAAAGTAGACTGTAATAAAATAGTAAAGGCATTCAAAGTGAAGAACACTAGGCAAACCTATAGAAGTTAGTGCAAAAAATAGCCAAAATCATTTTTTTTGGAAAATAGGCATATGATAATGTAAAATATTCTCTACATCATCATGAATATAATACATTTTATGGTTTGAAAAATTGATAAATATAAACAAAGATATAAGTAAAATAAGGAATCTGCTTAAAAATAATTGAAGAATTCAAATTTTGAAAAGTGTTTTTAAATAGGGGAGAAAGAAGTCATTTGGTTATTTTGACTTGTGAAGGAGACAAAAAGAGCTTTAGAGACCAAATGAGCTAGGATGGTGAGGAGACAACAAGCTAGATAAGGAGGAGCTCCAGGAATAGCAACAGGTGCATTACATGTATGCAACTATAAATCTTAAGCTAGTTTTGGAGAAATTTAACAAATTAAGTATATTTTTAGAAATAAATAATTTTTAGCATTTCTAGATGTCATAATGAAACCAAATTAGATTCTATATGTATAAAAAACTAGGATGGGAAATGGGTTTGAAGGAATTAGGGAGAAGATTATAAAAAGGCATTTTTTGAAGAAAATGCAAGGGGTCAATAGTGAAAAACAACTAGGTCAACCCAGTCAACCTAGTACACTGAAAAGGAGCAAAATCCATACTATAAACCTAGTAGGTATGTGTTGACCCTATATGTTTTATAGACTACCAACCTACTATAGTTTTGACAATTGATTTGAAAAGTCTAAAATGATAACATAGTACTAGGGATGGGAAAAGAAGAGGGTTCACTTAGATTTTTAAATTAACTAGGGCAAAAATAGGGAAATTTTGGTCAAACTAGGTTGACCCAAGAACTAGAATGGTACAAAAATGCATGCAAAAGGCCAAAAGAAGGCTAGAATGGCTTGAAATGACCAATTAAGGGCAAAAGGGACCAAGTAGGATAAAAATAGGTAAAAATGAATAAAATAAAGCAATTTAGGCTTGTTTTCTATTTAAATTCTAAAAAAAATGTATTATGATTATACATGACATGGAGGATTAATACATCTTTTGTTGTTTCTTAGTTATAGGGATGACCCAGATTATAGAGATCGGTAGATGTGTCTTGGCTACCAGATCTACTAGAGTGTTTGACCATCGGAGATAAATCTAGGCTAGTAGTTGTAGGACTAGGAGAGATAGTTGATATGTACATGATTCCCTTGAGTGTGGATCTATTATTCATGTTCTTTGGATGCTAGGAATGATTGACTAACACCTTCAGATGGGAGGTGGATGGGGAAGTGGTAGAGCTAGCTATCACTTTGAAGGATGTACAAGCCATCCTTGGGTTAGCATTAGTAAGAGCACCAGTGACTATAGGTATACTAGACAACATAGAGGAGATGAGAGACTTAACCATCTGGGCTACAAGCTTGCATATGATATTGGTGGATAAGAGAGTTAGTATGTTTGATGTATATGAATCATAGATTCTAGATATCTAAAAGGTTGTGATAGGGCTATGACATAATGAGTGCTTTGTCACAAGTCAAATGGTAAGGTACCACTAAAGGTGGTAACCTTGAGTAGGATGATCCTAGAGGAGGGAATACTATATGATCTTGATTCTATCATTTGGGTCTAACTCATACATGATATGTATGAGGTGTTGGTTAGAAGGAAAAATTTGATAGGATTAATCATATTATAGTTGGCTTGGATATATGAGAGGTTTACCATATATCAGCTGGCTAGGTTACCCCATGTGATTGATGATAGGTTATCTTGAGTACAAAGATGGAGAGAAGACCAAGTAGCATGGGATGTGCCCCATGTGTTAGCATTATAGATGGTGAGATGTGAAAACATAGTATGGTAACCATATGAGCACATAATAACTACATGGTTGAGCTGGGACATAGTTGCACCAATTATAGTAAGGATAAAGGTGGTTAAACACTACACCTAGTGGAGAGAGCCATATCTAGTGGCATGGGTACTAGGATAGATAGGCTTAAATCATCTAGTAGCATCAATATTGATGTTTGAGTAGTGGCATCAACATGTGAGAGAGTCATAGGGGATGAGGGGACTAGGGCCACCAATGATAAGGCTGATGCTCAAACCCCATCATGAGCAACCATGGACTGGATGAGCATCACAAGGAGTAAAGTAGGAGGAGAATGGTGTGGATGTAGTGGTACTAGAGATACCACCACCATCTCCATAGAAAGATGAGCTAAGACCACTGAGGATATAGAGGAGTAAGAGATAATGGAGACTATCACCATCCCTAATGACCCAATAGGTGAGCCAGAGGAGAGCTAGATGATAAAGAGGCCACTCAAGTGTAGGATAAGGTAGACATGGTCTATGATAGCTATATTTTATCTAAGGAGGTGACCTATAGAGGAGGTGTTAGGAGGTCACACAGATGGAGAGACTATGTTAGGTGGTCACATGGATGGAGATATTGTGTTAAGCAGTCACATAAATGGAAATACCATAGTGTTTGAGACACAAACATATAATAAATATGATTTAATTATTGCTTAAGTTATTATTTTTAAATAGACACTAGAGGTAGATAGATATTGTGAGATATAATAGTTATCTAATATCTATTTGGGTGTGATTTTATAGGCATAGCTGAGGATAAGGAAGAGAGATGGGGGTCCCTTGTGAGGGGAGAACTCCATGACATCCTAGATGGGACTCTATAGTCATATGACCCTATTACATTAGAGGACCCTAGTGTACCATCTACCCCAACTTAGGTGAGCTAGTTTAGATTAGTTGGAGAGGCAGCGAGGTAGATACAAGAATAGAGAGAGAGGATGCACCCACCCATAGAGATGGGTTTAGGTGAGATATAGGCATGGTAGGTCCTAGTAGAGGAGAGAGATATATATTTGGCTATAGTGACATAGATGGAATAGGCATATATGATGACCCTAACCCATATGACATAGGTGCAAGAGTAGGAAAGAGCAACACATATGGCAACCTTAGCCTAGTTGGTGTAGATACAGGCATGGGTAGCACATATAGAGGGATAGATTGATGGATTTAGATCTTAGATGGCCTCCTTACAACATATTATTTGGAGGAGTCAGATTGAGGTCTTGGTGAGCAGCATGGCTAGGCCATGAGATAGATAGGATGGAGCCCATCCATAGAGCTAGAGCATTGTATATATGGTTGTATTTGTTGTATCAAAATTCATGATATATATATATATATATATATATATATATATAATTTTGGCATGTTGATGTTAATTGTGTATGTTATCATTATTATGGTTATGGTTGTAAATGCTTTGGATATATTTCTTACTAGCACATGTATTTAATTATTTGTGGTATATGCTATCAGAAATATATGAGATGCTTCTTTTCTAAAATTATATAGAACACATGCATGGTTAAAAATAAATAGGCAAAAATAACTTGGTAAAATATAATCAATCAAAAATATACTACACACTATTTCAAGTTGGGAAATGTGCAATAAGAAGAAAATGACTAAGTATAAAGAACCAAGGGAATGGTAAAACAAGATGGTAAAAATGAATTTGTTTTTAAACCAAAGTGAAAGATTTTTGCACCAAATTAAAATAAGTAAAATCATAGTAAATCAAATTGGAAATTATGAAAACAAAGTAATAAAATCAAAGTTATGTAAAAGGGCACAAATGGTATTAAAAAAATTAATCAAGTCAATCAATTATACTAAATCATGTTGGGAAGTATAAGAGAAAAAAATTGGCAAAAGATTGGTCTTAAATTTATCACACTAATTCAAGCTAGGAAGTATGAAATATTCAATAAATGGTTGTATTATTACATGCACTTCAAAAATAAGAAGATAAAAGTGAAAGAGAAATGAAGTAAGCATAAAACATAATAAATCAAGTTGGGAAACATGTTAATGATGTTTAGCTTCATAATAAATCATATCTTATGCCATATTTAACACATGTAATTTGGTTTGTGACTATATCATTGGAAAATTTTGTGAGGAATGTCAGGTCCTATCCATGGTCTTACACTACAACTCACAAAGAGAAAACCACTAGCATGGAAAAATCAAAATAATCAAGTAATAAAAGATGTGGGTAATAGGAAGGAAAATGTCATTAATGTGTGAGGAATGTTGGGTCTTATCCATGGTCTTATAATGCAACTCACAAATGAAATCCCAAGGGAAGTGATCGGTATACAAAATAATATTTTTCAAGTAAGAAATATGATGGATATAGGGAATGAAAAAGGAAGTGTAAAAATCAAGACTTAGGCATCTTATGAGAAGACCTTAGGAGACAAGAGGCATACTAAGGACATGAGAAGACACTAAGTCGCTAGTGACCATCAATGTACAAAGGAAACCTCTTCGTTATAGACACAAAGATTTGTATGCATATAAATGTGCTACTAGATCAAATCATGAAGGTATATTGGTACAAGAAAGGTAAAATGGACCTATACCTTTCCACGATGTGTTTCCCATTCTTTAGGAAATACAAAGATTAGGTACTTGTGTGAGAAAGTAGGTATCACTAAAAGAGGTTTTTATTCTCCTTTTCTAATGTAATGGCCTACCACACCCCAAAGTACCTTGGCTCTATCATGAGGTGAATTTTGGAGTTTAAGTTTCAACTAGAAGAAAGAGATGTGATTTGAGTCACATTTTTTAGTGTGATTTGACTTTTAAGAATATTTTTTTCCTTTTATATCATTTCCTTTTGTAAAATTATTTAGCTTTTAACTTTTTATGGATTTTTAAGATTCAACCTCCATCTAGATTTGGAATGACCAATCATGAGAGATGTAATGATACACATGAATAAGATTTAGGCTAAGATTAATGTTTCTATACGATTTTCGCTTTCACATTCAAAGAGAGAATAAGAAACTAGAAGAAATGGTCTAACGCTTGTATGTACCTGGATGAAGTTGTGCGCACTATAATCTAGATGTCGTGAGAACTCCTCTTTGGTTGTGGAGGATGACACCTGAAAAAGAAAGAGACTAAAACATGAAAAGGCATTAGATGAGGAGATGGTGGGCTGCCAAGTGAAAGCTTGATCCCAGAAGCAAAAGCTTGAGGGATGTCAACCCACTGATTGATAAAAATAATGTCTGGTAAAGGGCAGAATGATAAAAGACTGAAAAGGAAATGGAAGCAAATGCTTACCTGAATGCTACTGTCAACCTGGTCATAGTCGTCGGCATCGGTGGTCCTATTGGCGTCGGTTGGTAAAGGTCTATCGACATCGGTTAGTATGCTGATGTAGGTGGGGGTAGTGGTCTCTGAGGCTGGCCTCGATTGGAGTAGTAGTCTTTGGACGAGGTCTGGTCAAGTTTTTGGTCTGTGGATGGGTCTGAGACAAAGTTTGGGCCTTGTTAATGGTATATGCAAGGCTCTGGGTAGAGTTGTAGGGACAATGGATAGAGTGTATGGTCTGAAAAGGGGCCAAATAGAAGACAGAGGCAATAGGGAGATGGGGAAATAAGGATTCGGGTCTAGTTTGGTGATAGTATGGCTTAGAAGCAATAAATAGAGAACTGATTACAGAGAAATTTTAAGCTATTAAAAATGACATAACAGAAGAATACGTACCTCTTTCCTGCTGAAGAAGAAGTGTAGGAGGTCAGGCTACTGATGTACCTATTATTGATGCAAAAGACTGTTGCAAGGTGGGGCTTCTAATACCTATTGTGATTGTTGGTGTAGAACCCTACTATGTGTACTTAAGAGAGAGAGAGAGAGGTCTGACAGAAAGATTGGCTGATTTATTGATCAGATTGTAAGATTCAAGAGTCCCATGAAGAGCAGGAGCCAAGGGGGATAATGGATGCAGAAAACCGTTATGAAGAAAACCGACGCCAGAAATACCATTGACATCGGTCGACAGTTGACCGACATCGGTGGCTGGAAGGCAAGAAAAAGGCTAAAAATAGCCTTTTGTCCATTTTCCCAACTGTCAAGTTTAAATGGCGAGGTAAGAAATGGTCGAGAGGGGTTGAATGGGTGCAAGGATGAGGAATAGGTCATAAATGGGTCATGGGGGGATGAAGGGAATCCAAAGAAGGGCATCCTAGGGTGGTGAGGTGGCAAGGGAGAGAGAATTATTAACTTAAAATAAGATAATTATTTCAAATTAATAAGACATAGGTTAGGAGTGGTTAAGAGGACCAAGGGGGAGAGAAGGGGAGGACGACCAAGGGAGTAAACACGATTTTGGTAACTACATTTTGCCCCTTTTTGTCTTGTTGGTTGTTCTTGATGAACTGCAAGACAAAAATAGGAGTTGATTGCCCCAGGTATGGGATGAGGTTGATTTTGTCTTGTTGGTTGTTCAAGTGAATTGCAAGACAAAAATTAGAGGGTTGGTTGCCCTGATTATGGATGAGGTATTCCCCCTCAAAGCAGGAGTCGAGGGAAGGGAACCTAGAAGTGGGTGCTAATTTGATAGAGAGTGGATGAAAAAATGGTGAGTGTGAACGTTGTAATAGTTGTGATTGTGCGTATACCACTTCACTGGATGGTCAGGTCAAATTGTCACAGGTCAAGGGTCGAGGAGTGCCAAAATTGAAGTAACCGGGCCCCAACATTAGTCATAGCTGATCGGGTTATTCAATCTAAGCTGAAGCTCCAATGGTCATCGTGTTCCAAGTATCCCAGGCTCAAGAAGTGCTTCTAGAAAACATGAAAATGTCACAAGTAGTGGGGATCAACCGGCTTGCGATCCAATACTTGTCAGGGTCAAAAATAGTCTGCGCACAATTTTGCTAACCAGTCGTGGGGTAGCATACATGCAAAAACAACCAAGGTGAAGTCATCATGGAAGTGGTCAGGGTTAGAGGAGATAGGTATAATCCCTAAATTGGTTGGTCAAGATGATGCTAGGATAGATAATTGGTTGAATGAATGGATGGATGAAAGAATGTGGCTGAGCTAACCTCAGAAGACTGAGTGCTGCCTACATAGCCTCTGTGGTTAGGGCCTCAGGCCAATGTAGTTCTCCCTAAAGGGGAGGAAGAGGGTCAAAGGTATGGATTGGTCGAGGTTGAGGTCAAGGTCATGGTCAATAAGAGAAAATAAGGTTTGTCCATCAAAGAGATGAACAAATGAGGGTGGTCGAGCTAACCCCAGAGGACATCGTGTCAACTGAGTGTTGCCTACATAGCTCGGATTGGAAGGGCCTTAGATCAATGTAGTTTAGATGAAGAGTCAAAGTGGTTGATGATTGGTTTTGGTCATGATGAATGATGAGGGTAAGATGATGTTGCAGCCTTTTCCATATTGTGTGATGGTTTATTCTACAACATTGGTCGAGTGGTCTTTCATCCCTAGCAATTTTCCATATTCATGATGGATGTATGCTAAAAATGAATTGAGGTCTATTTATGCTTCAGAAAGTATTGGTTTATGCTTAACATAAATTGTGTCTGGTCGATAGTTTCCATGTGTATTATTGTCCATAGAAACTATGTGAAATAGACTAGGTCATGTCGGTGGTCTGAAAATGTTTTGGTTTTGATTTGGGTTTGGTTGGATAGATAATGATTGGGTTGAATGCATGACCAAAGTGTGACAAAAAGTGAAAGGCAAATTGCTCTTTCATTGACAAGGACCAGAATGATGGCATGGATAAGGGTTGTTAGAAACAAGAGCCCCATTCATGCATTACGTCGTTGACGAGTGGTTGTGTTTAGAGAAGCAATCGAATCACTTGATGTTAAGTGAGCTCAAAATCCCTTGAGTATGTAGGGGTGATATGTTTGATTATGTGAGATGGATGGAAGGGGGAACCCTTTTTGGCAGGAACAAATTTGCCCCTTTTATAGGTGACCTCGAGAATGACTATAGACAAGTCCATGACTCTAAAGTTTTGTCAGTCAAATTTTTTTTTTGAAGGCAGACTGATCGATGCAGGAAGCCTACGATGGGATGTCATTTTGCTTTGTAGTCATCTTGTGAAGCTGATCAATGTGGGAAGCTTCAGAGATAAGTGTTGTGTGTAGCAAGGTTTAGTCATAGCCATCCTTCGAGGGAGTGGTCTATATTTTTCTTTTGTATGCTTTTGATATGACTTTGGCCTAGCTGTCCTTCAAGGGAGAAATCTAGTAAATACAACAATGATGATGCAGCTATCCTTCGAGGGAGCAGTCTACATTTATATTTTTATATGACCATGGAATATGCATCCCATTTTTATATTCATTTGATTGATTTGTTGACTGGACTTTTGGTCATGGACTTGACTATAGAGGTTTAGAGGGTTTCCCTTTTATTAGGACAAAGCATTCATGTTTGACAAAAGGGGTGACTGATGTTTACAGGGTTGAGGGTTGAAAGGAATAGGAATGACAATGACAGGGATTGCTCAAGGGATCGAGCTCAAGTTAGACATCAAGTGAATAATTACTTGACTAACAGTGGACTGGTCAAAGATGCAAGGCATAAAAGGGGCTCAGGTTCTGACAAAGTCCTGACCCATGCTTGTGTTATGATGTAAGGTCCGAATCAATTAGGAGCAAACTTGCCCCATTTGCTTTGTTCCAAATTGGTCACATGTTGATTGATCTTGAAAGAGTTGGTTGATGTTTGGTTGAGGTCAGTTGATATTTGGTCAATGTTGGGTTGGATGATGTGATTAAAAGGTTGGTTGATGTGTGGTCATTGTTGAGTTGGATGATGTGATTAAAAGGTTCGTTGATGTTTGGTCATTGTTTGGTCGATGTCTGGTCGAATGTTTGGTCAAGGTTTGGTCGATGGTCTGGTTGAGGTCGGGTTGAATGTTTGGTCAAAGATAGGTTGAATGTTTGGTCGAGATCGGGTCGAGGTTTAGGATTAAAAGAGTGATTGATATTTAGTCGAGACAGGGTTGAAAGGTTGGTCGAGGCTTGGATGAAGGTTGAATTCCCCCAGCGGCTAGGGCGAATGTTTGATAGATTGGTCAAGGTCGGTTGAGGCTTGGTGGTCAGATTGACTATGTTGATGTCGAATAAGGGGGTTAAAGGCGGCAAAGGGACCATAATCTGGCATGGAGATCCTGATTTAGGTGATGAGGTTTGATAAGCATGGGTCGGTGTTGATGATTTGTCGAAGGGGTGGTTAAGAGGATCCTTGATGAGAAGGGTATCCTTTTTCCAGTGTTGATGAATGACAGCTTTAAGAGTGCAATAGCACTCAGTGTCATGTCCCAGAGTGTGATGATAATGGAAAAATTTAGAGTTGTCAAACCAAGATGGTCTTGGTCTGAGAGTTGATGAGTGGGATGGTGTTTTGGGTTTGTTGATAGTATGGTTGAGAAGAAAGGTGTATTTCTCCAAGCATTGGTGAATGACAACTTTGAGGGCACAACAATGATCGGTGTCGTGCCTAGGCGTGCGATGATACGCACAAATCTGAGTGTCGTCAAACCAGGGTAGTTTTGGTCTGAGGAATTGATATGGTTTAAGAGGCAGGAGATTGATGTGAGAAGACTGCAACAATTATCATAATAGTAGGGCATAAGAACCTGCTAATGGGTCAGTGTGTCTTATTACAGTGGGGGTTGAGGACTTTGGTTTGAGAGGTGTAAGAGGTGTTGGTCGTACCATCATTTTCATGGGTGGTGTAACCACACGTGGAGATGGCACTTTGGTGGTGATAGGTTTTAGATGTTTTGGAGGAAATATATGTCTGATGGGTTGAGGGGATAATGGAGGTGACTTGCCTTTGTAAGGTATGGGAGTAGGAAGCACCCCTATTCAAGTGGACGGATGTGGGCCCAAAATTGAAAGTGGGGGAGGAATCCTCTGGTGTGGTTTAGTGGCCTTCTTTGGTTTGGGTTGAGGGCCACCATTATATGAGGTAAGGTTAGATACGGGTTTGGGTTTAGATGTGGACAGAGGTGAGTGAGATATAGCAATCTCAGGTAAAAGACAAGAGGAAACCATGACTGGGTCTTCCTCGATCAAAATGGATGAAGAGACTGGTTCTTCTCTTGATGGAGAAGAAATAGGGGAGTGCAGCTCCATAGTTAGATAGAGTGTAGGAATGGTCATGGTCTCGATGTGTGGTCTAGGCGTGGGGAATGTATGATCCCCCATTGATGACAAGAAGGATGAGGGTGAGGCAGCTGATGTGGGTGCCATCAAAGCATCCTCCAATATGAGAGAGGTCAATGGAAGACTAATAGGAGAAGAAAATTCTTCATCCTGTGGGAGAGGAATAGGGGAAGAAGGGTCTTCCACTTGTGAAGGAGATTGGTCAACGACAAGAGACGAGACCGTGTTGACCGTATGTATGTCGTGCTCTTGGGAGCCACTGGTCATGGTCTGGACATTATTTTGAGTAGGTGGATGGTTAGGAAAGGGTTGTTTGAAGATGTCAATGTGTTAGTTGGGTGGGGCATTCAGGTTGTCCAAGATGAGATCCCCCTTGTCTAGCATGTCTTAGATGATGTTTTTGAAGGTTCGGCAATTGTTGATGTCATGGCCATGGACGTGATGATAGTGATAGAAGTCAGCCTCCCTATACCATGTAGGGGGCTTTTGAAGAGTCGAATTGAGGTGGTCGGATTGGATGGAGATTGAGGACCCCCTATTTGATGAGTTTTTCTACAACGGAAGCATATGATTCTCCAAGTGGAGTGTATGAACGCTGGATGTACCATTGTTGGAATTGTTTGGTGATGCTTGGAGAGGTAGAAGGTTGAGATTGGTCAGTTGTTATCGAGGATGGTGATCTAATGACCATACTATTGGCCACTCCTTTGGATTTGGAGTGGGAAGAAGAAGGTCTGGAAGAAGAAGGGTCATTAGCTTTTGCGTTGGTATTACGCAATTTGACCTTGTCTTCTTCGATGGCACAGAGTTTAAGCTTTCAGGCCATGGCGAAAGCTTCGTCGAAAGTATGGAATGTTTGAATCTGCAAGGTAGAAGAGATGTGCATGGCACATGCTTGAGAAAAGAGCTCAATGAGCTCAGGTTGAGGCAAGGAGAAGGAGAGCTGGTTAATCAAGCCTTTCCAATGGGCGATAGAATTGACTATGGATTCATCATCAAATTGCCTGATGGAGTAGAGGTCTGTGATTGAGACTTGTTTGGTGATGTTGATAGAAAAATGGTTGAGAAATAATTGGGTGAGTTGAGTGAATGAAAAGATAGAATGTCTAGTAAGAGAGCTATAGCAGTCAAGGGCGAGGCCAGAAAGAGACATGGGGAATGTGCGTAGAAGTAATGCATCATCATGGGATATGAGATAACAAGCATGTCTGAACGCTCGTAGGTGTTGTTATGGGTCCTCCTTACTCTGAAAGTGAGTAAATTTAGGGAGTTCTCACTGGTTGGGATAAGGTCAGATGGGCACAAAAGGATGAATGGGTTCATTGCAAATTTGCTCATATGAGAGGGCATTACGTGAACTAGAAATAGAGGTCTTGAGACTGGACATTTTATCCATCAGCATTTTGATTATGTTTGCTGATGAATCGGTGGGTGGGGCACCCCCTAGGTTGTAGGGTACCTGGAAGGTGGTTGAAGAGGCATATGATGTACTTGGTTGTGCTTGTGTAGGCACAACATATGGGTAGTGTGTCATAGGGATAGATGTCATGGTCAAAGGGGCTTGTGCCATGAAGTTGGAGGACACAAGTTGACTAGATACCACCATAGGTGGTTGAGTGGTGGCACTAGTAAAAGGATAGGTTATCACTCCCACGTGTATAGGTGCAAGAGTGGGGGAGGTCAAGACAATCAAGTTCTGGTATGATGTAGAACTTGGTTGAATTGCATGAAGTTGAGGGGTAATAACACCTCGATGGAGGTAGGTTCAAAAATAGATGGGGAGGCCAAACTTTGCATATTGGCCATGGTTGAGTGACTAGTCGAGATAATAGGCTGAGTCATGATGGGTTGGGTAGCGGATGACATTGATGTCATTGCCACTGTGAGTGAAAGGTCCCGCATTTGGTTTCTTGTGAGATAGTTTTGGAGGGCTTTGACATTGAGGTCTAAGAATATTTCGAAATCTTGGTCCCCTTCAGGGACAATGGGGGTCTAAGTTGGGGTCGATCGAGTAGGATTTCTTTTGGTCTCTGAGTGGAACTCCATTATAAGACTAGTTATGAATGGGGAGGGCAGAAGCGGTTGATGCCTCGCTTGGTCAAGAAGAGCCTTGGTTTGACTACGTGTCAAAACCATTCAAGGCAAGAAGGGTTAGGTTTTAGAAACTGTGTTTTTTTTAGTTTCAAAAACTCAGAATGTGGTTTTGGCAAAAAAAGGGGTCTGGTTTTAGGATGCTATTTTGAAAAAAAAGGACTGTGACAGTGATCGATGTTAGTTGAAAAACTGATGTCAGTGATATCAGATGGCCGACGTCGATCAGATAACTGATGCCAATGAGGAAGGGTTGCCGACGTCAGTGATAAAACTGATGCCGGTGACTGTGGTTTCCAAAAACCCAAAAGATTTGAGAGTTTTTGTAAAAAAGGAAGAAGAACATCCTCACTAGCTCAAACAAGCAGATAAGAATAGAAAAATAGAGATGGAGACAGGCAGACCCTTAGCATTAAATCCTAAGAATCAACTTTTAGAATCCTGTGGCTTATACCTTAAAGTGATATTTGGGAAGGTTAGCTTGAAGAATGGGTCCTAGAAGAGGTAGTCTATGGATGGTTTCAGGTTTGTTTAGGTGCTCAAGAGTTTGGGTTAGGTTATGTACATGGCCTGGTGCTAAGGAGCAAGCTCCCCTCACTTCACGAGCCCAGTGGTAAGCTGGTCTCACTTAGCCAAAATATACTTTCCCAAGAGATTATCCTCCACCAGAGAACGGAGTTGGCTTTCCCCTTGGTGGTGAAATCCAAGTGAGATTGCCAGGGAGGGGTAAGGTATCCGCTGGGTGATGAAATCCCAGTTTGGCCTTATCTCAGGTAAGTTTGATGTTTGATTTGTGCAAGTGATTCGGTTGTGTAACATAAGTGTGATTAATTCATGATGCGGTCTAATTACTAGATGTGGACTAAGAAATGCAAGCAAGCAGAAATGAAATGCAATGTGTTTTAAGCCCAAGTCGAAATGTTAGTTTGTATGAAGACAAATGGAGAAAGGGTTGAAGAGCATGACTTTTGACTAGTCTATGATGCAAGAAAAGAAAGAAGGGTTATTTTTAATCCTGCTTATGATGTCTTTTGGAAGATAGAAGAAAGAGATGAAAAGGAGAATCCTAATGCACCCTATATGAATAGAAATGAAAAGAACCCAAGGAAGACCCTAGGGTCCCACTAGGCATGCCAGAATGTTTCTATATGATTTTCACTTTCACATTCAAAGAGAGAATAAGAAACTAAAAGAAATGGTCTAAGGCTTGTATGTACCTAGATGAAGTCGTGCGCACCGTAATCCAAACATCGTGAGAACTCCTCTTTGGTTGTGGAGGATGACACCTAAAAAAGAAAGAGACTAAAAGACAAAAAGGTTTAGATGAGGAGATGGTGGGCTGCCAAGCAAAAGCTTGATCCCAAAAGCAAAAGCTTGAGGGATGTCAACCCACTGACTGATAAAAATAATGTCTGGTAAAAGGTAGAATGATAAAAGACTGAAATGATTAAAGACTGAAAAGAAAATGGAAGCAAATGCTTACCTGAATGCTGTTATCAGCTTGGTCACAGTCGTCGGTGTCAGTGGTCCTACTGGCATCGGTTGGTAAAGGTCTGTCGATGTCGGTTAGTATGCCGATGTTAGTGGGGGCAGTGGTCTCTGATGCCGGCATCGGTTGGGGTAGTAGTCTTTGGATGAGGTCTGGTTGAGTTTTTGGTCTATGGATAGGTCTGAGACAGAGTTTGGGCCTTGTTAATGGTCTGTGCAAGGCTCTGGGCAGAGTTACAGGGACAATGGATAGAGTGTATGGTCTAAAAAGGGGCCAGACAGAAGACAGAGGCAATAGGGAGATGGGAAAATAAGGATTCGGGTCTGGTCTGGTGATAGTATGGCTTAGAAGCAATAAATAGAGAACTGATTACAGAGAAATTCTAAGCTATTGAAAATGACATAACAGAAGAATACGTACCTCTTGCCTGCTAAAGAAGAAGTGTAGGAGGTCAGGCTACTAATGTACCTATTGTTGATGTAGAAGACTATTGTAAGGTGGGGCTTCTGATACCTGTTGTGATTGCTGGTGTAGAACCCTGCTGTGTGTACTTGAGAGAGAGAGAGAGAGTGAGACGTCTGATGGAAAGATTGGCTGATTGATTGATCAGATTGTAAGATTCAAGATTCCCATGAAGAGTAGGGGCCAAGGGGGATAATAGACGTAGAAAACCACTATGAAGGAAATCGACGCTGGTAATACCACCGATGTCGATCGATAGTTGACTGACGTCAGTGGCTAGAAGGCAGGAAAAAGGCTAAAAATAGCCTTTCATCTGTTTTCCCAACTACCGGGTTTAAATGGCAGGGTAAGAAATGGTCGAGAGGGGTTAAATGGGTGTGAGGATGAGGAATAGGTCATAAATGGGTCATGGGGGGATGAAGGGAATCCAAAGAAGGGCATCTTAGGGTGGTGAGGTGGCAAGGGAGAGAGAATTATTAACTTAAAATAAGATAATTATTTCAAATTAATAAGACATAGGTTAGGAGTGGTTAAGAGGACCAAGGGGGAGAGAAGGGGAGGACGACCAAGGGAGTAGACACGATTTCGGTGTCTACAATTAAATGAAACTAAGTAACCAATGACAAAGATTGACTAGGACACTTGAGCTTAATAATGAACTAGCATGTGATCTCAAGTCCCAACTGTGTATATGCTTAGTTTGATAAAAAAAATAAGAAAGGAAAAAGGATATCCAAAGGTGGATTGATGAAAGGCAAGTATAATGAGATGCATTATCTGCTAATTGATCCCATGGTAAAAGGAGACAGGGACCAAAAGGAATAGGGTTTATATGACCAAGTCATAATGATAATTATCTATAAAAAATAGAGATAAGAAAACAAACAATCATAAATACACAAGAATAGATTTTTGAGAAAAACTCAAGAGAAGAAGATAAGATAATGATAAAGAAAGACAATCATATGTAAATATAAATGACAATATAAACAACATATAGTATAAAAGTTAAGATCACTATATAAGACAAATATGAATTTGACATAGCATCAAATGATATAACACATATATAGAAATAAAATTGGAGCACACATCCAATCAGAATGTAAGTGTAAAATCACCATGAATGTGCTCATAAATATGGATAAATCTACCCACACACATTATTCAAGATATCAGATAAATCTATATGAATCTAGATATGAACTAGAGCTAATGTCTCATCAATCTTCAATGAAAATTAGGAAAATAATTCTCTTATAATCTCCTCAACTAAAAAATTAGGAATACTCAATGAATCATGATAAGGAGGGAAATTAGATGAGGGATGTTTATGGGAATGTGTGAGAGTAGGATCTATGGGAGATGCAAGAATCACCAGTGGAGAAGGATCCATAGGTGAGGGAAGGTCCATAGATTAAGGAATCATAGGTGGAGGCATATAAGGTGATGAAGGGACCATAGGAGGGGATGGAACTACTAGAAGTGGAGCCATGGGATAAGAATGAGAAGCCTTCTTATAGGGATGACCTATGGGAAGAATGGAAGAAGGTCTAGGAATAGCTATAAGGTGACCCTTAAGATTTTTTTGAAGCATGTAGTAATGGTTAGTGTGATGGGTGCCACATTGGTGTCATAAACAATACACCTCACCATACTTAGGTATATATTTTGATAAAACCTTTGGGGGAGGCATGGTTTTGTCTAAGGAAGGAGAGGAAGGACACAAATTATTAATATACTATCAACAATTGTGAAAATGGGTATAAGAATGATTATTTGTCCCATAAAAGCAACATATATGCTTGTGAGTGGTCTTAAGAGAAGCACTCATAGAAGGAGGTATAATAGGAATGGAAGAAGCTGGAGAAGTCTTGTCATCTCATTTGGTGGGAAATGGAGCCATCTTAGGCAATGGAAGCAAAACATCACCAAGGGAAGGTGGTGATGGAGGAGGAATGAAACTAGGCTCAATAGAAGGAGAAATGGGATGAGAAGCAGGGGTAGTCTTAGCAATAGCAAGAGCAATAATAGGCTCAACTAGATCAGGAATTAGAAGGGGATCAATGATAGAAAGAGTATGAATGGGCTCTAATAAGGGCTCTACTTAGGGAGGATAAAGATCTGTAGAATGTCTAAGGAGGGTTGCACTAATATCAAGAGTAAACCAACTACAATGCTTAGGGTACCTATCAAAATGGTATGTCCTAATCATAGCATGATCCATGAGCATACTTTTGTAAGGCTCCTTAGAAACTAGAGGTGTTATCACCATCTCTACCCTATAATAAAGAGGAAAAACAATAAAATTAGGAACTATAAATGAATGAAGATAGGAAGATATGTGAAAATACTCAAGTAAAGAAGAAAAATAATAGACAATCTCATCATCAAAGGTCTATACAAGACCACCTAAGAGTAGATCATCTAGAGAATAACCATCATTGTAATCTAGGGTGTGAAGATAAATGATACAAGTAGGGATAACCTTGTCATCTGAGGAAGTGTGGTGAATAGAATGTTGATTCTTGGTCAAGACTATGGGAATATCAATGCAAGGAGGCTTATGAGAATGAAGCTACAATGAAGCAGGAATCTACAAGATGAGATGATGTGAGATATTGAAATGTTTAACCTTTAGGTTATTCTCATTGAGTTCATCATCATCAAAATCTAAGAGTTTAGGGTGGATGTTACAAATGAGTTTGGGATGGCCATTATAACCTTGAATTGAATTAACAAGAATTTTAAGATGCTAAAACTCATGGAATGAAACATTAGGCAAAGGTTCAATAGTAGGA
Source organism: Torreya grandis (assembly GCA_037957365.1). Lineage (NCBI taxonomy): Eukaryota > Viridiplantae > Streptophyta > Pinopsida > Cupressales > Taxaceae > Torreya > Torreya grandis. The sequence continues at coordinate 1,217,794 of JARHVA010000261.1, read as the reverse complement.
ATCTTTAATACACCATGGTCTTGGAATGGTTTGAAATTTTGAGGGTTATTGTCACCCTAAATCCTATAAATGGATCCATTATGAGGAAATCTAATGCATTTTCAAATGGAAGAAGCAACAACTCTCATACGGTGAGTACATGGCCTACCAAATAAGATGTTATAAGAAAGGGGAAATTTAAATATCATCACCTTCACATGAATGGTTATAGGTGGGATAGTAATGGGAAACCACACACAAGCTATAGGAGGCATTTGACTTCTATTATATCCTTGGCAGGTGCTACATGTAGACTTGAGATTGTACTTTAAATATCTGAGGGTCTTAATGAAGTTGAGAGAGGCAATGTACGTGCTATAACCCTCATCAATCAAATCATGATTAACTTGTATATCACCTATTTGAACACTAATGAATAAGGGAAGATCATCTACATAAAGTAGAAACTATCTCGTCAGGAATCATAAAAGCTAAAGGAAATTTTAATGAAAGAGAAGTGTTCATAGTTTCATAAACATTAATATACATCTCTTCACATTATTTTAATATACTATCCTTAGATCTAGATAATGTTGTATTCCATCTTGATATGGGAGGACAAGGGACATTCATCTCAAACAATAGTTTCATAAGACAATTTCTATGACGTGGAGAAGTACTATTAAGCTCAAGGAATGAGATTTGGGATGGGAGATTAGTGAGTTTTTGATGGTATCCCACTCATCATAACCCATAAGAAGGTTGTAAGATATAGGTACATAATGATTAAGGAGGTCCTTAGAAGGAGGACCTGAAGTGCATTGGAAGTTATGTTAGTAAGAAGAAGAAGAAGATTTAGAACAAGGTTGAAAATTATGTTGTGATGATGAAGTAGTTTATTCAGGTTGATTTTGAGAATTGGTATGAGAAGTGTTATTATAAACTTGATTATCATTAGTGTTATAAGATGATAGAATATTAGTAGAAATAGAAAATGAAGTGTCATCCAAGGGTGAATCAGAAATTGAATCATCAAAATATATAAGGTCATCTTACCCCAACTCATTTAAATGAGTTGGATACTAATCCTAGATAATATGATATATTCTAGATGAAGGAAGAGTATAGATAGGTTGGGAATTGATGAAAGTAACCACACTGCACATATTAGTCATGTCAATCACATTCTCTTTGGAAGTGGGGTCAATAACGATCTCTACATTATTGGTGAAAGGGGTGGCTTTGTCTTGATTTTCTTGGATAGGTTGATTATTAGGAAGAGGGTCTTTATAGATAGTTAAATGAGCATTGGATTGATTTAAGACTTTAGTTTTATCATGTGATTTATAATACTTAAAAATAATTTCATAATCTTGTTGATGCTTTTGAATGATAGAATCATGATCAAAATTCAAACCAAGAAGAAAGTTCATAGCTAAATTATGAAGTTGTCTACAAGTCTCATGAGAATGACCCCAACTAACGTGAAACCAACAAAACTTGTTAGGATAATACCAGGATTTCATAGGATGGGTAGGGTCAAGCTATCTTGGAATAGGCCTAGGTAGAAACTTAACCAATTAAGCTGAAGATAGAGGTTTATGAACATTGATGTTGTTTGGTAAATATAAGTGAGGATTAGTATATTGTTGAGAAGGGGGAGTTGGTTTTGATGAAGGGGTAGGAATGATAGCTTGAACATTGTGAATGGTATTATAAGATTTTGTAACACCATCATTGGTAACATTGTGATTTTTGTTCTTAAGTAAGATACAAGGACCCATAGAAGGTTGGGGTGGATTGAATATATGTATAAGGAAATATTTTCATCTAGATTTGTCAATATCCTCCTCCAATGTATGTGGAGAGAGAGTGAAGACTTGATATTCAAGTTTAGGAAAATGGGAATTGGTAAAGAGATGGAAAAGATTGTCATCAACCATGTTATGTTCACATTTGTTTGACAAAGTTTTACACCTTCTAATGAAGTCTTGATTAGTTTCATTTTCAAGTTGTTTGAAATTTATGAAGTGGGCCAAAGTGTTCTCAAAAATATCACTATTTTGGAATTCTTGAATTAAAGCATTCACTAAATCCTCCAAACTAGTAATGGAATGAGTTCTAGGTTGGTTGTACCAATCCAAGGCATCACTTGTGAGAGTTTTGGATAAGATTTTGGTAGCATAAAAGGTGTTCAATTTGACCCAATCCTTATAAATATTTCCAAATTTTTTAAGATGAAGGGTAGGATAGGTTGATCTATTATAAGAAATTCTAGGTGTGATACCTCTTATATCAATGTTAGCAATTTGAGTAGTGAGAGGTTCATGTTGGAGATGATTAATGGTTTTTTTAACCAAATTAGGTTGATTAATGAGATTTAATTGACAATATTGAAGAGGAGGGGGACCATTCTAGGTATGTGTGCCCCAAGCCATTGGTTGAGGATGAGATTGAAGATAGAGAAGGTGGTTTTTCATTCTCATCATTTGATTTGTGTTATGAGCTTGAAAGGTATTCATTTGAATTAGTGTTTGTAACAATAGTTGATGTGTTTTATTAGCATTATTAGAAGTATTATATGTAGTATTAGTGGCTTGGGTACCACTATTAGTGTTGATAAGAGCTTGAGAGTAACTATGTGAATGTGAGGTACTAGTGGAAAATTTTTCTTATGTAGCAAAAGATGGACTAGTGAATGGTTGAGAAGAAGAAGAAATATAAATATGATTACCATGGGTAGAAAATGATGCACTAGTGGAAAGATTAATGATAGTGGATCTTATGAGAGGCCCACTAGATGTAGACCCTACCATGTTAGTGGATATACTAGGTATGGAGGTGGAAGAAGTATGAGAAGAAGAGGTCATGGTATGAGAAGGGGTCATAATCAAAGGAAGAAGCTGAGATTCAAAGAAAGTGGTACCCTGAAATCTAGTTGAGAATTTAAGAGTAGGTGAATGAGACTCTTTAGATTGACCACTAATCATAAGATTATAAATAATAGAGTGATCTTTTCCACAATGTTGAGGAAATTTAGAGATAAAATAGAGCATTTCAAGGATTTACTCTAATTCAGGTTGGTCTTATAATGAGAAGAGAGGATTATGATATGAAGAGATATTAAGAGGGGTCCCATATTTTATTGTGCAAGTGGTAGTATGAACATTACTAGCATCCAAGAGAGGAGCCCTACTCTGTCTATGAGAGACCCTATGAGGGTTGGTAAAATTCATCATGTCTATTGATTATAACTTAGTATTATCATCAAGCATAAAGTACATGATGAAGGGAAAGAAAGATAGATGAGAAAGTAAGGAAATAAGAAATGACAAAAATAGTACAAGGTTGACTAGGTCAACTTAACATAGAAATAGGGTTTACAAATAGTACAAGGTCTACTAGGTCAATCCAATATAGTAAATAGAGGTTAGAAAAGGGGAAAAAGGGTCTGAAAATAGTACAAAGTCAATTGGGTCAATACAATATAGTGAACAAAGGCTATAAAAAGATACAAGGTCAAATGGGTCAATCCAATATAGTAGAAATGGAAAATTAAGAAACCTATAATAGATTGTAAATTGAAACAAGATAAATTTTTGCAAGTAATTTTAAGAGAAATAACTAAAGGAAAACAAACAATCAATTGGATTAATATTGGCCAATCCAATTGAAGCACACAACATAAAACCTTGCACCAACACTTGTTAATGCAAGTTTTTGCAATAAAAAATACAATTGATTGAAGAGTAAAAAATCAACTTGGAAATTAAATAGCTAACTAATTGGTCAACCTAAATGTTTGTTAGATTACTAAGATATGATTTTAAATGTGATGGGAAGTTGGCTGTAAGCAAGGAACTAGAAAGTAATCTAAGGATGGTTTCAGGTAGTTTAGGCTAAAAGGGATCTATAGTGGTAATGATACAAGCTTGGTATTAGGGCTTACCCCCTCACTTCACACACTACAGTGATAAGGGTGTTGGATGCTTATCTATAATATACCATTAACCACACTTTATACTTGACTAGAACATCAAGTTGGCTTCCCCCTTGGTGATGAAATTTAAGTAGGTTTGCCTTGGGTAAACAAATGTTAAAATGCTTCTTTAGATTTTGGGATTTTGTTGTGTGTGCATAATATATAAAATATTAAAACTAAATGATTTATTAAAAACCACCTAATTGAGTTATGTGATCTATTCTAAGATGTAAGCAACAAGAAAAGAAAGTGTGAACTATTTACTAGCATATAAGGTTAATTCTAACTTTGAAAAAATGTGCAATGTTAATATAGTCAATAACATATGTAGAGAATATAGAATAGGGTTGATATGGTCAAACCTATACTATGGAAGTAAGGTCTAAAAATTAATAGGGTCAATAGAGCTGATCTAGTTATCCAAACAACACACAGAGCATAGAACTGGGTCAATAGAGTTGATCTAGTTGACTATGCAAGGAAAGTTTTAAAGACTGTAAACTATAAAACAAAATATTATAAAGAAATAGATAGAGAGATATAAAGGAACATTGGTGGATTAAATATGCAAAGAATGAATATTATTGTTAAAAAACCTTGATGTATGCTTACAAATTTTGTTAATTGGGTCGATTGGGTCGATCAAGATTTATAAAAACTTATTGTTAAGTACCTAAAAATGTATAGAGTTGACTTGGTCAACTTATTAGTCTGGACTAGATGTCTAAAAATCTAAAACCTATACTGGGTTGATAGGGTTGATCTAGTAGCCTGTACCTAAAATACTAAACATAGATATTAGATACTAGGTCACCAAAGTCAATCCAGTATGGTAAATATATGATAAAAATAATGATGAAGAATGAGATAAATGAACAAATATTAAAAGGGTTAGTTCATGCTAGGTTCACCATAATGTATTATGAAGGTGAAGCCAAAGTGAATAAAATACTAAGAAGAAAGTGAAAACATGAAGACAATCCAACTAGTTGTGGGATAAGATTCACATTAGGTTCACCAGAATGTATGCAATCAGAAATGCATCATATCTATAAATTAATCTTGGCTTGGAGAAGATAGAGCATACCTACACTTTTGATTGGGAATATATTTTTAAAGTAGGAGCATGACCAATATGGGGATCTTCTAAACCTGATTAGGGGATCACTTATCATAATACACCATGCTAGGAAGGGTTTTAAAGCCTACAGTCTAACATAATCACATAACAACCCTTAAAGAGTCCTAGGTTTAATGTTCACTCTATTATGATAAACAATGAATTAAATCTAATCTAGTGCACACCAAAAATTGTGGCATAAAATAGAGGTTAGAAACAAAACAAACTAAACTAAACATGCATAAAAGACATATACTCACATCAATGTATATGGAATCCTAATGCATAGGAGAGAAACACAACTGCATTATCTATCTACTCTTACAAAGGATAAATAAAGTTAGGAATACTTACCTTGAAGACAAACTTGTCGAGCCTCAATCTCTCCCTTGGCTAAAGTGCTTTGCAAGAGATTACTGTGGTATGTAAGGATAACAAAGACAAATTAGCTATAGGCTACACAACTTATCTATGCATCCAAAAGACTTCTCCACAAGACAAGATCCATATCTCTAAAGAAACTATTGAACCCTAAGATTTATTCCTCAAGTAGAATGGTCAATAAGTAGATGTTCATTTGCACTTATTATTCTTTGCTTCTCTATTCTCAAATGGTTGGAAATGAACTTTTATATATAGGTAGATCTTGCCTTGAATCCGTCTAAATATGTCAACTATACAAGGTCGACCCAATCAACCCTATATTTTTTTGATAGGTAAATAACTAGGTCTTGAGCTAGGTTGGTAGAAGGGATAACAAAATTATTTTTAAAAAATATCCCTAAATAGTATAGGGTTGACCATGGCAATCCTGTATAGTAATCAAAGAATAAAAACTATACAGGGTTGACCTAGTATAGTCAACTTAAAAAAGGGGATCAAGGCAAGAACAAAGATGATAAAGCATGACAAATGTTTGGAATGGGTACAACAGAGAAGAATAAGCTTAGGGTAAATGGTTTTAGGAGACAAGTGTGTAGATGGAATGTGGAAAAAGGGACAACAATCTTATGAAGCACCAATGGTCTACCCTCCCCTTTCTCAATGCACCCCTTAAGGCATGCACTCAGAGAGATTGAGACTCAATAGGTTCCTATGAGATAAAAAGTGTCAGTAATCTATAGAAGTTTGAAAATATTATGTGTATACAAGAGTGATTTATAATCCATGTCAAACTTTAAATTCATATAATAGTGAAAACTATAAAGTTAAGTGGTCATTAGTCCACTTATATGCAATCAAAACTAATGTAGGTGCATGATAGTTGGTTCCCACACTATAAATATTTTAATTATTAGTGAAATCACCTTCCATGATCTTCTTTAAGTATGACCTACACCTTCCATTTTCATGTGTTCATAGGAATAATGTTTTTTTTTAATTTTGTGCTCCCTTACCCTACATATCTCATGTATCCAAGTACTTTATCAAATTACCTTTGACATGTCACCCTATTATTTATGATTTTATAATTATTCCACCCCACACTAAATCTAGTGCAAGATATAAAAAATATACATGGTGTGATAGGATATTTGAATGGTAAATCTATGTGAGAAATAGTAGATGTAATACCATTAGTGAAACCGATTAAGGAATGTATAGGAGAGGTAATTTTGTAAAAAAATAATTATAAACAAAATTTTATTAGATAAAAATAAAAATAATAAGGAATGGCACTTTACAAAAATTGAGACATCTAGCATAAAGATTAGAGGATCTTGTGCTTAATTCATTCAATTGACCAAACATTGTTATGTACTTTATTGTTATTATATGGCACAACCAAAATGTGCTTATTACTAAAATGATTCTAAGCTAAAGAGAAAACAAAACATAAAATATAAATTATGGAAAGAATATTTATTAGGGATGTACATATGAAGATAATACATCTAATAAGGTTTTAGTCTTCATAAATTAAAATTTTTAGGAAGTATTTCTCCATTAAGTGTTCATAGTTTTCAAGAGCTATTGTCTAATATGGTATTGATGATATAGGGACCCATTAAATTCATTTGAATTTGTCTTATATGTTTATAAAAATTAGAGTTGAAAATAAAGACATGTAAAATTATGCATAGGATATTTCCATTAATATGGCTATCATCCCAATATTTTTGTTTGGCATTTTCAATAGTTTGAATCCAATAGGCTATAACCCATTTCTCATCCAGTTTCATGAACTTAATGAGTCATGATTCAAGTTATTTTTTATCATTCAATCAACTAATCCACACAATTTGGACGGAATGTATAATAAACTCTACTTGCAAAACTTCCTCTTGTCCAAAAACTAACTGAAATGATGTGTATTTGGTTAGGTACTTGTATTTTGTTTAGTAGGACCATAAAATAGTATACACATGGTCATCATAATCCTTAAATCCATGTCATAAATATTTTTTATCTTGTACCTAAAATTTTATTTAATTTCTCCATTATCCAATTTTCCTATGAGTGGTACGAAGTAGTTTTGTGATTACCCATCATAAAATCCTCTAATTAGATGCAAATAATAACATTATGTAAATGTGTGCCCCAATCACTAGTCAGGATTAGTGGGTATCCATATCAACTTATCATGTTATCTCACAAAAAATGAGATGTCATCATTGCTATACAATTTCAAGTTAGTTTGGCCTCATGCTATCATGTAAAATGGTCTATAATAATGATAATGTATCTCACTCCATTCTTTCATGAAAAAAGTGTGATTGGTTCAATAAAATCAATGGCCCATTTTTTGAAGGGTTCTTATGCCATAATAGGAATTAGTGTAATTTCATCATGATTTTTGGGTTTACCTATGTTCTATCACACATCATACTTTTATGAATAATTTTTAGCATCCTTGAATAAAGTAGGAAACCAAAGGCTATATAATTTTTTTACATGGTAGGATTTCCTATACAGTGGTTGTCTATAATTATTTCATGTGAGTCATGAAGAAGTGTTTAGTGTTCATGTTCCAAGATACACCTATGAAATATATCATCACATCCCATATTTTAAATTTATCTAATGATGAGTTGGTAAGGTGCAACATGGATACCAAGTTTTCTATTTTCCTTGGTGTTCATGTCTTTAGGAGGCATCCCAAAAGTGAGAAAGGATGAGATATCAACTAAATCCTTAGGAATTCACTGAAATTGACATAATTACACATTAGGCATACTATCCTCAATTTTTTTTCCTTCTTCCTTGATTATGATATGGGAAAAGTGATCTGGTCCACATTTTTGTTTACCTAGTTTGACCACTACATATTTTTTTATGGAATAACTATTTAGTGACATATGCACCCATGTAGAACTAGTTTATTGACCAAGTATCATAGAGCCTTGTGACTAATGAAAAATAAAATGGTGTGGCAAGGAGGTTATGAAAAAAATGCATATTGTTGGCCATTTTAGCCCACATACCAAGCTTCTTCTCAGTTTAAACAGATAAGCAGGGTCCCAATTGATGAATGGAACAAGTGGCTTAGAAGAAGGTTCAAATCTATAAGTGAAGGGATCCAAGTAGGTTTTCATGGTACTGAATAGTTGCAAGAATAGGTCTAGAATTTTCCTAAGTTTATACTTTTTTAGCTTTTGGGCAAATGTAGCATTTAGTTTTCCTTTGGAGGAAGTGTTCCACACAAAGAATATAATAAAAGTACAAGGATTAATTATTTTAGGGGTTTTATCCAACCTTATTTGGATAATTGTTTGAATTATTTTAGGAATTTTGTGTTGAGGTTTTAATCTAAGTGTCAGGAATTGTTTTAGACCTTTTGTCTAAAACAATTTCCCTGAAGGGTCTTTTCTTTGAAGAGGGTCATTTTCAATTTTCTTGAAGGGTACTTTTCTTGGGAAAATGGTCCAAAATAAAAAGATAAAAGGGTATTTTTTCTCAAAAATGTGTCCTACACATTTTTCTTTAAGGGTCATTTCTTTGACAAAGTGAACCTTTGCAAAAACCCTGAAGGATAGATTCTTCAAGCAAGGTGGCCAAGACAATTTTCTCTAAGGGTACTTTTCTTCACCAAAAGGTCTATTAAAATTTTCTTGAAGGGTAGATCTCTTGTGAAAATGGTCCAATTCAAGTTTTCTAGAAGGTTTTTTTCTTTCGATAAATGGTCAAATGCAAAAATTTTGAAGGATATGTTCTTCAATAAAATGGTCCACTTTTCAGAGTTTTGAAGGGAACTTTTCCAAAGGGAAAAGGACCAAGATATCAATTATTTCAAACATTTATTCCACAAGAATTTTTCAAGGTAAGGATAAGGAAAATGAATTTATCCAGCAAAAGGGTCTAAAAGAATAGCCCATAGATTTGTGATCCAAACAGGTGCACAAACATCAAGTTTGGACCTCAAGAACTAGTCATTTGGATTTGAAAGTCTGAGGATGTTCATGCCAACATTAATATAAAGGTCACTCATAAATATATCTATGCTTAAATTTGATGGTCTATAGTATGTTAATCACTTTATATAGAACATTGAATGATGGTTGGTGGGACATCAAATTTAAGGATAGAGCAAGACAAATATTATTGAGCTTAAATTTTATGAGCACATAACCATCTATGATGGTCATGTGAACATTATTTGATAGGATTAAGGATGTCAATTTTAGGATCATTAACTAGTTTTTGGCTTTCAAATAATGAATCTTGGTAGATAAACAACATGTGTTTAATCATAAATTCTAGATCAATGACACATAAGTAGGTCAAAGAGTTAGTAAATATCAAAAGCAAAGGCACATGATGGATAAGTGAAACAAGTGTGTGAGTCATGGTATAGGATCAATGGATCACATTCATTTGCCTCAGGTAGAGCTGATGGTGCAATCAAGGGTCAAAGCATCAAGGATCTAAGTTAGTTTTTGGTGACCAATCAGAACAAAGGAGAGCCCAAATGTCTTAGATAGAGGCTGAAAGGTCAGTTTTCAACCAAAGAAAGCAATCATGATAGAGATAAACTTGAATATGATTCAGTATGAGCTAGGAGTGGATATTTCAAGATTGGACAATGCCATTAGGGACCTATAGAAGAAGACACATAGACTTTAATAGCCATTACCAAAGCTAGCTACATGAAAGTGACATTTCTTCCCACTTGGGTATACATCAATGAATTAGTCAAGAGTAATTTTGCATCAAGAAAAAGTGAAAATGACTTGATCCCATGATTGTAGCCACCATGGAGAATCATAGAGAAGATATTATAATGATGTAATGGATTGGAGTGACCTAGATCAATCAGGAGGGGTTTGAGTGAGCTTGATTCATGGTAATAGTTCTAACAACTTTTCAAATGGATTTGAACTCATTTGTTTCCTTTTTTAGTTCCAAAATTGCCCCCTCTTTCTTCCCCTCTACTGTAAATATAGCCTTTGAGCTATTATTTTGGATCCCTCTCTTGGAAATTACTAGGCTCTGCCAAGATTGAGCCTTATAACCTCTTGAGATAAATAGAAGACTATTATCAGATTTTATATTATTAGACTAGTGTGTTCATGTTAGTTTGATTGGTATAAGTGGTAGAGCCTTCTCCTTTGACCAGTCCTGATCTTGCCTAAATGGTAGATTATCTGGTTATGTAGGTTATGTTTAGTGTTCAATGTCATTTGATTGAAGCTAAAAATGGATAGATTGACTAGATTAGTGCCTTGAACTAGGTCTCTCCATCACCTCCCTTAGGTTTTGCTCATTTTATGAACCTCTACATGAAATGTTGATGTATAACATGCCTTTAGAGTCATAGATCTTGTTATTTATTTATGTCTCACTAGTCTTTTAGAGGCTCAAGTATGAGTGGAAGGACAATCTTCATGGTGCACCACCACACTTAGAGTGTTTTTCCATTTATGTGACTCCTTGTCCTTTTTCATCCCAAGAAGTCTTAGGTTTTAGAATAAAAGGTCCAAAATGATGCATCAGAGGAGTTAGCCTCATTAAAAAACCATAGACATCTAGTCTAGATATAGGCAACCCATGGCCACAGTCCATTCCCATGTTAGTCTAGGTTTGAAAGCAGGACTTGAACATTCCTCCTTTCAGCTAGAGTGCAATATAGATAGCTAATAGTTATGGCACACTCAGTGGCACTACATTCAAGTGTCTTGAAAGCATACTCTAAAGGCATTGGAGGGTATTTAGAAGTTGAAGGCATCAACAAAATCATCTATAGTCATCTTGGGAAAAATCAAGCATCTTTGGAAGGTTTTCAATCAAATTCAAGTTCAAAGATATTTTTGGTTTCATGGTTATAAAGGTAAGAAGGCTTTGTCATGGTTTTGGCTCAATTCATTTATTACATAATGATCCATGGCATCCTATGAAGAAGAGTTTTGATCTCCACCCCCATACCCACCTTACCATAGCCCATATGAGCCATATCATACACATCCTTCATGTTACCAAGATCATCCGCCATACTTTGAACCCCATCTACCTCCATGGAAACCTCCTTATCCTCATGACTAGTCCTATTATCAAACTTCTACCCCTTGCAATCCACCTACACCAAACATTGACTATCTACATTTAGAAATTAAGAGATTTAGAAAAGAAAGAGATAGGTTAGGAGAGCCTTAGATATAAAAAAGGGGAGAATTCCAAACTCTTATCCCTCACCAAAATACTCGTAGAAACCAGCCACAATCATCTAGGATGGTTACCTCTCCCTTTCTTTCCTTCCTAATTATAGGAGATTTCTTGGTCTATAATTGTTCACTTAATGACAAGGAAAATATCTAAATTATTATTAAATTATTAGAATACCACTTTAATATGAGGTATGATACTATACTTAACATTGAAATGTAATGGAATGGGTCTCCCATGAAAGTATTTAGCATTGTTAAAAACCTCCAACTCACTTTTCATGCCTACTCCAAAATTTTAGCTGTACAAGAACTTATAGTAGTAGATTTGTTGCCTCATAATGCATTATTTTTGGGTATTGAATTCATGAATAAGGTATGAAGATAATTTTTCAAATAATTGTATCATATGGTGTGCAATCTTGAAAATGGTTTGGACATGAAAATTAAGTTTGATCCACTCTCTAAGTTCCACATTCAGCCTTTTCCTATAAACACCTAAACTGTAGATTGCCTTCACCTTCATTCTCCAAAGTAATCCACTTATGATCAAGATCCTATACCTACCAAAGAACTTGAGGTGATAGCCACATGGAAGCCTTCATGGGCCATGGATCTTAATTTTATCATGTGCACCCTTGACAAGAAGGATAAAAAAGAAAAAGAAGGTGTAAACTCTATTATTTATCCTTTATCTATTGTCACTCAAACACTTTTTCCCCCTTTTCACATTTCTCCTCAATCCTAAAAGCTTCCTAAAATATATTTCAAGATCCCTAGTTGGAAAAATTTTCTTCTCAATATCAAGCAGCCTAATCTTATCTATTGCCCACCCACCTTATCCTCTCTTCAAGAGAAATCAAGTACACCAAAATTAGAATTGGATCATTATAACATGGTGGATAAGATATCCAAGTTGGTAGAGGAAGGGTATATCATTCAAGAGATTGATAGTTATGTAGTTATAGTTGAGCCTCAAGAGCATGTTGGATAAGACACTTATAGTGTCTATGAAAAAGAGATCCAAATTGGAACCCCTATGCACCCCAATAGATTAGAAGGTAAACATGAGCAAGAGTTGAGTGATAAATGGAAGTTTCAATGTCATAATGATGTAACTAAGACAAGTAAAAGTCAAGTTGATATTAACTTAGGAGATAAATTAGATGGTAGAATTCATGGTAATGTTATTGATACTAAAGTCAAGAATCCATTAGAAGATCAATGGCAACACTTTTGTCTATAATTCTTGGGTGAAATTGAGAAAATTAGTGTGGTAGATTTAAGTGATGAAATTGAACATCAAGATAATGTTTTATATGAGGAAGGTAGTGCAACATTGGAGCTACCAATTCAAGAAGAGATTTTGTTTGAGTGGATTGATGATTTATCACCCCTTTCTATTGATGAAGAAGATGAGTAAACCTTAATTGACTAAGAGATTTATGATGACCTTGTTCAAGAAAAAGAGTGGGTAATCAACCTAATGTCTAGTAAATATATGGCAAAAGTAGAAAATACCCTTGTGGTTTGTACATTGACCGAGATGAGATGTCATTTTGGGAAGATGTAGAGGACTTCTATCTGAACCTAGATGCCGAAAGAGAAAGATCTCATCAAGGATGCTATGATAGTTGGCCATTTGAAGTCTAAGAAACAAAATAAATTTCAGCCCTTGACTGAAGAGAAGATGAAGATCATGATGCAAGAAAAAAGATTTTGGGAAGAAGATGATTGGGTCTTGGATTCATATCTTCAATTATCACATATGAGAATAGAGATAAGAGGTTCAGTCACATCATCAAGAAAACATGAGCATCCATTTGCTCCCATGTGCCATAAAAGGCCATCAAGGAGAAGCAATCATGTTTTAAAGATCCATGATGCATCAAATAAATTTCCATTGTACCCTAGAGGAAATTTTGTTACTTTAGGTTAGTTATTCTAGGTTTGTCTTGTTTTAATAAGTGAGTAGCACATGCAATAGCTTGATCCCCTTTTCATTTTTGTTCCATAGGTTAGTGGTCCTTATGTTGTTAGTTTAGGTCCCCCTCCTATTTTATTTTTCTCCTTTGTGGTCTTTGTTTTGTTTAAGATGTTAGAATAAGATTGGCACATGATCTGGGTTCTCTAAGCATAGTATACATGCTTCCCTATGATCCACTAGAATTATTGGCCATTTTGGCCCACATACCAAGCTTCTAATTAGTTTAAATAGATGATTAGGGTCCCAATCAATGAATGGATCAAGTGGCTTAGAAGAAGGTTTATATTTACAAGTGAAGGGATCCAAGTAAGTTTTCATGGTGTTGAATAGTTGAAGGAATAGGTCCAAAATTTTCTTAAGTTTATACTTTTCAACTTTTGGCCAAGTGTATCATTTAGTTTTCCTTTGGAGGAAGTGTTCCACACAAAGACTACATTACAAGTATAAGGCTTAATTATTTTTTAGGTTCTGGCCCACCGCATTTGGATAAGTGTTTGAATTCTTTCATGACTTTTGTTTTGAGGTTTTTATCTAAGTGTCAAGAATTGTTTTAGATATTTTATCCAAAATAATTTCCTCGAAAGGTCTTTTCTTTGAAGAGGGTCCTTTTTAATTTTCCCAAAGGGTACTTTTCTCAAGAAAATGTTCCAAAATAAAATTGCTGAAGGGTATTTTTTCTTGAGAAGGTGTCTAACACATTTTTCTTAAAGGGTCATTTATTTGACAAAGTGGACCTTTGAAAAAATCCCAAAGGATATCTTTTTCAAGCAAGGTGGCCAAGACAATTTTCTCGAAGGGTGCTTTTCTTCACCAAAAGGTCCAGTAAAATTTTATTGAATGGTACATTTCTTAGGAAAATGGTGAAGTTCAAGGTATCTAAAGGGTCCTTTTCTTTTGGGAAATGGTCCATTGTAGAAGTTTTGAAGGATATGTTCCTCAATAAAATGGTTCACTTTTTAAAGTTCTGAAGGGCACTTTTCCAAAGGGAAAAGGACCAAGACATAAATTCTTTCAAACATTTATTTTGAAATAATTTTTCAAGGCTAGGATAAGGAAAAGGAACCTTCATAAAAGTGTTTTACACAAAGCACAAAGGAATTTATCTAGTAAAAGTGTTTAAAATAAATAGCCCACAAAGTTGTGATCTAGATAAGTGCACTAACATCAAGTTTGGACCTTAAGAGCTAGCTATTTAGATTTGAAAATCCAAGGATGTTCATGATAATGTCAATATAAAGCTCGAGTAAAAATCTATTTGTGCTTAAATTTTATGGTCCATAGGATGCCAATCACGTTCTACAGAACATTGAATGATGATCGGTGGGACATCAACTCTAAGGACATAGCAAGACAAATCTTATTGAGATTAAATTTTATGATCACATGACCATCAATGATAGTCACATGAACATAATTTGATGGGAGTGATGACATCAATTTTAATATCATTAACTAGCCATTAGATTTCAAATAGTGGGTCTCATTAGATCAACAACATGCATTCAATCATGGATTCCAGATCAATGTCACGTAAGTAGGTCAAAGAGTCAAAAAATATCAAAAGCAAATGTACAATGGATAAGTGGCACAAGCATGTGAGTCCAAGTAGAGCATCGACAGTCATGTTCATTCACCTCAAGTAGATTTGATGGTACAAGCAAGGGTCAAAGGGTTAAGGGTCAAAGGGTCAAGAATCCAAGTCAATTTTTGTTGACCAATTAGAATAAAAGAGAGCTCAAATGTCTTAGATAGAGGTCAAAAGGTCAATTTTTGACCAAGGAAAGAAAGCATGATGGATCCAAGTTTGAACATGATTTAGTTTGAGCTAGGATTATATATTTTTGGATCAGATGGTACCATTGGGGACCTATAGAGGAAGACACGTAGACTTTAATGGCCATCACCAAAGCTAGCTATGTGAAAGTGACCTTTCTCCCCAATTGGGCACACATCAATAAACCAATTGGGAGCAATTTTGCATCATGAAAAAGTGAAAATGACTTGATCCCATAGTTTTAACCACCATGAAACATCATAGAGAAGATATTGTAATGATGCAATGGACTGGAGTGACTTGGATCAATCAGTAGGGGTTTGAGTGAGCTTGATTCATGGTGGTAGTTTCAACAGATTTTCAAATGGATTTGAACTCATTTGATTCCCTTTCAAGCACCAAAATTCCCCCCTCTCTTGCTTCTCATATGATATAAATATAACATTTGAACTATTATTTTGGATCCCTCTCTTGGGCATGATTAGACACTACCAAGATTGAGCCTTGTAACCTATTGAGATAAATAGAAGAGTGTTATCAGATTTTAGATTATTATACTAGTGTGTTCATTTCAATTTGATTGATATAAGTGGTAGAGCCTTCTCCTTTAATCATGTCCTAATCTCACCTAGTTGGTAGATTATCTAGTTATGCAAGTTATGTTTAGTGTTCAATGTCATTTGATTGAAGCCAACACTAGATATATTGACTACATTAGTGCCTTGTATTAGGTCTCCCCATCACCTCCCTTAGGTTTTGCTCATTGGATAAACCTCTACATGAAGTGTTGATGCATAGCTGGCCTTTAGAGTAATAGATCTCATTATTTGTTTTTGTTTCACTAGTGTTTCAAAGGCTTAAGTATGAGTGGATGGACAATATTCATGGTGCATCACCACACTTAGAGTAGTTTTCCATTTATGTGAGTCCTCCCTTTTCATCCCAACTAGTATTAGTTTTTAGAAGCAAAGGTACAAAATAATACATCAAAAGAGCTAGCCTCATTAAAACACCCTAGAGGTCTAGTCTAGATATAGGTAACCCATGGCCTTAGACCATTCCCATGTTAGTCTAGGTTTAAAATCAAGAATTGAACATTCCTCCTTTCAGCAAGGGTGTAATCTAGATAGCTAACACATACACTATTGCTAGTGTTTTACTTTTAGTCTTGGTATAATTATTCTTGGCTTGAGTGAGCTTGTTACTTGTATAGTGTTGAATAATTTGACCAAAGTTAAATTAGGTAAACCCCGTATGTATTTTAAACTTGTCATAGGGTCCCTTAAGGTTTAAAGTGTGTCCCATGGTTTTAAAAAGGGTCATATAATGTTTCATCTCTTGTCACATTTGTATAGTTGGTCTTATGTCATCTAAGGGTCACATTTTGAGTAATTTATGGACTTGTATAATTTTCATAGAAGTAAAAATGTTTAAAATCATATCTAATGCCTACATGTTAGATTCATGTTAGATATGGCAGCCTTGGATTGACAATTGTAGGTGCAACATTGAAAATAAGAAGATCAGGCACTTTCATGTGGATTTAGGCATTTGTATAGCCTAAGTAATATTTTGGTCTCATGTGTATACTTAATAAGTGTCCTTTTAGATTTCCAAAACTCATTTCAACATTTAAGTAGCTTTGGTATAATTTAAAATGGAAAAAACCATTCTATTTTCCCTATTACTCTCCTTTTCAAGCTAAAATGGTCTATCAGTCTCTACATGGTATAAACAAGAGGATGTGAGTTAGAACTAGTGAAATTGGTAGCTAATAATAATATTTTTCTACTAAAAATCCATGGAAATAGTTTTAGGTTTATTTTACCATTCTCTATGAACCATTTATAAGAGTGATAGTGACTCTTTTATGCCTGCTCATCCCCATAGCCTTCAAGTTTCTTCTCTATTTGCATTATTCTATGTAATTCAAGTTATGTACTTGATCTTGAGAGGCACGAACACCTTTCTCATGTGATTATAAATATATTTTACACATGTATTGTGAAATATTTGGCATAAACATCTCATCTTGCTAGTGGAGGACTACATTACTATTCTATACACATGTTTCACAATAGCAAAGTTTAATACTCATAAATTGGTTTTAGAAAAAGGTGTTATGTTATGTTTCATCCTTTCATGAAATGGATATTAGGTTTATTTTAGAATTTGAGTATCAAAGAGTAGCACTTGGTGAAGTGTAAGGTCTAAGAAATGTATACAATCAGTTTCCCTTGTGACTATTACCTACAATAAAGTGTAAAGGAACATTGACCAGTCATGCTGATGGAACAAGAATGTTTCAAAGTGTTGAGGACATTCTCAAAGTATAATCAATGATTTTGATCCATTCAAAATTTATAAATTAGTTATGATAACCAATCTAATACACACAATCCTATAATGTCCCCACCAATAGGCAACTCCAATAAGGGGGCCTGACTGCAATCTATAGAGGATAGAGGAATGTTGAAATATAGGTTTTTGAATTTGCAACCTTCATCAAGTCTAAGTACATTGAGACATTCATGGTGATTATGGTAAATCCATCTTGTGGTAGGAAGACTTAGAAACATGCTCATAGAATTGGAAAGTTGAAATTGAGACACTTTACCTTAGTTTCTCTAAATCATGTTTTGCCCATATACTATGTCATCTCTTGGTGGAGTGTCTTGATGGTTTAGATACGCCTAGTTGTTTCCATCATGTATCCTAGGCCTAAAAATAATGTCTTGATATAGAAAATTGGTTTTTTGGTCCAAAGAAGGTAATGTAGATAGGCTTCCATCTCAAAAAAAATCTCACTATAGAATTTTAGTGTAATATATAATATTCTTGAAGCATAAATGGTTTTATGATGCAACATGACACAATGAAAGCATAGTGTTTCCAACTATTTTTCACTTTTCTACATTCAAAGGAAGTAAGAAACTAAGATAATGGTCAGGGGTTAGATGATACCCAAATGAAGTTTGCGCACCATATCCAGACTTTGTAAGGACTCCTCTTTGGCTGTGGAGGATGACACCTGTAGAGAGAAATACTTAAACAAAGAGATTGTTAGATAGATATAAGGTGGACTGCCAAGCAAAGCTCGGTCCCAGAAGTGTAAAGACTTCCTTATGGGATGATAGTCCACTAGTTGATAAAAATAATGTTGCTAGAAAGAGATAATGAAAGACTAAACAAAATAAATAAAAGTAATGCGTACCTATATTCTGCTATCTGCCTCTCACAGTCACCGATGCCGATTAGTCTGCCATCATCAGTTTGTTAATGTTGCCGATGTCAGTTAGTCTACCAATGTCGGTAGGGGAAATGGTCGATGTCGATTAGGGCAATGGCCTTGGATAGGTTTTGGATGGGTCTCTAGTTGATGGAATGGTCTGTGGTAGTCTGAGAGTCTGTGTAGGGTGGTAAGACAGTAGATAAGGTCTTAGGAGGGGCAAAAGTAGAGGATAAGTTATCAAAAGAGGGAAAGATATGGGAAAGGCCTCTCAGCCTTTCCAAGAAGAGAGTCAGGTGTGGTCTGGTTGATAGCTGGGTCTGGTTGATGATACTTAGGAGTAAGAAGAAACTAATCACAAATACATTCTAAGCCACTAAAATGAAAAGATAGAGGAATACTTAGCTCTTTGATAGAGAACCAGAAGTGTAGAAGACCTGTTGTTGATGCGGCTGATGTAGAAGACTTCTTGTAATGTTTCAGTCAGAGGTAGAGTGACTGATGCAGAGTCCCTATAGCCTGTGATGCTTGGTGTGCATTCAGGAGAGAGAGAGAGAGAGAGAGAGAGAGAGAGAGGTCAAATACCTATAGCCAAAGAATTAGCATTTGGGTCTATGATCCAAGATTGTGATTGATTGATTAGTTTTTTGTTCAGCATGCAAGTTGGTTTTAAGCAACCAACGTTGGCGATCCCACTAGCATTGGCCGACTGTTGACTGATGTCGGCAAATAGAGAATGGGTAAAAAGGCTAAAAATAGCCTTTTACCCATTCCTCCATCTATCGAGTTCAATGGTCATGGTTAAATGATCAAAGGCAGGTTTAATAGGCATGGGGATTAGTGGGAGGAGTTGGAATGATTACTCATAGGGTGGTAAATGAGGGTATCCAAGGGGACCAAGGGGGAGTCGACCAAGGAGTAGACACAATCTTGGTGTCTACATTTGCCCCTTTTTGTCTTGTTGGTTGTTCTTGATGAACTGCAAGACAAAAACGGGAGTAAGTTGCCCTAGGTATGGGATGAGGTGTTCCCCCCTCAAAGCGGGAGTTGAGAGAAAGGGAACCTGAAATCGGGGCCCGATTTGATAGATAGTGGATGGATATGGTGAAGTTTGAATGTGAATGCTACAATAATTGGGATTACATGCATACCACTTCACGAGATGGTTAGGTCAAATTATCACAGTCAAAGGTCAAGGAGTGCTAAAATCAAAATAACCGGTCCCCAGCATTTAGTCGTAGCTAATTGGGTTATTCGATCCAAACTATAGCTCCAATGGTCTTCATGTTCTAAGTATCCTGGGCCTAGGAAGTGCTCTTGGAAAATATGAAAATGTCACAAGTAGTGGGGATCAACTTACTCGTGATCCAATAATTGTGAGGGTCATAATGTGGTCTGTAGAGAATTTTTCTAACCATTCGTGAGGTGGCATATATGCAATCAAAACAACTAAGGAAAAGTTGTCTCGAGAATGGTCATGGTCTGAGGAGATAGTTGTGATATCTAAGGTTGTGAGTCGAGTAGAGTCAAGATAGATAGTTGGTCCATTAGATGGATGGATGAAGGAATGGCTAAGCTAACCTCAGAAGACCCCATGTCAACTGAGTGCTACCTACATAGCCCTTGTTGGAAGGGCCTCAGGCCAATGTAGTTCTCCCTAAAAGGGAGGAAGAGGGTCGGTTATGGACGTGGGTTGGATGAGGTTAAGTCATGGTTAAAGGTCGAAAGGATTTGTCCATCAAGTAGATGAACAAATGAATGTGGCCAAGCTAACCCTAAAAGATGTCATGTCATCTGAGTGTTGCCTACATAGCCCTTGTTGGAAGGGCCTCAGGCCAATGTAGTTTAGGCTAGTTGATAGGTTGGTTTGGTTAGGTTATAAATGATGAGGGTATGATGATGTTACAGCCTTTTCCATATTATGTGATGGTGTATTCTGTAACATTGGTTGAGTGGTTTTTCATCCCTAGCAAGTTTTCCATATTAAGAATGGTGTATGCTAAAAATGAATGAGATTATTTATGCTTCAGAAAGTAATGGTTTATGCTTGACATAAATTGTGTGGTTGATAGTTTCCATGTGTATTGTTGTCCATAGAAACTATGTGAAATGGACTATGAGAACATTAGTGGTCTGAAAAAGGTTTGGTTGGTTGGGTTTCATTTGGGAATGATTTGGTTGGATTGTTTGTGACCAAGATGTAGGAAGGGAAAGGCATTTTTTCCCTTTCATTGACAAGGACTATAATGATAGCATAGGTAGGGGTTTTTTTAGAAACAAAAGCCTCATTCATGCATTACATTGTTGACCATTGGTTGTATTAGAGAAGTAATCGAATCACTTTGACATTAAAATGAGCTCGAAATCCCTTGAGTAGGTGATGTGATATGTTAGGATAGGGTAACCCCTTTTAGTAGGGATAACTTTGCCCCTTTTTATAGGAGAACCTGAGAATGACTATAAGTCAAGTCCATGACACTTTTTTTTTGGAGACTGATCAATGTGGGAAGTCTAGATGGGGATGTCATTTTGTTTTGTGGTCATGTTGTGAAGCTGATCGATGTGGGAAGCTTCTGAGATAGTGCTATTTGTAGCAAGATTTTTAGGCATAGCCATCCTTCGAGGGAGTGGTCTATATTTTTCTTTGTATATTTTTGAGGGATTTGAATAGCTATCTTTCAAGGGAGTAGTCTATTAATTATAGCAATTATGCAGTTGTCCTTCAAGGGAGCAGTCTGCATTTAGAGTTTATGACATTTGAATAGGCATCCTAGTTTTATATGTTTTTGTTGACTGAAATTTTGGTCATGGACTTGACTATAGAGGGTTTCCCTTTTATTAGGATGAAGCATTCATGCTTGACAAAAGGGTTAACTAATGTTTTTAGGGTTGAGGGTTGAAAAGGAATAAGAATGACAATGATGGGAGGTTGCCCAAGGGATCAAGCTCAAGCTAAACGTCAAGTGAATAATTACTTGACTAATAGTAGACTAATTGAAGATGCAAGGCATTAAGGGGCTCAGGTTCTAGTCAGCCTTCAAGAGAGGACAAGCGAGAAGTCCCTGATCTATGCTTGTGCATCATGATGCAAGGTTCGAGTCAATTAGGAGCAAACTCACCCCGTTTGCTTTATTCGAAATTGTTCACATGTTGGTTGATGTTGGACATGAAGTTGGTTGATATGTTATTGGTATGTTTTGGTTGATGTTGGACGTGAAGTTGGTTAGGATGTTGTTGGCATTTGGGACAATGCCGAACATAGTTGTTGCAATCTTGGTGAAGAGTGGGCCAATAATAGCCCAGGTAGAGGATGCACTTGGCAAGTGAGTTACCACTAAAATGCCCCCACAAATCCTATCGTGGACTTGTTTGATGATGTGGGATGTTTCAGTGGTTGTTAGGCATTAGATAAGGAGGCAGTCGAGACCTCACTTGTAAAGAAGTCCCCCTATCATGGTGTAGCGAGCAGTGTTCTTGATAAAATATCGTTGTCTATTGATAGAGAGTTTGGGAGGGATGATAGCATATGTCAAGTAGTCCATGATTTGCTTATACCAAGTGTCATGTGGACTAGTGAGGTTAGGAGGAATTCCCCTAGAGATGATGGTCGAGACATGTCCAAGATAGAAATCTTGGGTTGTGTTGGTTTAGAGGTCTTGACGAATAATGGATATGTTAAAGGTGTAGATGTCTGGTCTGTTCCTTTATTCTTCATAGTTTGGGGCCTGGGGGCCATGTTAATAGTGTTGATTTTGAATAAAGGTTGAAGAGGTGGTTGAGGGACCATGGTCTTATGTTGGGATCCCGGTTTAGGTGAAGAGGTTTTGGAGGCATGTGATGGTGTTGAATGTTTATTAAAAGAGTGGTCAGAAGAAGCCTCAATGTGAGGGGTGTCCTTTTCCAGATGTTGATGGATGACAGCCTTAAGGGTGTAACAACGCTCAGTGTCATGCCCCGGTGTGTGATGATACCAGCAAATTTTAGTGTCATTGAACCAAGGTGGTTTTGGTTTGAGAGGTTGGTAAGGCTTGATAGGTGGGAGGATGATGCTAGATGACTGCAACAATCGACATAACATCGAATCATAATAACCCTTTAATGGGTATACGCTCTTTGTTGCAGTAGGGGTTGATAATTTCTATTTAGGAGTTATTTGGAGGGTTTATCGTGTCACCTTTTTAGTTGGCGGTATGGCCACATGTGGAGATGGCATGTTCTTATTGAGAGGTGTTGGATGTGAGAGCAATCTTGCTAAAGTAGATGGATGTGGACCCAAGATGGATGGTAATGGCAAAGGTGGGGGAGGAGTTCTTTGACGGGGTTTAGTAGCCTTCTTTGGTTTAGTGTGAGGACTACTATTGTGTGGGGCAAGGTTTAAGTCTACTGTCACTTGTGGGTGAGTGAGGTTGGATGTGGGGCGCACACCGAGGGATTTAACTTGTTTCAACATGGTAGATGACTGCAAGGGTTTGGATGAGGTTACATGAGGTTTTATAGTCGGTCATTTAAAATATTGAGGTGATTGTGAGAGAATCGTCACTGGATCTTCTTTGGTCGAATTTGGTGAAGTGATAAGTTCTTCTCTTGGTGGAGAAGGAATTGGATAATTTGGCTTTTTATTTGGATAGAGCGTAGGGATAATCATGGCTTCTTCATGTGGTCGAGGAGTAGAAAAAGTGTGATCCCCCATTGATGATAAGAAGGATGAGGGTGAGGCAGTCGGTGTTGGTGTCGTCAAGGCATCCTCCAATATGTGAGAGGTCAAAGTAGATTCTCCCACATGTGAAAGAGGTGTGGATGGAGGACTACTAGGAGAAGAAGGCTCTTCTACCTGTGATGGACAAATAGGAGAAGAGGGCTCTTCTGCCTGTGGTGGACAAATAGGAGAAGAGGGCTCTTCTACTTGTGGTGGACAAATAGGTTGATTAACCTCTTCAGACTATGGGAGAGGTTGGTTACAAATGACAGGATAGACCGTGTTGACCATGCATATGTTATGCTCTTGAAGGTCATCAGCCATGGTCTGGACATTATTTTGACTAGGGGGATGGTTAGGGAAAGGTTGTCTAAAGATGTCTATGTTTTGGTTGGGTGGCACGTTTGGGTTATCCAAAACAAGATCCCCCCTGTCTAACATGTCCTAGATAATGTTTTTGAATGTTTTACAATTGTTTGTGTCATGACCTTTGACACGATGATAATTACAGAAGTCATTTTCCCTATACCATGTAGGGATGGGTTTTGAGGGGTCAAATTGGGGTGGTCAAATTTGAGGGAGATTGAGGACCCCCTGCATGACGATTTTGTCCAACACGGAAGCATATGATTCTCCTATAGGAGTATACTGACACTGTATATACCATTGTTGGAATTTTTTGGTGATGCTTTGTGATGTGGAAGGTTGAGATTGATTGGTTATGGTTGATGAGGATGGTGATCTAAAGACCACAGCATTGGTCACTCCCTTGGGTTTGGAGTGGGAAGAAGTAGGTTTGGATGAAGAAGGGTGTTTCTATGTTATTTCACTTTCTACATTCAAAGAAGAATTAAGAAACTAATAAGAATGGTCAAGGCTAGATGTTACTTGGATGTAGTCATGCGCATCGAAATCAGACGTTGGAAGGTACTCCTCTTTGGCTGTGGAGGAATGACACCTGCAAAGAAAAAAAGACTGAAACATGAAAAATGTTAGACGAGGAGATGGTGGGCTGTCAAGCAAAAGCTTGATCCCTGAAGTACGAAGACTTCCTTAAGGGATATCAACCCACTGATTAAAACAAAATATTTGATAAAAATAGAAATATTGAAAGACAGAACAAAAGAAATAAAGGACAAAAAGCAAAATGCGTACCTGATATGCAATAAAATGCTCTGCACAGTCACCGGTGTCAGTCTCTGTGCCGGCGTTGATCAAGGAAGGGTGCTGACGTTGGTTAAAGTGCTGGCGTCAGTAGAGGTAATGACCGATGTTGGTCAGGGCAGTATTTTTTGGATGGGGTTTGGTCAGGTCTAGACAAGGTTTTAGGATTGTAGAATGGTCTGAAGTCTTTGTCTGTGGGTTAGGGAGCCGGTTTGGGAGTCAGAGGGATTGTTTAGGGGTTTAAGCAAAAATCTAGGCAGAGTTACAAACTGAAAATGGTGGATAGAGGTGATACGGGAGGAAGTCCAGTCGGGTCTATAATCTAAGTCAGGGTGGTAATATCAAAAAACAATAACCAAGAACAAAATAAAAGCACAGAGGAAACACTTACCTGTTACACGCTGAAGATAGAGTAGGAGACATAATTGCTGTTGTTTGTGTGTTGTAAGAGTTCGATGTAGTAGACCTCTAGCGAGATGACTGAGGCAAAATACCTGTATCAGAGAGAGAGAATACGAGAGATTTGATTGTAGATTGATTGGATGCAAAAGTTGGCTGATCGTTGCTGCGGTGTTTGGATCCAAGAAATGTTTTTGATGCAGAAGGTTCGATAACCAGTTGTAAAACTGATTGGAAACTGAATAATGAATAACAAATTAAGAAAAAAATTAATGGATGTAGTTTAAGGTTAACCGATGCTGGCAGAACTATCGATGTCAGCTGAAAAGGTGATCGACATCGGCGATGTCGGCCGAGTAGTGACCGGTGTCGGTAGATGCAGAATGGAGACAGAGGCTAATTTTAGCTTTCTACTCATTTTGACATGCTGCCAGGGGCAAGGCTTGTGGGAAAATGGTCGACAGGGGTTAAATAGGCGTGGGAGAATAAAATGGGGGTTAAGGGGAGGATGACAAGGGTTAGACACAATTCTAGTGTCTACATTTGCCCCTTTTTGTCTTGTTGGTTATTCTGGATGAACTGCAAGACAAAAATAGGAGGTGGTTACCCCAGGTGTGGGATAAGGTCAATTCCATCTTGTTGGTTGTTCAAATGAACTGCAAGACAAAAATAGGAGGTGGATTTCTTTGATTATGGATGAGGTATTCCCCCTCAAAATAGGAGTCGAGAGAAGGGAACTAGGAATCGGGTGCTGATTTGACAAAGAGTGGATGAAAAAGGGGTGAGGGTGAACGCTACAAAAGTCATGATTATTTGCATACCACTGCACAAGATGGTCAGGTCAGATTGTCGCAGGTCAAGGGTCGAGGAGTGCTAAAATTGAAGTAACTGGGCCCCAGCATGTGGTAGTAGTTGATCGAGTTATTCAATCAAAGCTGTAGCTCCAATGGGTCATCGTGTTCTAGGTATCCTGGGCTCAAGAAGTGATCCTAAAAACATGAAAACATCACAAGTAGTGCGGATCAACCAGCTTACAGTCCTATACTTGTGAGGGTCAAAAATAGTCTGCGCACAATTTGGATAACCAGTCATGAGGTAGCATATAGGCAAAAAACAACCAAGGCAACATTGCTTTGGAAGTGGTCAAAGTCGGAGGAGATAGGCATGATCTCCAATGGTCATTGGTTGAGGTAGATGAATGGACGAAAGGATGTGGCTGAGCTAACCTCAAAAGATCTTATGTGATCTGAGTGATGCCTACATAGCCCTGGTGTGAAGGGCCTCAGGCCAATGTAGTTCTCCCTAGAAGGGAGGAAGGGTCAAAGGGATGGAATTGGTCTTGGTCGAGGGCAAGGTCATGGTCAAAAGGAGGAAAGAAGGTTTGTCCATCAAAGAGATGAGCAAACAAGGGTGGTTGAGCTAACCCCAGATGATGTCGTATCATTTGAGTGCTGCCTACATAGCCCCGGTCTTAGGGCCTTAGGCCAATGTAGTTTGGAACTAGTTGAGAAGATTGGTTGATGATTGGTGCGGTCAAAGTGGTCGATAGGTTAGTCTTGGTCATGATGAAATGATGAGGAGAAAATGATGTTACAGCCTTTTCCAAATGGTGTATTCTGCAACATTGGTTGAGGGGTCTTTCATCCCTAGCAATTTTCCATATTCATGATGGATGTATGCTAAAGATGAATTGAGGTCTATTTATGCTTCAACAAGTATTGGTTTATGCTTAACATAAATTGCATCTGGTCAATAGTTTCCATGTGTATTGGTGTCCATAGAAACTAGTGTGAATAGGCTATGGGAGTGGTCTGAAAAGAGAGTTGAGTTGAGTTGATTAGGTTTGACAAGTGATGAAGTTGAATGTGACCAAAGTGTAGAAGAAGTGAAAGGCATATTGCTCTTTCATTGACAAGGACCAGAATGACAGCATAGATAGGGGTTATTAGAACCAAGAGCCCCATTCATGCATGACGTCATTGACTAGATGTTGTGTTAGAACGGTAATCGAATCACTTTGACATTAAAGTGAGCTTGAAGTCCCTTGAGTAGGTGATAAGAGGAGGAAATAGGGTAACCCATTTTAAGAGCAGAGATAACCTTGCCCTTTTTTATGGGAGACCCTGAGACAACTATAAGCCAAGTCCATGACTCATTTTTTTATTTTTTTTATGTAGACTGATCAATGTGGGAAGTCTGCATAGAGATGTCATTTGCTTGGTGGTCAGTTGTGAAGCTGATCAATGTGAGAAGCTTCTAAGATAGTTCTATTTATTGCCAGATTAGTCATAGCCATCCTTCGAGGGATTGGTCTAGAATTTTGCTTAATATAAGGGCTTTTGAATAGTTGTCCTTCGAAGGAGCAGTCTATTAGCTACAGCAATGATAGTACAAGTGTCCTTCGAGAGAGCAATCTGCCTTTTGATTTGATATTGATATGGTGACCGTGGATATTTTGACATCTAGATTTGTTTTGACAAAAATGTGAGTCATGGACAAGATTATAGAAGGTCAAGGGCTCCCTTTTATGAGGACAAAGCATCCATACATCATAAAAGGGTTATAGAGGAATTGTTAAGAGGAATAGGGATGAAAGGAATTAGGACTAAGAGGACGGGAATTGCTCAAGGGACGAGCTCAAGTTAAATGTCAAGTGAACGAGTACTCGACTAGCAGTAGAACGGTCGCAGATGCAACGCATTAAGAGGCTCAAGTTCTGGTCGTCCATTAAGAGAGGACAGACAATAAGTCCCTAATCCATACTTGTGCATGATAATGAAAGGTCTGAGCCAATTAGGAGCAAACTTGCCTCGTTTACTTTGCTCCATATTGGTCACGTGCTGATGATGATTAAGAAGTTGGTTGATGTGGTCTCTAATTTTTCAAGACTGGTCGAGGGCTGGGTCGAGATTGGCATTTGGTCATGATTAAGAGGTTAAGGTTGATGATTGGTCAAGGTTTGGTTGCTTGGTCGAGGTCTGGTGTGATGATTAATTGAGGTTATGGTTGATGTGTGATTGATGTTTGGTTGAGGTCATGATAGGCAGTATAAAGTCGAACTCCCCCCAGCCATTTGGTGACAGGAAGAATGTCTAACACCCAGTGCGGATGAGATGGAGAGAAGATGAGAGGGAGAGACCTGGGTACCCCACCTGTTTGATAGGTCAGGCATTCCCAAGTGAATGGCATTTAGGCATTGAAAAGTTAGGAGGGATGGAAACCATCGACTCCGTAGGTGAAGGAGGAGGAATGGGTGAGTCTGTAGATTGGTTAATGGTTGGTTCGGGGCAAAGGTCTACAAGGTCTTGAGTGGGGTCGTGATATCCCAGGCCATACCATTTCTTGTCATTATCATCGTTGAGTAGCTCGATGGGCTGATGGGAGCCCTGCTCATAGCATCTGAAACCAAAACCCTTCCATGCACACCTATAAAGGTAAGTGTGTGCAAAGGTGGGGTTGCCAAGAAATGAGAAGTTTAATGTGAAAGGTTGAGGTGAAGAAAGAGGATTGCCATCAGTAGGAGCTTAATTGAGCCCACCATAGACAAGGTTGGTTCAGAGGTGAGGAGGACCATAAGGCACAATCATCCTGATTCGATGGTCGTAACTAGGGCTGTGATGAAGGTGTCCATACTCTTGTAGAGTTTAGAACATGTCTAAGGTCAGCAAGCGATACTCCCCTAATGAAAGTCTTTGGAAGATGTCTTCCATGGGGTCTGTCATTGTCGCTTGAAGGTGAGGTGTGAGGGCAACCTCTTGTTGCGAATTAGTCGAAGCTTCTGCGGATGGAGGTGGTGCCGGGATTGATGGCTTAATAGGAATGAGGACGTCATTTGGATGGTAGGTGGTGTTACAAGTTTTGAAGGGTGAAGGGTCGGAGGGAATGGTGTGGACTTGTCTGTCGTGCTCAAATTTCACACAACAGTGTAGGGTGGAAGGGACATAAGCCATGGCATAGATCTAGGGTCGGCCCAGCAACATGTTGTATTGAAACTCTCCTTTGATGCTATAGAAGAGCTCTGGGACTGTGCGTGGACCAATGCAAATGTGAAAGACGATTGTGCCAATGGTCATGGCAGTGGTGTCATTAAAGGAGCGTAAGATTACGTCAGTTTTGGAGACATAATTCTTGGGAAGAGCCAACTGATCAAAGGCATGGGTGGAGATAATGTTGATGCTAGCGCCTCCATCGATCATAATGTGTTTAATGCATGTCTGATCAACATAGGCAGTGATGAAGAGGGTAGCATCTTGATATTTCGTGTTGGATGTGGGAATCTCAGAATCACTGAATGGTATGGAGGCAACAGGGGCTAAAGAGTGGACAAGGGTAGCAAGTGGTTGGGGGTCCTCAGGTTGGACCTCCGCTGCCTGCAGGGCTCTGATGAGGGCTTGACGATGTTGGGGCGAGGTTTGGATGAGGTCATAGAGGGACATCTTCACAGGTGTTTGGTGAAGCTGTTTTAACATGGAGTCGTGGATTGGTCCAGAAGAAGAAGAAGAAGAGGGTTGAGGCACGCCAAGGATAGAAATATTAGGCATGGGTGGTTGAGGTGGATTGACGAAAGGATAGGTCCAAGGAATGGTGGCTTTTTATTTCACCTTGTCCTTTTGTGACCTAGTGGTTATGTGAATGGCATTGATTTCAAAGATAGGAGGTGAAGGAGATAAAGGGGTTGTAACCTGCTGATGAGGTGTTGATGGGTTTGAAGAGGTTGGAGGGTTACGAGAAGGAGTCAGGGGTTGATCGAGAGTGTCTTCAAAGAGAAGGGTGCCTTTCTCCAGATAGCGGAAAATGACAACCTTGAGGGCACAACAAGTCTTGGTATCATGTCCTGGCGTATGATAGTATAAGCAAATCTTCGTGTCATCGAACCAGGAGGGGTTAGACCCGAGGGGTTGGAAAGGCCTGATGGGTGGAAGAGTTATGCTGGAAGTTTGCAAAATTCGGTGCAAGATCAAAGAGTATGAACCCACTAAAGGGTCCGTGCTCATTGATGTGTGTGATGATGGTGACTTTTGCTTGGGCAGAGTTGGAGGAGGCTTCTGTTCCACCTTCTGGATTGATGGTACGGTGACAGGTAGAAATGATGCATTCTTCATGAGAGGTACCGCCCTTTTGGGAGAGGGTAGGCTAGTAGTAGGCAAAGGAAGTAGAGGAGGCAACTGATTTTGATTAGAAGTCAGAGTGGGAAGGACTCTAGTCAGGGTCGAAGGATGAGGGCCCAAAATGGAGGGCAATGGTGATGGGGGAGGAGGCATTCACCTCTATGGTTTAGCAGTCTTCTTTGATTTGGGTTGAAGACTACTATTGGTCAAAGTCTGGTCTAAGTCCACCTTCACTTGTGGATGAGTGAGGTTGGAGACAGGGTGAATGCCGAGTGACTTGATAGGTTTAAACGGGGTAGATGAGGGTTTTGGTCCTGATGCGGTTGATTGAGGTGTAGACGGTCTAGAAGTGGAAGTCTAGTTTTTGTTGAGAGTCTTGGAAGATTCTACCATGGGAGGATTAGCAGCATGAGATGAGAGGGCATGGGTATGTTGAAGAGCTTTGAAACGCTCCAACAATCCCTGATGCTCCACTTTCCTTGAAGGGAGAGGTTCGATTTTCTCCACTAATCAAAAAAATGGCTGAGAAGATGTTGGATGAGGTTTGGGTTCTTGAGAAGATGTTGACGGTTGTGGGACCGAAGGTGTAGTAGTCTCAGCCCTAAGGCATGATAAAGTCATGACAAGTTCATCCTTGGTTGGAGATGAAGGAGAGGCAGGTTCTTCCCTGGGTGGAGAAGAAACCAGAGAATGAAGCTCCTCAACCGGGTAAAGGGCAGGGATGATTGTGCCCTCCACTTGCGGTCAAGGAGTAGGAAGGGTTGGGTCCTCCATGGGCAGTAAGAAGGAGGATGGTGAGACCGGCGGTGCTGGTAAGGTCGAGGCGTCCTCTAAGATGAGAGAGGTTGATGGAGAACTAACTGGAGAAAGAGGTTCGTCCACATGTGATGGATTGATGGATGGACTGACTTCTTGAGGTTGGTCAAAAATGAAGGGCGAGACCATATTGACTATTCGAATGTTGTGTTCATGAGTGTTGTCAATCAAGGTCTAGACATTATTTTGAGTTGGTAGATGATTGGGGAATGGTTGTTTGAAGATGTCGATACCCTGATTAGGTGGTGCATTGGGATTGTCTAGGATGAGGTCACCCTTTTCAAGCATGTCCTGGATTATGTTTTTAAGGGTTTTACAGTTGCCCGTGTCATGACCTTTAACACGGTGGTAGTTGCAGAAGTCATTTTCCCTATACCACGCAGGGATGGCACGTGAGGGATCAAATTGTGGAGGTGGTCAGATCTGGGGGAGATTGAGGACCCCCTATTTGATGAGTTTTTCCAACACAGACGCGTATGATTCTTTGAGTGGAGTATACTATCATTATACATATCTCTACTAGAATTGGCGGGTGATGCTTTGGGACGTGGATGGTTCAGGCTAGTTAGTTGAAGGGGAAGAGGAGGAAGATCTAATGACCACAGTGTTTACTGAAGCTTTAGATTTAGGATTGGATGAGGAAGGCTTAAAAGAGGGGTCATTGGTCTTGGAGTTGGGATTCTTGCTCCACAACTTGACTTTATTCTCCTCGACGGCACGTAACTCAAGTTTGTGGGCCATCGTGAAGGCTTCATCAAAAGTGCGGAAGGTCTGAACCCTTAAGGTGAAAGAAATATGTTTGGCACAGGCTTGTGAGAAAAGTTCAATGAGTTTGGGTTGGGGTAAGGAAAATGAGAGTTGATTGATGAGGCCCCTCCATCAAGCGACAAAATCAGCAATGGATTCGTCCTCGAATTGGCAGATAGAATAGAGGTCTGTGATTGAGACCTTCTTGGTGATGTTGATAGAGAAATGATCAAGGAAAAGCTGGGCTAGTTGAGTGAACGTGAAGAGGGAATGGCTGGTAAGGGAGCTGTACCAGTCAAGTAAAGCACCCAAGAGATACATAGGAAATGTGCGTAAAAACAACGCATCATCATGGATGATAAGGTAACAGGCATGTCTGAATGCCCGTAAGTGCTGTTGTGGGTCTTCCTTGTTTTGAAAATGAGAAATCTTAAGAAGTTCCCACTAGCTGGGATATGGCCTGATCAGGACAGAAGGATGAATGGGCTCATTGCAAATTTGTTCATATGAGAGAGTATTGCGTGATCCAAAAACAAAGGTCTCTAGGCTAGACATCTTGTCCATCAACATTTTGATGATATCTACTGATGGATTGGCGGGTGGAGCGTCCCCTAGATTGTAAGGCACTTGAAAGAGGATAGAAGAGGTATATGACGTAGTTGGTTGTACCAGTAAGGGTACAACGTATGGATGACTAGTCATATGGATAGAAGAGGAGACTAAGGATGGTTGGGTAGAAGGCATGGCTAGGTTTGATGTTGCCATGAGAGGTTGGTTAGTGGTAACATGGGCTAATGGATAAGTAGCCACCCTAGTGTTGATAGGAGCAAGGGTAGGTGGAATAGAGACGACCAGATTCTGAAAGGGGGCAGAGAGTGGTTGAGTGGGCTGAGGTTGATAGAGGGCCGAAACCCCAGTGGAAGTGGGCCCAACGATGGAGGGAGAGGCCACACTTGGATGGTTGGTCAAAGGCTAGTCATTGGTTGAGGCAATAGCCTGGGTGTCTAAAGGTTAAACTACAGATGCTGTTGATATGGCCGCAGTCTCAAGAAGAGAGGTCAGCATTCCATAAATTGGATTGCCCAAGGAGTCTCGCGTTCGGCTATTTGTGAGATAGTGCTGCAAGGCTTTGACATTGAGGTCCAAGAATCATGCAAAATCTTGGTCCCCTTCTAGGACAATAGGAGTCTGGGTCGGGGGTGGTCTAGTAGGAGTTCTTTCAGTCTCTGAGTGGAACTCCATTATAGGACTAGTTATGGATGGGGTAGACAAAAGCGGATGATGCCTCACGTGATTGACTAGAGCATTGGCTTGGCTACGAGTCAGAACCATTCAAGGCAAGAAAGAACGTCCTCACAAGCTCAAACAAGTAGATAAGAACATATAAGATGAAGAACACAAGCAGATCCTAGAAAAAAACCCTAGGAGTAAATTATTAGGATTATAGTGGCTTATGCCTTAGAATATGTGTAGAGGAAGATTGGCTTTTGAGTCGGGTCCTAGAAGAAGTAGTCTATGGATGGTTTCAGGTTAGTTATGGTGCTCAAAATTCTGTGTTAGGTTTCGTACTTGGCCTGGTGCTAAGGAGCAAGCTCCCCTCACTTCACAAGTCCAGTGATAAGCTGGTCTTGCTTAGCCAAAATATACTTCCCCTAGAGATTATCCTCCGCCAGAGAACGGAGTGGGCTTTCCCCTTGGTGATGAAATCCAAGTAAGATCACCGGGACGGGTAAGGTATCGGCTGGGTGATGAAATCTCAGTCGGGCCTTGTCTTAGGTAAGTTAAGATGTTTGTTTTGTGTAAGTGGTTTGGTCGTGTAACATAAAGTGGACTAGATTAATTCAATATGTGATTATTACTTACTAGGTGTGGTCTAAGAAATGCAAGCAAGCAGAAATGAATGCAAAGTGTTTTAAGCCCCAAGTCGAAATGTGAAGTTGGAATGAAAACAAGTTGAGAAAGGGTTGAAGAATATGATTTTTGACTAGTCTAGAAGTGCAAGAAAAGAAAGAAAAGTTCTTTTTATTCCTGCTTATGATGTCGTTTAGAAGAGATGAAAGAGGCAAATAGGGAGAAACCTAATGCACCTATATGAAAAGAAAGAAAGAAAGAACCCAAGGAAGGCCCTAGGGTCCCACCGGGCGTGCCATAATGTTTCTATGCTATTTCGCTTTCTACATTCAAAGAAGAATTAAGAAACTAAGAAGAATGGTCAAGGCTAGATGTTACTTGGATGTAGTCATGTGCATCAAAATCAGACGTTGGAAGGTACTCCTCTTTGGCTGTGGAGGAATGACACCTGCAAAGAAAAAGAGACTGAAACACGAAAAATGTTAGACGAGGAGATGGTGGGCTATCAAGCAGAAGCTTGATCCCTGAAGTATGAAGACTTCCTTAAGGGATATCAACCCACATTAAAATAGAATATTTGACAGAAATAAAAATATTGAAAGATAGAATGAAAGAAATAAAGGACAAAAAGAAAAAGGCGTACCTGATATGCAGCAAAATACTCTGCACAGTCACCAGTGTCGGTTTTTGTGCCGGCATCAGTCAAGGAAGGGTGCCGATGTCGGTTAAAGTGCCAGCGTTGGTAGAGGTAATGACCGGCGTCGGTTGGGGCAACAATTTTTGGATGGGGTCTGGTCAGGTCTGGACAAGGTTTTAGGATTGTAGAATGGTCTGAAGTCTTTGTCTGTGGGTTAGGGAGCCAATTTGGGAGTCAGAGGGATTGTTTAGGGGTTTAAGTAGAAATTTGGGCAGAGTTACAGACTGAAAATGGTGGATAGAGGTGATACGAGAGGAAGTCCAGTCGGGTCTATAATCTAAGTCAGGGTGGTAATATCAAAAAATAATAACCAAGAACAAAATAATAACACAGAGGAAACACCTACCTGTTACACGCTAAAGACAGAGTAGGAGACATAATTGCTATTGTCTGTGTGTTGCAAGAGTTCGATGTAACAGACATCTAGCGAGATGACTGAGGTAGAATACCTGTACCAGAGAGAGAGAATACGAGAGATTTGATTACAGATTGACTGGATGCAAAATTTGGTTGATCGTTGCTACAGTGTTTGGATCCAAGAAATGTTTTTGATGTAGAAAGTCTGATAACCGGTTACAAAACTGATTGGCAACCGAATAACAAATAACAGATTGAGAAATGAATTAATGGATGCAATTTAAGGTTAATCGACGCCAGCAGAATTGCTGAAATCAGCCGAAAAGGTGATCGACGTCGGTGACATCGGTCGAGTAGTGACCGGTGTCAGCAGATGCAGAATGGGGACAGAGGCTAATTTTAGCTTTCTGCTCATTTTGACATGCTGCTAGGGGCAAGGCTTATGAGAAAATGGTCGGCAGGGGTTAAATAGGCATGGGAGAATAAAATGGGGGTTAAGGGGAGGATGACAAGGGTTAGACACAATTCTGGTGTCTACAAAGGGTCATTAGATTTTGTGTTGTTATTTTGCAATTTGACCTTGTCCTCTTCGACTGCACAGAGTTCAAGCTTCCTAGCCATGGTGAAAGCTTCATCAAATGTGTGGAATGTTTGGACCCGTAAGATAGATGAGATGTGTTTGACACATGCTATAGAGAAGAGTTTGATGAGCTCAGGTTGAGGTAAAGAAAAGGAGAGTTGGTTGATTAAGCCTCTCCAATGAGAAATGAAATCAGCTATGGATTCATCATCAAACTGTCTGATAGAGTATAGGTTTGTGATCGAGACCTTTTTGGTGATATTGATTGAAAAGTGGTCAATGAAAAGTTGAGCCAGTTGGGTGAATGTGAAAAGGGAGTGACTGGTAAGGGAGCTATAGCAATCGAGGGCAGCATAAGAAAGATACATGGGGAATGTACATAGCAATAATGAATCATCATGTGCTATGAGATAACAAGCATGTCTGAATGCTCATAGATGTTATTGTGGGTCTTCCTTACTCTGGAAGCAAGTAAACTTGGGAAGTTCCCACTGACTGGGATATGGCTAGATTGGGACTGAAGGATGAATGGGTTCATTACAAATTTGTTCATATGAGAGAACATTTCTTGAACCAAAAATGGATGTCTCAAGATTAGACATCTTATACATCAACATCTTGATTAGATCAGTTGACAGATTTGCAGGTGGGGCACCCTTTAGGTTGTAAGGCACTTGGAAGGTATTAAGAGGGGTGTATGATGTAGTTGGTTGCGCTTGTATAAGTGCAACATATTGATGACTAGTCATAGGGATAGAAGTGGAAGCCAAGGGTGGTTGTGTCATGAAGGTAGAAGGCACAACTAGGCTTGATGTTGCCAGAGGTGGTTGGATGGTGGCAACATTAGCCAAAGGATGAGTAGCCACCTTGGTGTTGATGGGTGCAAGAGTAGGTGGGATGGAGACAATTAGGTTTTGATATGGTGTATAACTTTGTTGAATAGTTTGCGGTTGATGGGGGGATGAAACCCTAATGGAAGTGGGTCCAAAAATAGAAGGAGAAGCCATACTTAGAAGATTAGTCATGGTCTAGTTATTAGTTGAGGCGACAGCCTGGGTGTCTATGGGTTGGATTACAGACGCTGTTGATATGACTGCCATCTCAACTAAGGAGGTTGGCATCCCATAAACTGGGTTGCCTAAAGAGTCTCACATTCAACTTCTTGCGAGATAGTGTTGAAGGGCCTTGACATTGAGGTCAAGGAACCTCTCAAATTCTTGGTGCCCTTTGGGAACAATAGGGGGTTGAGTTGGGGTTGGTTGGGTAGGAGTTCGTTCAGTCTCTGAATGATACTCCATTAGAGGACTTGTTATGGAAGGTGAAGGTAGGAGTGGTTGTTACCTTGCATGGTCAACAAGAGTTTTGGATTGAATACGTGTCAAAACCATTCAAGGCAAAAAGGCACAGGTTTTAGAAACTGTGTTTTTTTATTAGTTTCAAAAACTAGAATGTGTTTTTGACAGCAGAAAGGTCAGGTTTTTAGCTTGTTATTTTGAGAAGAAAAGAATTTTGACAGTGACCGACGTCGATAGAAAAACTAATGTTGGTGAATAAAGTTGCCAACATCGGTCAGATAACCGATGTCAGTGAAGAAAGTTGCCAACGTTGGTGGAAAAATTGATGTCGGTTACTATGAATTTCTAGAAACTTAAAAAAACTGAAAGTTTTTGGAAGAAAGAAGAAAGTCTGAGTTGTTCTCAGATCTTAGAATGCGACCTCACCAACTCAAAAAATTAGATAGAGATAGAAAAATAGATGAAGACAAGAAGCCACTAAATGTTAATTCTTAAGAATAAATTTTAGGATCGTGTTGGCTTATGCCTTAGAAGAGTGTGTTTGGGCAGTTGGGCTTTTAGAATGGGTCCTAGAAGAAGTAGTCTAAGATTGGTTTTGGGTTAGTTTTGGTGCTCAAAATTTGTATTAGGTTTTGTACATGGCCTGGTGTTAAGGAGCAAGCTCCCCTCACTTCACGAGCCTAGAGATAAGCTGGGTCTCTTAGCCAGTATATACTTCCCCTAGAGTTTATACTCTGCTAGAGAATAGAGTGGGCTCTCCCCTTGGTAGTGAAGTCCAACTGGGATTACCAGGAAGGGTAAGGTATCTGCTAGGTGATGAAATCCTAATCGGACTTTGTCTCAAGTATGTTTAGATGTTTGATTTGTGATAGTGGTTAGGTTGTGTAACATAAGTGGACTATGCTTTATTCATAATGGATTTTTAATTACTAGATGTGAGAGCTAAGTATGCATTTAGGTAGAAATGAAATGTAATAGATTTTAAGCCCAAATTGAAATGTGTGTTCGGATACAAACAAGTTGAGAAAGGGTTAAGAGCATGAACTTCACTACTCTAAGATGCAAGAAGGAAAGGTGACAAGAAGAAAAAGAAAGAATCTTTTTAACTTGCTAATGGTGTCTTTTCAAAATAAAGAGATAGAAGAAAAAGGATGCAAGAAGAAATCTAATGCACCGATATGAATGTTTTGTTTTAGAATAAAAATTATGAACCCAAGGAAAACTTCCAAGGTCCCACTAGGTGTGCTAGAATATTTCCAACTATTTTTCACTTTTCTACATTCAAAGGAAGTAAAAAACTAAGATAATGGTCAGGGGTTAGATGATACTCGGATGAATTTTGTGCACTATATCCAGACGTTGTAGGGACTCCTCTTTGGCTGTGGAAGACGACACCTATAGAGAGAAAGACTTAAACAAAGAGATTGTTAGATGGATATAAGGTGGACTGCCAAGTAAAGCTCGGTCCCAGAAGTGCAAAGACTTCCTTATGGGATGACAGTCCACTAGTTGATAAAAAGAATGTTGCTAGAAAGAGATAATGAAAGACTAAACAAAAGAAATAAAAGTAATGTGTATCTGTATTCTTCTGTCTACCTCTCACAGTCATGAACACCGATTAGTCTTTCGTCATCGATTGGTTAATGTTGTCGACGTTGATTAGTCTGTCGACGTCGATAGAGGAAATGGTTGATGTTGGTTAGGGCAATGGCCTTGCACGGGTTTTAGATGGGTCTCTGGTCGATGGAATGGTCTGTGGTAGTCTGAGAGTCTGTGTAGGGTGGTAAGATAGTAGCTAAGGTCTTAGG
This sequence comes from Torreya grandis, assembly GCA_037957365.1. Lineage (NCBI taxonomy): Eukaryota > Viridiplantae > Streptophyta > Pinopsida > Cupressales > Taxaceae > Torreya > Torreya grandis. The sequence goes on along the minus strand of JARHVA010000261.1, from coordinate 1,179,606 downwards.
AGGGGCAAAAGCATAGGATAAGTTGTCAAAATAGGGAAAGATATGGAAAAGGCCTCTTACCCTTTTCGGGAAGAGAGTCAGGTGTGGTCTGGTTGATATCTAGGTCTGGTTGATGATACTTAGAAGGATTAATAAGAAACTAATCACAAATACATTCTAAGCCACTGAAATGAAAAGATAGAGGAATACTTAGCTCTTTGACAGAGAACTAGAAGTGTAGAAGACTTGGTGTTGATGTGGCTAATGTAGAAGACTTCCTACAATGTTTTAATTAGAGGTGGAGTGACTGATGCAGAGTCTCTGTAGCCTGTGATGCTTGGTGTGCGTTCAGGAGAGAGAGAGAGAGAGGTCGAATACCTACATCTAAAGAATTAGCATTCAGGTCTGTGATCTGAGATTGTGATTGATTAATTGATTAGTTTTCTATTCAGCTTGCAAGTTGGTTTTAAGAAACCGACATCGGTGATCCTGCCAGCATTGGCCGATTGTTGACTGATGTCGGTGGCTAGAGGATGGGTAAAAAGGCTAAAAATAGCCTTTTATCCATTCCTTCATCTGCTGAGTTCAATGGTCATGGTTAAACGGTTGAAGGAAAGTTTAATAGGCATGGGGATTAATGGGAGGATTTGGAATGATTAGTCATAGGGTGGTAAAAGAGGGTATCCAAGGGGACCAAGGGGGAGTCGACCAAGGAGTAGACACAATTTTGGTGTCTACACATGGAATGTAGGCAAAAGTGATGTAATTTGATGATATATGATGTTAGTGACTCGAGGATCAATTGGAAGAGTTGAAACATAGTGGTCATACATATATCACCACTTATAGGAGTCCTTTTTCTCTCAAAATGTCACCTACAGTCTGACTATAGACTGACATTATATTGGGAGTAGGTAGTTTAGATGTTAGCATATCCCTAAGGCATGATATGAATATTTACAACTATGAAATTATCTCAAATATTTTAATAAGAACCTAAGGCATGATTCTTAGTGTCGAAACATGAATAGACACCTATAATAAACTTCCAACTCTACCAAAATAAGCACCTACAATATGCTACTTGTGATATCCCCTTCTAATAGGGAATATAAAACGTCAAAAGCTCTGATACCACTATGATATCCCCTTCTAATAGGGAATATAAAATGTCAAAAGCTCTGATACCACTGTGATGTCCCTTACTTAGGGGCTCTTTTTTCTCCTACAAAAGCTCTGAATAACTGTAATATCCCCTTTCAAACAGGGAATATATAAACACATAAAGATCTGTACAAGATACAATTTTGTAGAATAGATTCACATATGCATAAACAAATCACAATATAATATCTCAATAGCAAATCAAAGATCTCATCACTTGTTCTTCTGGATGATTACACAATTGAGTCTCTGTTATACAAATAAAAGATTATTAAAATTTGGTCTTAAAACCCTGGCTTTTGCTAATCTGGAAGTGAAATCTGGATTCTGGAAGGTCTCTGCTTTTCTGTGTTGACACACAGACACCGTCGTCGGTCGATATCTCGCCGACGTCGGTCACTGTCGGTCGGCTTTCTATCGACGTCGGTCTTCAGTCGACCGATGTTGGTCACTGGAAGCTCTTTGTCTGCCGAGGTCAATGCCTGAGCGGATCTCTATAGACCTGTATGGACTTAGTACGACTGCCAACCTGTCTGTTCTTAACCCCTGATAGCTGAACAACCTGATCTCAAGAATATACGATTCTAACACAGTAGATCTATATCTATATAACTTATTGGATTAAAAACTAAATAAGAAATACCTGGAATATCTGTAATAACTTCTGTGTGAAGTTATCTCTCAAACCTGAAATTCTGTGATAACTTCTGGATGAAGATATCTCTCAAATCTGTACCTCTATGATAACTTCTGGATGAAGCTATCTCTCAATTTGGCAATAAATCAGCTGATATCTCATAGCCTCTAAATCACACACAATGAAGAGTTGACGTTCTCCACTGCAATGGAATCTTGAAACCCTTGGCTTAGTCTTCACAAAAGAATTTCTTCAATTTTCCAATAAATCAATAATCTATGCATAATCAATAATGGCCTCCATGAGAAACCTTTATACCCTCAAAAATATATGCTTGCCCTAATTAGGGTTTCTTAAATTAGAATTAGGTTTTCTAATTAAAAATAGGGTAAATAATTAATATTTGATTAAATCAATCAAATATTAATATCTCCCTCAATACATGTCGGATCCTCGAACCGATTGAAGCAGGTGAATCAGGGAGTGATTCTGCACATGACCATATCAAAATAAGGGTGCTCCGCTGCATGTCAAATATCCCTAAATAATAGGAGCATCAAGCAAACATGTCTGAAAGACCCCAAATGAACGCCCATTGAAACCATTCTACAAATTGAAGTTAAGCCAATCTCCATTATGACCCTCTATCCATCCTATTAGCCTACAAAGGTCGCATAATAGGCTAATCAACAAATCTGTCAATGTCCACGAAAAAGGGGACATGACACTACTGTAGACAAAATAACTCATACAAATGGAGAGAGGTGAACTTAGAAGGTTAGCAAAGATGAATGTTGTATGAAACATAAAAAATCCATTCTTATATTTATGATTCCATTTTTCATGAGATTATTAGATAAAAGAAATAGGATAGTAACACCAACATATAGTCATAATTTTGATGTTTTTTAAAACCATATAAAGTCACTTATCTTATAAGTCTATTTTCAAGATTTAAAACATTAAGGTCTTTAAAAAGGTGACCAAACATTAAATTTTGGTGTATAAGTTCCTTATGACCTCTTATATCCCTCCATGACATCACTTTGGCTGAGCAAATAGGGAAAACACCCTCTATTTTATCTTAGATAGAGGGCACTCCCAATCAAGCAAAATATTGCAAATCACTATGTGGATAGTAAAGGATTGTGATGAGGAGTCTTGAAATGTTGAATAAAGGTGTGAAAAATTTTAATGAGGGTAGACAAAGGTGTGGAATAAATTATTGATATTGGAAACTATTCACAAGTGGTCATAAGCTATGAGACACAATTAGGGCTATTAGGCCTAGAAAAAGGGTTCAGCCCTACAGGGGTTAAGCTTCATTTAAAATGACCACATAACCATTACATTCCATTTATGACCTTAAAGGGAGAGTATAAGATGGTTTAAACCATTGGTTTTCATGAATTTTCATGAAATTGGTCATTTTGACCTAATTTTAGGACAAAGGCACACAATATGCAAAGGAAGAGTTTGATAGGACAAACTCAAACACTCATACCTATACCAACACATTGTATGGTTCCCTAAAAAGATAGGGGAGTTAATTAGGGTCCTAAACTTAGTCTCACTAACATTTCTCAAGAAATTGAATGTTTGGTTTTTATAAGCCATTGATAAGAAGTAAAATAATTTAAAACCCTCCTTAAACCCTTGTCTAAGACTTGATGGATAAAATAGGAAAGAATATACACTCAAAGGGGATCATTAGGACATTAAAGTTCCCTGGAAACTTGTATAAATCACTCAATATCTTGGACATCAATTTATTCTATACCCTACTTGTACAGACAAAGTAAAAATAGGGTTTTTCACAAGTATTTGATTATTTTGTTGGTGCGTAAGGGAATTAAGGAATAAAAATAACTAGGGGAGGTCTAAAAAGACTTATTACTACTATTTATATTCATTTATCACCACATATTGGCATGGAAATACCTTTATTTCACCATTCATCATAGGTAGTCTTAGACAAATAGTTGAAATGAGAAGTGACTACCTAGTGAGAAGATGAGAAGTCCAATTGTGGATGCTTTTAAGGTTTTCATGATGGATTATAAGGAAAGGGGGTTATATAAAAGTGTCCTAAAACATATTCCATGGATTTGGTTGATCAACAGAAGGTCACCTTGATGACAAATTTGAAGAATGAGGCCTAGAAGACCAATGAATGACTGAAAATGATGAGTATAAGTGTCATAAGGAAGGTTAGTAGTTAGGGACACATCTGATGAATTTTATATATATATTTACAACCTCCATAAGATATTGAATATGTGTTAATTATTATTTTTCCAATTTTTATAAGTCAAGAGATGCCTCATCATGAAGGCAATTGAAGACCTCTACACCATTTTTGGAGAGTTTATCATGTTTTAGATGGAAACATGTCCTAAGAGACATTTGTGGTATATTTCACACTCCATTCTCCTAAAATTTAACTAGTCCTCATCACTTTAAACACTTTATTTTCAACCTTAAGCTTTACGTCTTCTCTCTCTTCTCATATTCTCTATAAATGCAAACCATTTTGGCTTTTGTAAGAGATTCCACACTTGGTATGGTGAAGTCCTACTAGTTTAATACTATATTTTGATTTTAATATAAAGATATAAATATAGTTTTGATTTTGTAATCTATATTTTATAAGTTTGTGAAGTGGTGTATATTGAAATTTCAAGTGATTAATATTTATCCTTTCTTTCTCTCAACTTTTCCATGTTTGATGCAAGTAGTTTCCACTCTAATAGGTCACATGAAGTGTATTCAAGTGAATTTGTCTATCTTTAAGTGTATGTAGTAGCCCTAGTGTCTAAAATATAACCTCTAGTTCACTCACCTTGAGTTTTTCAATTCATATCACCTCCATTTTTGAAATACTAATGTTAGAGTAATTTAGGATTTTGAGACTAGTGTTGTGAGTCAAGTTTCATAGTACAATTGTATGGTAGTCTATTGTAAATATTTTTGGTGTATCACCTCATTAGAGGAGTTTAATTTCATTTTTCTTCTACTTTTTTTTCATCCAATTAAGCAAGTAATTTAGGTGATAAGAAATCAAATTAATATCTAGGAACTATGCCTTAAACCTAGAGGTTTACCTCTGATATAGGCAACCCAAAGACCTAGAGGTAATCCAATATTGCAAAAATATTAGAGTAGGTTTGAATAACCATCTATAAGGTACAAAATTTGGTGATAATAGTTATAAAATACTTGATGTGACCATTATCTCAAATACATCTTGTCAAGGTGAATGTTGTTCTTGACAACATCACAGCTACATTGGTGTTCTACTTAGCATTTAGAGACTCCATTCAAGGTAATATCTAGTTATAAACCATTATTATAATAATTATGGTGTTCATACTTCATTGTCCTTACTTATTCATCTATTAGTAGAGATATCAATCTAATAATCCTACTCCTTCAACTTGAACTTCCTCTTGAAGTTCAACACCCTCAGTCTATCTTGACCTTTGAAGAACAAGAAGACTTTGTAAGCCAAGAAGATAAAGAGAGTGAATAGGAACTTAGGGAGAACATTGCTAAGTAGATTGCATTACTATACTTTAAGACTAAAAATCCAATTCATCTCAATGCATATGATGATATACCTATTAATGCTACCAAAAGTGTTCCAACTTTCAATGGTGAAGGTTGTGTCACCCTTAGTGAGAATATTATGGACATTTCTAACTTCTACAACTTTCATAATGTTATTGAGGTCAACATTGCCATTATAATACTTGCCATGTCTCTTAGATGGAAATTAATTAACTAGTATAGGATATTTCCCAAAGGGTATATCACCACTTGGGATGATTTTAGAGAGTTTTTGACATCAAGGTTTGAAGAAAAAAGTGATCACACATCAATTATCTACCAGTTGAATGTGATTTAAACCATAGGTTGAATGTGATTTAAAGATCCTCTAAAGATACTATGCATGACTTTAATGAGAAATTATAAAGAACTTGGCATGGTCTACCTCCTCCCATGACACCACTACAATCTTGTTTTCCCTACATATCAGAGGGCTATTGGAACTGACATAACCATCATGTTACATTCCATAGGTTGTTACACCTTACTTTATGCTTATGAACTTTCTATTAGAGATAAGAATGTCCTAATACAAGATATAAAGATACCTCCAAAATTCTCCATGCCTCTATTTCCAAATGTTTCTCAAGTCCTTAATGAAAATACCAAGTCTATAACTACACCTAAGAAGGCATAAGAGGTTATTGATTGGGAAGCAAGGTCTAAGGCCTTAGAGGCTCATGATAGGCAACTCAATCTTTAGTATGGAGTTAATAAAAAATCCTACCCCTATCCTTATCAAGGAAATATTTTCCCACCTCAATAATATGGTTAAGGTAGAGGTTAAGGATAACCTAAATTCAATAGGCCAACTAATGCATACAATCCAAATTCCACCTCTAACACAAGAGCCATGGTCCTTATTCATAGTAACTTGGTCCAAGGAGAAGAATGGTAGCAAGGAAAATTCATGGATGCAAATGAAGGTGGAGAACAAGATTTGGCTTCTCAAGGAATAACTCCTTAACTATCAACAAAAGATGATAATTAAATACAAGTAAATTAAGGATGGTAGCCCTAAAAGGTGAACCTTGAAAAATTTCTAGTGGAAGATACCTTCATTCTTAATTAGAATAGTTTAGTTGCAGCTAATACCAGATCTAAGAGAAAGGCTATAAGATATTTTCATGGTGTTGACACAAGTTTAAGTAATCCTCCTATAAGTCATCAGGGTGTGATTCTAAAGGTAACAGTCCCTACAACTTCTCCACCTATTTCAAATTATAATGTTGGAAAGGTTACTCAAAGTGCTTCAATACCTCAAGCTCAAGGCATTTGTTTGACTTCAAGGACACAATAAAAAGTAAATGCTCCTTCTTTTATCATTTTTGATTCATTAAAAATTGATAATACCTCTCTCTCTCTCTCTCTCTCTCTCTCTCTCTCTCTCTCTCTCTCTCTCTCTCTCTCTCTCTCTCTCTCTCTCTCTCTCTCTGGGAGATGCTTCACTTACCTGGTCAAAAAGAGCTCCTTCAAGAGCAACTGTCTCAAATCCACCTTAGTCTTCAACCATCAAGACATTATGGTAATGTTTCCCTCACCAATTATCCCACTCACATAATTGAACCTTCTTCCAAATTAGATAATCCTCTAACCTTATACCTCACTCTCATTATTGGAGACAAACTTGTTCACAACTGCATAGTGGATAGTGGGGCTAGTACTTCAGTGATGCCCAAGGTTGTGGTAGATAAATTGGGTCTAAAATATGAACCATATAGTAAAAGGGTGATACAATTTTTTTGGACACCAACTAAATTAGTGGGATTAATCAAAGGTTTGATATTTTTCCTTCATGATTATCTTAACTTCCTAATTCTTAAAGATATAGTAGCGGTTGATTTGTGTGCTCACTTTTTTATCTACCTCTCAGGGGATTTAATATCCAAAATAGAAGGATACCTATAAGCTAATTTGTCCTTCTTATACACCAATATAAGGTATGGATAAAAGGTAACCATTAGAACTAAACCATTAGCTAAGTTTCACATTGAGCCCTGCATGGAAGCAATCTCTAATCTCAATCGTGTCATAAATGATAAAAAAGAACATGTTGTGGATGAATGAATATCTTCTAAGCTTGAGGGCATATCTAACCTTTTCCTATATGAGAATGGTTAAGACACAAATTAACATGATCCATAAACTTTCTTTGAGTAGACTAATCTTGGCACATACATCATTCATGAGGTAGGTGACGAACAATATGAGATAAACATTAAAAATTCCTTTCCACAAGTTGTTAAGGGTAATTACATGATTCATTTTGATGATGATGATGTTATTTAAAGCATGATTGAGCAAGATGATGAAGAAAACAATGTCATTATGCCTGCACAAGATGGAATAGCCCTTGAATATGGTAGTCATGAAGAGGAAGATAACCTATAGCAAAGGTTATATGCCATAAGTCAAGAGTTTGAATAGGTGAGTAGACCAACTCTTCTTCCTAAGATGTGTGAAATTGAAAGAAAAGTTGTTGATGAACCTAACAATTAGGAAGGAGAGTGTCTTATTAAGAATGATGATGAATATCAAGTCACTACCAAGAAGCTTGTAGTCATGGAAGAGCCAAATGAACATTGCTATGTACCTAGGGATATGATATATTAATGTATATGGGTTGATGGAGATGCTGACATGTGGCACACATCCCCTTAGTTAGTTATATGGGTACAATATATTAGGATAATGGAGTAACTTATGGAATTAGTATATTGGGTAATGGTCAGCCTACATTGGGATTAGGAGGTTACCCATCCATGGGTTAGATAGATGTCTATATATAGGAGATGATTATCATGGTAAAGATATCAAGTAAGCATTGAGTCTTCTATTATAAGAGTATATTAGAGGTTGTCCCCTTGAAGAGACATTGTGGAGTTATTCCTTCGTAAAGGAGTATTATATGGTATTTCCCTACCTTAAGGGTATTTTTGAATATATTGAATATCAAGATCATATCAAGTGGTATCAAAGATTCAATTTGGGCAATTTGTGTGGAGCGAAACCCTAGTTTTTGGAATCAAAAATAACTTTTTATTGGTTGCTAATTTTTCCACAATGTTTTTAATAGATATGGATAATATTTCAAATAAGTCACAATAAAAAAAATAGAGTTAGTTTGATTAATTTTGAGGGAGTTATTTCTATTTTAGGGTTTATAATAATTTCGATATATCTTCTGAAATATAGGGAATTTTTATTCCAAATTTTTACTCGAGATGTAATAAGATATAAGAGAATCACAATAAAAATTTCAGAATTTTTCGAGTTGTTTGGAGTGATTTTTTGTGATTTTATGGATTAGTTTTGTATGAGTTATTGACATTTTAGGGTTTCATGAACCCTAATTTTTTTGTGGATCATGGAGTTGCAAAAATTTTTAGGGGAAGATGATGTTGATGCTAGAGAATGGTGGCTCATTTTTAAGGAGAATAATACTAAGGAATTTTTTTGGAAAATAGAATTATCTCTTTCTTTGTCGGGGCCTGCACGACATTGGTGGTCTAATCAATTGGGCTTTGCACAACAATATTATTCATGGGAAACAATGGAAAAAATCTTCCTAGATCAATGGGGTATAAAAGAAAAAGAGGATGTAGAAGAGGAAAAAATTAATGATGATAAAGAATAAGAAGAAAAAGAAGAAGAAGAAGAAGAAGAAGAAGAAGAATAAGAATAAGAAGAAGAGAAGGGTTCAAATAATTTGGATCCAAAGAAATCTGAGTCAATTTTTCAATTTCATGGATGCATTCAAAAGAAAAAGGCCGTTGTGTCCATAAACCCTACCAGTAAGTATAACTTCATTAACATGAATGTGTTCAAGCATCTACATGTTCAAGAAAATAATATCAAGGAGGTTCAAGTAGATGGTAATAATATTTCAATGTTTTAATATTTGAAGCTCATTATGGAAAAATATGTTTTGCATTCAGATTTTAATGCTTTGGATATGGATGATATGGATATAGTTCTTGGATATCCATGCTTAGAGACTTTGGGGACAATGAATATTAATGTTTAGAAAAAGTTCATGAATTTTTGGTATAGGGAAAATAAGATCACTTTACAAGATATCATAGTGAAAAAGGCACAAATAACAATCCAAGTAGATCATGAGGATGAGATGGAAATAGGTGATGAAGAGCATGATGAAGATTCAGATGATATAGATAAAGACACACTACAAATGAACACTTCATCTACTCAAGAGACAAAGAAGGAAAAGGTGGAAGAAGTAGAAGACATGGTTGATAAGGTCAAGGTATTGGAAAAGGTTGAGGTATATAGACACCCACATCATCATGAGAGGAAACAATCATGGAACCAGGTGAGGAAGTGTCATAACAAAAATCATTTTGTATATACAAGAAATAAAATTTCCAATCTTTATGAATATGTAAGGAATCCAAATAAAAAATACTATGGCACATGGAATGAATGGGGAAATAACTATGACTATGCATGGAAGATTACCTACTATGGTCATGGTTGGAATCAGAGTAGTGCAGCAGAATATGGTACATGGAATAAAAAAAAGAATAATTATGCTTGGACACCAAAGTAGTATAATTATGATCATGAAAAAAATTAGAGGAGCACAATGGAATTTGGAAACAAGCTTGGAGAGATATCACCTGCCAAGATCACATATAGATGGCTAGATGATCGAGATTGGAGACAAGTGTGTAATGATTTGAAGCACACTCATTATTTGGTTTCTTCCTATGTTTCAAGGATGAAGCATGTCAAGGAGGGAAGTAATGCTATGTATCTAGGGATATGATATATTAATGTATATGGGTTGATGGAGATGTTGACATGTCGCACACATCCCCTTAGTTAGTTATATAAGTACAATATATTAGGATAATGGAGTAACTTATGGAATTAGTATATTGGGTAATGGGTGGCATACATTGGGATTAGGAGGTTACCCATCCATGGGTTAGATAGATGTCTATATATATGAGATGATTATCATGGTAAAGATATCAAGTAAGCATTGAGTCTTCTATTTTAAGAGGATATTGGAGGTTGTCCCCTCGAAGAGACATTGTGGAGTTATTCCTTCCTAAAGGAGTATTATATGGTGTTTCCCTACCTTAATGGTATTGTTGCATATATTGAATATCAAGATCATATCAAACACAAGGTATAAATGTGTGTGTGTGTTTGAGGAGTAGTCAACACCTCAACCTAAGGTTGATTCACTTTCTAATATGTTGGAGTAGAGGGAAGACAAACTTGAAAATCTAATACATCAAAAACATAATGTCAAAGAAGAAGGTGAAGTTGAAGCAAATTTGATCACTCCTAAGTTATAGTTTGGGAAGTGTCAATTAGATATGATAGAAGTTAAGTAGACTAAAATTTCAAATAAGCTTCTTGTAAGACAAGATGGAGCATTATTGTGATCCCCAAATGACTTATTTGCAGTCAACCAAGGATCTAATGATGGTAAGTCATTTGACCATAAACATGAGTAAGTATTTATTGATAAGTTTGCTTCAAATGGTGGATTGATTTCATAGAGTATAAATGATGCAAAAGGTACTATATTTGATCCTAGTTGAAGAATGGTGAATTTTCCTCCACCTTAAGTGTTTGAGATCTTGATCATATTAGGATAGGTGTGCTTTGTTTATGTTGTGTGTATTTTCTCTAAGTGTTCTTGAGAACACAAATGTGATTGCTATGGTGTGTTATCTTGTGTGATTTTTCCTATTATTTGATGTGGTTTCAAATGTTATTTATTGTCAAATTTGTGTATAGGTGACTTTATATCCCAATGGATAGGAATAGGCTATAGATCGTTGGCATAGTTGGCTTGCCACCCATAGGAAATTGCCAAAATGTTGACTAATTTGACCATAATTTAAATTAGTTATACTCCATATGTAGTTTAAAATTTTCATAGGATCCCCTAGGGTGTAAATTGTGTCCCATGGTCTTAAAAAGGGTCATATAATGTTTATCTCTTGTCACATTTTGAGTCATTTCTAGACTTGTATGATTTTAATATAATGAAAAATGTTTCAAAAGCATATCTAATGTCCTAAATTTCATATTCATGTTAGATATGGTAGTCTTGGATTGACAACTATAGGTGTAACATTGAAAGTAAGAAGATCAGGTAGTTTCATGTGGTTTTAGGTAGTTTTATAGCCTAGACAGTAGTTTGGGATCATGTGGATACTTTAGAAGTGTCATTTTAGATTCCCAAAACTCATTTCCACATTTTAGTATCTTTGATATACTTTAAAATGGTAAAAACCATTCTATTTTCCCTATCATTCTCCTTTTCAAGCTAAAATGGTCAACTAGTCTTTGCATGGTATAGACAAGAGGATGTGAGTTAGATCCAGTTCACTTAGTGGATAATAATACTATTTGTCTAATATAAATCCATGGAAATAGTTGTAGGTTTAGTTTACCATGATATATGAACCATAGAAAAGAGTGAAGTGACTCTTTTCTACCTGCTCATCCCCATAACCTTCAAGTTTCTTCTCTATTTGTATTGTTATATGTAATTCAAGTTATGTAAATGATATTGAGAGGCATGAACACCATTATCATGTGATTCTCAGTATAATATACATGTGTGGTGTGGAGTTGTCATAAACATCTCATCTTTCTAGTGGAGGACTCCATTACTAATCTACAGACATGTTTCACAATAGTAGAGTTTATTCCTCATAAATTAGTTTTAGAATAAGGTGTTATGTTGTTTTTCATCCTTTCATGGCATGGAGATTTGTTTTATTTTAGAGGTTGATCTCAAATAGTATCAATTTTTGAATTGTAAGGTCTAAGAATTGCATATATCTAGTTTCCATTTTGATTGTCACCTATAGTCAAGTGTAATAGAGCATTGACCAGTCATGCTGATGAAACAAGAATGTTTCAAGGTGTTGAGGACATTTTCAAAGTATAAGCAGTGAGTTTGATCCATTTAATGGTTATAAATTTGCTATGAAAACTAATCTAATACACACAATATTGTAATTTCCCCACCTACAAGTAGCTCTAACAAGGGGACTGAGTGTAATTTATAGAAAATAGAGGAATGTAGAAATATGTGTTTGAACTTGTTTGAAACCTTCATAAAGTCTAAGGACATTGAAAGATTCATGGTGATTAAGGTAAATCCATCATGTGGTAGGTAGACATAGAAGCATGCTCATAGAATTGGAAAGTTGCAATTGAGACACTTTATCTTAGTCTCTCTTAATCATGTTTTGCCCATATATTATGTCATCTCTTGGTGGAGTGTCTTGATGATCTAGATACGCCTAGTTGTTTCCATCATGTATCCTAGGCCTAGAAACAATGTCTTGACACATAAAATTGGTTTTTTGGTCAAGATAAGGTAATGTAGATAGGTTTCCATCTTTAAAAAATTCTCACTATAGACTTTCAGTGTAATCTATAGTATTATTGAAGCCTAAATGGTCTTATGATGAAACATGACACATTGAAAGCATGGCCTATAGACCAAGTGACCAGATTTGATGATAAATGATGTTAATGACCCAAAGATTAATTACATGAGTTAAAAAATAGTTTTAATACATATATCACCACCTAAAAGAGTCCCTTTTCTCTCAAAATGTCACATATAGTCTGATTATAAACTTATAGTATATTGGGAGTAGGCAGTTTGGATATTGGCACAGTCCTAAGGCATGATATGAATATGTCCAATTATGAAAGAATCTTAGAGACTTAAAGAAGAACCTCAGGCATGATTATCAATGTCCAAAAATGAATATAAACCTATATGAAACCTCTAACTCTACCCAAATAAGCACCTATAGTCTACTACTATAAATGGAACAACTCATATAAATTGAGAGAGGTGACCTTAGGAGGTTAGTAGAGATGCATGACGGATGGAAAATAAAAAAGAAATTTTTATATTTATGATGAAATTTTACATGAGCTTCTTAGATATAATAAATAGGATAGTCACACCAACATATAGTCATAATTCCGAGGTTTCTTAAAACCTTGCACAATCACTTGTCTTATGTCTATTTTCAAGATTTGAAGCACTGGGGACTATGCAAAGGTGACCAGAAATTAATGTTTTATGTATAAGGTCCTCATAACTAATTATATCCCTCCATAACTTCACTTTGGTTGAAAAAATAGGGTACATGCCCTCTATTTTGTCTAAGATTGAGGGTACTCCCAATCAAGCAAAAGTCGATAGGTTACTATGTGGATAGTAAAGGCATGTGATGAGGAGTCTTAAAGAATTGAATAAAGGTGTGAAAATTTGTAATGATGGTAGATAGAGGTGTTTGATCACTCATAGATAATAAAAACCATTCACAAGTGGTTATAGGCCATGATACAGAATCATGCCTATTAGGCCTAGAAATAGGTCTAAGCCCTATAGGGGTCTATCTTCATTTAAAATCACCACATAACCATTCAAATCCATTTTTGACCTTAGAGGGAGAATTTAATATGGTTTGGAACATTAGTTTGCAAGGAGTTACACTAGACTAGTTATTTTGACCCAGTTCTAGGATAAAGGCACATAGAATACAAAGGAAGAGCTCAATAGGCCAAATTCAAACACTCATACATGTAAAAACACATTGCATGATGCATTAATGATCTATGGGTATTTTAGTATGGTCCTAAACTTGGTCTCAATGATATTTGTTTGGTATTTTAACACCTAGATTTTATGAACCATTACTGAGAAGTAAAATAATTCAAAACCTTCCTTAAACCCTTATCCAAGACCCAATGGAGAAAAAAGGAAAGAATATGCACTAAAAGGGGATCATTTGGACATGATATTTCATTGGACATGTCTATAACTCACTTAATCTCTTGGACATCCATTTGGTCTGTACCTTACTTTTACAAACAATGTAAAAATAAGTTTTTTGGCAAGTTTTTGATTGTTTTGCAGGTGTAAAAGGGAACTAAGAAATTAGAATAATTGGGGGATGTCTATAGAGACTTATTCCCACTCTCCATATTCATTTCTCACCACACATAGGCATGGAAATACCTCTGTTGCGCCATTCATCATAGTAAATCTTAGATAGATAATGAAAATAAGGAGTGACTACCTAATGAGAAGATGATAAGTCCAATTATGGATCCTTTAGAGGTATTCTTGATGGAGTGGAAGGAAAGGGGGTTTTCTATAGGTGTCATAACACCTCTTTCATATATTTGGTTGAGAAACTAAAGGTCACCTTTGTTGGGTAGATATTTTGTCATAACTAACTGACGATAAAATGGGTATATCAACCACAACAAAATGAAATTTATATGGCAAAATGGGGGTGATTGCCACAACACAATGAGATAAATCTCTCCTCTCAGCAAGGGGAGGTTCTCTATAAACTATAATATACTAATATAAATTGAAAATAGACTCAGCGGTGAAATCATACCATCCATTTCTCTTCTTTCAAAAATGATGTTCACAAAGTAAAGGAGAATTCTTGTGTAATTACTGAAGGCATTTCTCTTCTTTCAGAAATGATGTTCAGAAAACAATAGGAAATTTTCCTAGGTAATAAATGGATTTTTAAGAAACCCACAAAAATTCAAAGCCTTTCATTGCTTCTCTCACCAATTTAGGACTAATATCATAGTATAATGAAGTGCAGCATGAAGTCTTCACCGAAAACTAAAATAGAGTAAAAGGTTACAAAGGATAAAAGCAGTTCAAAACCTCTCTAATACCCTTCTCACTAAAACACAAAAACACAAATTAAAGGCAATTATAGCAACACAAAGCCTCCATAATTAAATTTAAAACATATCCCAGATAATTTCCACATGCTCTGATTATTTAATCAAATAGATGAGATAGTATTTAGGAAAAAGACATAAGAATAATTTCCCAAACAATACAAGTTATTCCAACACAAAGTTTGAAAAGTCACCCACTTTCTCATTCATTCAGGAAAATATGATTTACAATCTGAGCTCAAATTCTCAAAAAGTATCTCAATTTGGGTAGAGTTTTTGCTTCTTATCACCCAAAAGATCTTTTTTACAAAAGAGGCTCTCCTTATTTATATAGAAAAGTGTTAAAAAATGAAAAAGACTTAAATATATTTTTCTAGTCAAATATGGAAGTCTTTGTTGACTTTCGACTTATATTTTTACATGTAATTACACACGACAAAAGTACATGTGCAAATGTCCAAAGTGATTACAAAAGTGCATTTGAAAAATGGAAATTAAACCAAGGATAATTTCAATTTGTACCCCCATTTTTCTTCCTGTGGGCATCGTACATGGTGATGGTTGCTTGTATCTCGATACTATCTAGAGTAACAGTATTCTTGAAAATCACCTTAGCCCTGACCATGGCATCTCTCACTACTGTGATTGATTTTGCATGATTTATTAACCTAATTTTTTAGATTATCTAGAGTCAACTGATTGTCTAGAATCTTATCCATAGAGGCCACTGAAAATGCTTTCTCCTTAAATTATTTTCAGAACATTCCTTTGAATTCCTAAATCATTTCTTCAACTGGAATAAATTGGTTGTCTTGAGAGGCATGTTTGCAAGGTAGCTCCTCCAACTTATGCAACAAACTGATATCACTTTGTTCACCGAGGTCTCTTGAATATTTGAGGTCATTGATCAATTCCTTAAGCATTCGACTCTTATATATTAATTCTCCTTTAGTTTAAATATAAGAGTCTCTATCAGCAATAATGCCAATTGATATTAGAGTGCTCATTTTTATCTTCTTCATATCCATCCACTTGTCAAGATACTTTTTTATGATTTTAATGTCCTGAGAAATGATATTGATAAGATCATCTAGTTTTGCTCTTAATTTCTTCATGTTACCCATTTTCTTAGACAATTTTATGAGCAAGGAAATTCCTTGGGTATGCATCTTATCTAGGTACTCTTCAAGTAATTTTCCCTTGAGATAGGTCCTTTATGCTTTCTGAATCATGGGGTCATCAATGGGATAACCTCTCGAGTCACTATTTATAGAGTGAGAGTTATTCTCCTTATTACTGCAGTCAGTTGTTCCATAATTGCTTTATAATGGTCCTTCATTTATCTTTCCCTATCAAAATTCTAAACCAAGATGTCCATATCTGACTGTAAATCACTCTTAGCACTTTCATAAGTTATCTTTCCTAACTCGACTCTAGAGATAGAGTAGTCGCTTATATCAAAATTTTTGATAGTTGCATCCAGTGGAGGTCTTGTAACTTCTAAAAATTTGTGTCCTTTATCTCCAATTATTTTCAAAAGAATTTTTGGCTTCTTGGGAGCTTTGGCTTTTACTGGTACCATTTTATTAAAATCAAAGTCATCTGAAGACATGGCTTTTTTCTTCCTTTTGGGCATATAATCTAACAACTAAAGTGGGAGTGTAGAAGTGCTTACATTAGGAGTAATCTCTATTGTTGGGGTTGCTAGAGACACACTTGCACTAGTAGTGGAAACAATGGGTGGAGTATTAGTAAGAACTGTACCTTTTGTTGAATGATTGAAAGTAGAACTATCCCCAATATCAAAAGATGGAGATGATAAACTAGGGCTTGACCCTGAGGAATGAAGAATATCTCCAGAAGTGCCTTCAGGGTCATCAAAAATGATTTTGGAAGGAGAGGATAGTATAAAAGTGGGAACACTAATTAGAGAAATAGGTGTATGAGTTACAACAGGTGTGCTAGTTGGGGAAGAAGAAATTCCTACTTCTAGCTGCACACCTTCTTGAGGAGACAGAGTTTCCTTTTCCTATTGATATATGGGTCTATCATTAGTCTCCATTTTCTCTATTTTTGGTTCTTCAGCACCTTGCTTCTCAACCTCCATATTTGTTGTTTCTAGCTCCTTTTCTACAGCTTTTGACTTCATTACAAAAATGATCTTCGGCTTAAGTGGCCTAAAAGAATAAGGAACCTCACTTTTATTCTTCATCTTCTTTTCTACGCTTCTCCTTATTTCCTCTTGAAACTCAACTTTGGACCCATGATGAACTCCTTTAGGGTGATTCCCTTATTCACTAACCAATCATTGGTGTTTGCCAATATTGGTTTGAATCTTTTTTGTAAGGAGGTCAATTCCTTTTTCAACCATTAGATTGGGGGAAGAGGGGCATTGGTGACCTATTCAACATGGTATCTATTGTTGATCAAATCACCTTTATCCACTAGACTTTTAGGGATATCAGTGAGCCCTAGATATTCTATCTATTCGAGAGACAATCTATTATAGTCCATTTTTCTGATATCTTTTGCTGTCCTCAAATCAACCCAAACATCTTTGATCATAGGCTCGTGAAACTATGTCTTCCTTCTAATTATATCCTTTACACCTTTGTAGTCAAAGTTTGGTATCTTTTTGAAAGGCTTCATGATTATGAGTTGCAGTTTAGTCTCCATACTCTAGATTTTCTAGCGGTCAATAATGAGAACTTGCCAATTTCAATCGGGAACTTGAAACTGGGTTTCTTGAGTTTTATCTACTTATTATGTATGATGATTGTTTTCCTACACAGCTCCATCAAGATGAATTTTGAAGAGAATCTTGGGAGCATATAAGGATGACCTTGGAAAAAGCCAACCTGCAAATATGACAAAGAAGGGAACTGCTAGAACATACATCTGAAGTCATTCACAACTCTCCAAGCTTCATCTAACACTCTTTTCTATTCTAATTGGGGATTAAAGAGACACACAAATACTACAAAGAAAGCATCATTTAACCTTCTAAATTGATGGATAGAACCCTTCAATGTCAACTGAGGGTAATATTGATATACCGGGGTTACTCTTCTATCTCCTTATGATGTTAAACCTAGGAAGGTTCTCATTGACACCACAATATACACTAAGTATTATGTCATATAGAATTTAGAGGTAGTGGATACCTTCATCAATTGCTCATGTAGAGCATTTATGATTTGTTCTCCCCAAAAAATGACTTGTTTTCCTTGGAGAATTATCTTAACGAAGGGGTACATCCATTCATGAAACTAAGAAGAAGAATGTAAACCTCTTACCCTGCTGAGGAGAGTGATTAGGTTACCAACTTCTTCAATGAAATCACTCCTTGGAAAGCTCCATGGCCATCTTGATAAGTTCACCCTTGGAGTCTTAAGCCATCTATTATTGATTAATTTCTTGGCTCTTTCAAGATCTTTGTCATATTCCCTTTGTGCTTCAATAAAATCAAGTTTAAATACTTCAGTAGTAGGAGGGCACATGAACACCTTGTCGATGAATTCAGAGTCTAGTCTGATCACCACATTACCACTAGCATTTAACATAGCCCTCGTATCTTTATTGTATAATTGAGCACACTAGAGAACAAACTCTATGTTGTGAGTTGATATAGGAAAAGAAGATGTCAGGTGAATATTGCTCTCGATTATCTTCTTCATTTTATGGCTAGGATTACTTTATCTAGTCCTTTCCACAAACTTAGCCATATCTACGTGACTAATCTCTATATCCCTAATGTTGTTGACATTAGAAGTAATTGAGGTGATTGGAAAAACACCTTGATACTTGTACTTCATTATCTTCAACTTATTTGAAGAAACCTTAGTCATCTGGAAGAGCTTTTGTTGAAAGGATGTCACTGAAGAAGGCTCCTTGAGAGAAACTACAACAAGAATCATGATCATGCAATTAGAGGAAAAATCAGCAACTTGGGAAAATTGCATGTTGGTGATCATGACCATGGGAATGTGCTTGAAAAGGCTATGATGTAAGCAAGCTATAAAATCAAAGGAAAATAAGCTCAGAAAAGTGAAATTCCAAAATTTCCCAGAGTTAGGATTTTTTGAAAAAAAGTATGTAGGGGCGATAAAAATTACTACCCTTACATGAAAGGGTAAAGTCTGATAATGCATAGGTGGTAATTTTTTCCACCTCTGTGTGTTATTTTTATGTAGGGGTGGTAAAAATTGCCACCCTTGCATGTGGGTTTTATGCAAGGGCAGCAAAAATCACTGCCCTTGCATGTGGGAAGGAACTAGGTAACAGTGGCAATTTTTACCACCATTAGACAGTCAGAAACAAATTAAGTTAGTGTAAGGGTGGTGATTTTCACCATCTTTACATAGGATGAGATGTTTTATGTAAGGGTAGTGATTTTTGCCACCTTTACACAATAAAACTTGGCTGATGAATTTAGCAAGTTTTTAGGCTTTCACCTAAAACATCTCCTTGGGGAAGAGAGGGAAGAGGAGAAAAGAGAAATAAAATCCTAAATAACAAGAAAAAGAGAAACTGTAGCTTAAATAAAAGATAAAAACAAAAACAAAATGAAAACCTAGAAGCAAAAGAGAAGAATGCAAAACCCTACCTCGTAAATTGAAATCGCATGCTTGATACCAAAAAAATCATGATCTCACTCATCTATGCAGTCGACTGGATGTAGGGAGGAGGAGTAGACAACTTGGAATGATCAAAATGAGGTTAAAATGGCATTAAAAGGGCAAAAATTAATGCCAACCACTTAGCATGCATGGCCATAAATTTTGTGTCCAAAAATTGAGATGTGCAAGGGTGGCAAAAATTGATACCTCTACACGAAAGGTGGAAAAAAGATGCAAGAGCGGCAAAAATCACTGCTCCTACATGAGGAGTGTAAGGGTGGCAATTTTTTCCACTCTTTCATAGAAACATGTAAGGGAAGAAAAAATCACCACCTTTACATGTAAACCTCAACAAAATGTAAGGGCAACAAAAAATGCCACTCTTGCATGGAAACAAAATACACTAAATCCTAAAAATTTATCAAAAACTTGGCGTTTTGATTGCATCAAGACCACAAAAAATTTCACATTTCTTGAGAAATCGTAATGAGAAAAATTCATGAAATTTTTAGGGAGTTATTCAAATACTCTCATGATTAAGAGAAGCTAATCTTTAATAATGAACTTAGAGTGAAATGGACAAGTTTCATAGGGGTTGTTCCAAAAATGAGCGTAGCTAATTTTGAGAACAACAGCTAGCTCTTGTTAGGGAACTTCCATCGATCAAACCTAAAAATGATTGACAGGAGTAGAAATGAGTCTCTAAGTGCCTTCATCCTTGCCATTGGGCCATAGTGTCAAGATAAATAAAAAAATGAACAAAAATAAATAAACACAAGACTACACAAATTTACAAATGAACTCATCTGATACTTCAAGGATTGAAGTGCTTCAAATGTTGCCCACTATAAGGTATTAATAATTGTGTTCCATCTTGATATTTTAGTAAGAAGCTATTTTCATCATATACTTGATGAATGGTAAATGGACCTCTCCACAAGGAATTAAATTTGCCATGCATTCTTTTGGGTTCTCTCCTCTTGTCCCACAACAAGACTTGATCTCCAATTCAAAAATCATGAATCTTTGCTCTTTTATCGAAGAGCTTCTTTACCTAATTTTGATGTGCAATAATACGGTCTACTACAATACTTAATTTCTCATCTAGTTTGATTAGGGACATGATCCTTTTATCAACAGGACTCACAAAATTTTGATCTTTGATTGCCTTTACCAACCTCAGTGCTGGCAATTCCAGGGTGATTGGTATTTCCACATTCAAACCATACATAAGATAAAATAGAAACATACCTATTGCCCTTTTGGGTGTAATATTGTCTACCCATAAAGCATCGAATAATGCTTTATGCTAATTTATTTGATTATCATCTACCAGTTTCCTAATAATATTAACCAAATTCTTGTTGCTTGATTCTGCTTGACCATTTCCTTACAGATAATAGTCAGAGGAGTGGGAAAGAATAATCCCATAATTATAGAAAAACATAGTAACCTCATGAGAAGAGAAATAAGAAATATTATCTGTTACAATATTAATTGGGACTCTAAATTAGGAGATGATATTTTCTTTGAGGAAATTACATACCACTTCTGAA
This sequence comes from Torreya grandis, assembly GCA_037957365.1. NCBI lineage: Eukaryota > Viridiplantae > Streptophyta > Pinopsida > Cupressales > Taxaceae > Torreya > Torreya grandis. The sequence continues at coordinate 1,158,304 of JARHVA010000261.1, read as the reverse complement.
GTAGCATGCTTAGTTGGAATGGATTCCACCCACTTGGTAAAATAGTCTATTGTGGTGAGAACATAGTTATGTCTAGCACTTGAGGATGGGTTCACAACACCGATGAAATTAATACCTTATTATTGAAAAGGTTCTTCAATCACCACTAGCTTGAGAGGTAACATAGTCAACTTGGGTTTTCCAATGAACTATTGACACAACTCACACCTGTGTACCCAAGTGTATGCATCTTAAAATAGTGTAGGCCAATAGTATCTAGCTCATAAAATCTCATGACCTATCACATGTGCATAAAAATGTCCTCCACAAGCCAAGTTATGGAAGGAATCAAAAATCTTACTTTATTTCACTTTATTGATGCAACAAAGAAATACCCCATCAAGGCCTTTTTTATACAAATTATTATCCCATAAGACATAGTTAGCAGCATTTAACTTGACATTTCATTTTTATTTGTAGGAAAGGTAGGTGGGACACTCACCATAGCTAATAAAATGAGTAATATTTAAATACCACTCATCAGTAGTAGTGATGAAGAGTACTGTAGGTGCATCTTCAACCTCTATTTTTTCATGTTCTTCTTCCTTCGGTATGTTATCAACAATTAATTGGCAGAGAATTTTTCCTCACACAAGCTTGGTAGGTTTGATATCAAGATAAAACTCCTAAATTTAATCAATTCAATTGCCCCTTTTGGTACCAAACTCTTGTTGAGTTAGAATGGACTTCACTGTTGTATTAGGCACCAGAACAATGGTATGTGAATTTAGGATATAAAATCTGAAATGCTTTACCACCTTAACCATGACATAAGCATGCTTCTCTATGTTTGAATATTTTAATTTGTGAGCTTTGAGAAGACAACTCATAAATGATATGGGAAATTCCACACCTTCTTTGTTTTGCTGAACCAAAATGGTTGAAATAGTATGTTTGGAAGTGTAGCTGTATACTATGAAGTCTTTAGTATAATCTAGGCAAACTAGAATTATGGCATGGGTGATCACTTTCTTTATGTCTTCAAATGTTGACTTTCCTTCTGTAGTCTAATGGAAAGTGGCTTTACCCTTCATCATATCAATGATGTGGTGAGTCTTTTCTACAAATTATAAAATGAATCTTTGTAAAAAATTCACCTTTCCAAAGAAAGAATGAACTGTAGTCTTACTAGCAGGAAGAGTAAGATTTTGGATAGATTTGACTCTTTTTAAGTCAATTTTTATGCCTTCTCAAGATATAATGTGACCGAGAAGTTTACCTTCTGTAACCCCAAAAACTAATTTCTTGGGATTAAGAGAAATACCATTTTGTTGACAGCATTCCAACACTTATTGTAAATGATGCACATGATTAGGATAATGTTTGTAAAAAATGGTCAAGTCACCACAATAAACTTCCCCATTTCATCTCTGAATGCAAGATCCATTTCTCTCTGGAAGGTGGCACCAGCATTGATCAGACCAAAAGGCATTCTGTGATATGCAAAAGTGCCCCACAGTGTAGTGAAAGTGGTTTTATGTTGGTCTACTTCATTTAATTCTACTTGGTTATACCCAAAAAAACCATCTAATGTTGATAGCATTTCTAAATCAATCACTATTTGCAACACTTGATCCATGATGGGTAAGGGGTAGTTATCTTTTAGAGAAGATTGATTTAAATTTCTGAAATCAATACAGGTAAATATTTCTCTATTCTTCTTTCTAACTATAACTATGTTCACAATCTAAGTGGAGTGATGAATTAGAAAAATAATTCTTGCATTCAACATCTTATGGATCTCAAAAAAGATAGTACATGATATTTTGGGGTTATATTGCCTTTGCTTCTGCTTGTGAGGCAATGACCCAACTTTAAGAGGAATTTCATGTCAAATTTATTTAGGCCCAAGAGATTTCAAATCATTATAGGAATACACCAAAACATCTATGTAATGGCAAAGGAGAGTAACAAATTTGATTTTTTCACTAGAAGTGCAACAATTCTCAATGTTGACTATTTTGGGATTTTCTATTGTACTCAAATTTACTTGATCAAATTCCTTGGAAGAACTTGAATCCATTTATCACTACTTGACATACTTGTCATGATTATCAAATAATTTTTCAAGGGAAACCAAACCTTTTGTAATTTTATTCCCCTTGATTTGAAGGAACTCTTCACTAATTTTTTAGTCTATTTCAGGAACTGATTCCCATGGTGGAGATTCACTACCTTCAAAATAAAGCTCCTCAAAGCTGTCCACCTTTTCTAAAAAATCAATGATTTAATTGTCATCATTAAACACCTACTAATAATTGGCATTATTAGGTATGCTTGGTCAAAAGACTAGCTCAATAGTGTACTTGTTCTCTTTGAAATCCTTATGGGGAACCATGAGAGTTGCAGAGATATCCAATAAATCTGCATGATCATTGAATTCTCTCGACATAGCAAAAATATTGAAAGCATCAAAATATTCAATACAATACCATACAAGATTGTGATAATGTCACAATCTTTCACTTTTTGTTTGGTATAGATTCCTTACTTGGCAAACCACTAGTTCAACATCTCCCTAGCCATGAAGAATCTTAATACCTTTAGCATGAGCAGTTTTCAATCCAAGTAGAAAAGATTCATAACTAGTGGTGTTATTGGTATTGTTGAACTATAACTTATATGAATAAGGAAAAATTTCCCCTTGAGGGGATATCAAAACAATTCTGGCTCTAGAACTGGCAGAAGAGCAACTGCCATCAAATTCTAAAATCCAAGTATCATTAGAATCTAATTTTCTTAAGGGTTTTTCCTTGTTAGTAAGGGAAGATTCTTTGTTACCTAAAATTTTCTCTAACAATTTTTCTAATTTTCTATCTAAATTATTTGAATTGTCCTTTAAAGGATTTTCATCTGATGATCTAAAAATATCTTCAGCGGTCAGAAAATAGTTACTCATTCTCGATGATTCAAATAAAATTTGAGCATCAGGGTCTAATGTTTGGGTGACAATATATCTTGACTCTTTCTCAAGAGGCAACCTTTATATTATGACTTTAATAGGTATCCTTGCTTTAGATAGATCCATATTCAACTCTCCACCTACATCCTTGTAAAAATTATGTCTGAGTAGAACGCCATAAGAAGCTAGAACATTAGCCACCAAGACTATCATTTTAATCCTCTTATCTAGAACAACTACCAATGCAAATTAGGCATCTCTAATTTGAGCCAGGAGGGGGACTTTCTCATTTTTCATGGAGAAACATCTCCCAAAAGTCTTAGTTAAATTAAGACCAAGAGAATCTACTACCTTAGCGGGCATAACATTGTCAGAGGCTCTAGAGTCTATTATACAGTTGCTCAACTTATGGTCATTTATTAATAGAGAAATATATAAAAGTTCTATTTTTCTAGGGGAAACCATAAGAGTAGTGACAATATTAGTCTCAGTAGATTTATTCTTTGGGGAATCATGAGTCACCTTTGGAAAATCTTGTGCTGTAGGGATGATTTTTTTATGTATTTAGCTAACCTATCAAACTGCTTGGGATTGGCTCCCAAGTACTCAACTTCAGTCATTTGAATCTTGGCATTTTTAGCATAATAAATTATATCAAATAACTGAAATGAATTAGACATAAAGGAAGGAGGTCCATCATCTTGGTCTTTATTTGGTAAGGTACTAGTCTGAGAAATATAAGTAGAAGGTAGAGGATGGTTTGAGGTACTTACTTTCTTATTGGTCACCGAGTCTTTTGATTGGAAAGGTAGTGAAGTCCCCCATTTAGCGATTAATACTACTCAATGAGGTTCTTCTCTTACTTTTCCCTTATCATCTTATTGAGTTGACTGGTTTTGGTACTTGGTAAAAATAGCATATGATCCATCAAACACTTCTCCCTGGCTTCTAACCTCATCCTGGTATTGTAAAAATCCAATATTGGAGTTGCTAGATAATTATTATTCTCCTTCTACAAAGAGATTAGCGTCATCTTCTTATTCCAGCTCAAGTTGGAAAGAGAAATAATTTTTAGCTTCTAGGTACCCAACTGCTGAATTAGCTGGTGTTACTTCAATGGCAAGCTTCCCCTGTGAAGGGGGAAGATGATTGGATTGCCCTTGATTTTTAGTAGCATTGCCTTGATATGAATGGCTAGGAAATGTCCTTATTGGTATATCTAGATAAGAAGAAGAAGTAGATATGCTTTGGACCATTTGCCTTTTTAGAGTTAGCAATTCATTTGCCAACTTTTACACCATAGGATCTGTGGTGCTTGTGGAAGAACTTTCAGTAGATGAGGAAAATTTATTTTTATTGGAATCTTTTCTAATTTTACCTACTAAGATAAGGTCATCTTCAACCTTGGTATCCAAATTTTGGGCTACAGAAAGATCTATAGGGCCAGCCTGCCTCAACAAAAAACTTACTTTAGGTAGTTGAGAGTTGATGAAAAAGCACTTAAGATTCTCCAGTGTTGGATGAGCAATTATAGGAATTTTGTTCCTTAGCTTATTTAATTTTGCAATGAAATCTAACATAGGCTCATGAGGCTCCTTCCTCATTTGCATAAGTTAAGCCAACAAGGCATGAGCATCCTCTACAGATTTGAATTTTGCCTCAAACTTGGCCTTGAGAGTGTTCTAGTTAGTTATAGTCTGAGCTTGAAAGTGATAGAACCAATCTATGGCAGTGCCTTACAAATTTTATACAAATAGTCTCACCGTTATATATTCATATTCCATGCCTATCACACTGCATGCTATGTAGAAAGCTACAATATGCTCATCTAGATGAGCTTTGCCATCACCATAGGATTTGGGAAAATTCTTTCTTGAACTATGAGGTAGTTCATGTAAAGGTGGGGTTAGATTGAGAGGGCTAAAAGTGTTACCCCAAAGACCTTGGGATACCATGTTATGATGATTAAAAGGAGGGATAAAAAAACCTTTGTGGAGTGTGTATAGATAAAACCCGGTTAACACTGAAACTAGAAGCTTTGTTTGGTATTGGAGATATGACGTTGGTAGTAGGAAAAATCCTAGTCTGTTTAGGAAAAGATTGTGGAGGAAAAAGATCAAAATTATTTTTTTGCACCAACTCAAATACAAGATCAAAAATACCTTTATCTCTTTGACTTTGTGTATATTGTGGATCTGCTAGAGTGTAGAATGGAAAAGAACTAAAAATGCTTCAATTTGAAGCTTGAGACTTCAAAGTGTGTGTTTGGTCCCCAATGGAGTCACCAAAAAATTGTTGGGTGAATATTTTTTCATCAAATAATTGATGAAAAAATGGGTATATCAACCATAGCATAATGAAATTTATATGGAAAAATGGGTGTGGTTGCCATAACACAATGAGATAAATCTCTCATCTCAACAAGGGGAGGTTCCCTATAAACTATAATATACTAATATAAACTAAAAGTAGACTTAGGGGTGAAATCATACCATCCATTTCTCTTCGTTCAAAAATGATGTTCACAAAGTAAAGGATAATTCTTGTGTAATTACTGAAGGCATTTCTCTTCTTTCAAAAATGACGTTTAGAAAATAATAGGAAATCTTCTCGGGTAATAAATGGATCTGTAAGAAACCCATGAAAATGCAAATTCTTTCATCACTTCTCTCACCAATTTAGAATTAAGATCATAGCAGAATGAAGTGCAACACAAATTCTTCACCAAAAAATATAATAGAGTAAAAGGTTACAAAGGATAAAAGCAGTTCAAAGCCTCTCTAATACCCTTCTCACTAAAACACAAAAACACAAATTAAAATAAATTATAGCAGCACAAAGTCTTCATAATTAACTTTAAAACATCTCCCAGATAATTTCCACATGCTCTGCTTGTTTAATCAAATAGATGAGATAGTATTTAGGAAAAAGGCATAAGAATAATTTCCAAAACAATACAAGTTATTCCAACACAAAGTTTGAAAATTCACTCACTTTATCATTCATTCAAGAAAATAAGATTTACAATCTGAGCTCAAAGTCTCAAAAGGTATCTCAATTTGGGTAGATTTTTTGCTTCTTATCACCCAAAATATCTTTTTTACAAAAGAGGCTCTCCTTATTTATATATAGAAGCCTTGAAGATTGAAAAATACTTAAATATCTTTTTTTAATCAAAGATGGAAGTTTTTGTTGACTTTGGACTTTCCATATTTTTACATGTAATTACACATGAAAAAATTACATGTGTAAATGTCCAAAGTGATTACAAAAGTGCATTTGAAAAATGGAAATTAAACCAAGGACAATTTTAATTTTTACCCCCATTTTTCTTCATGTGGGCATCATACATGGTGATGGTTGCTTGTATCCTGCTACTATCTAGAGTAATAGTATTCTTAAAAATTGCCTTAGCCCTAACCATGGCATCTCTCGCTACTGTGATTGATTTTGAATGATTTGTTAACCTAGTTTTTAGATTATCTAGAGTCAACTAATTGTCTAGAATATTATCCATAGAGACCACTGAAAATGCTTTCTCCTCAAATTATTTTTGGAATATTCCTTCAAATTCCTGAATCATTTCTTCAACTGGAATGAATTAGTTGTCGTGAGAGGTAAGTTTTCAAGGTAACTCCTCCAACTTATGAAACAAACTGATATCACTTTGTTCACTGAGGTCTCTTGAAGATTCAAGGTCACTAATCAATTCCTTAAGCACTTGACTCCTATATATCATTGCTTCTTTAGTTTCAATGTAAGAGTCTCTATCAATAATGACACCAATTGATATTAGAGTGCTCATTTTTATCTTCTTCATATCCATCCACTTGTCAAGATACTTTTTATGATTTCAATGTTCTAAGAAATGATATTGATAAGATCATCTAGTTTTTCTCTTACTTTCCTCATCTTACCAATTTTCTCAGACAATTATGTGAGCAAGGAAATTCCTTGTGTATGCATCTTGTCCAAATACTTTTCCCTTGAGATAGGTCCTTTTAGATTTTTGAATCATGGGGTCATCAATGGGGATAGCTTCTAGAGTCACTATTTTTGGAGTGAGGGCTATTCTCATTATTAATATAGTCATTTATTCCACCATTAATTTATAATAGTCCTTCATTTCTCTCTCCCTATCAAACTTCTAAACCAAGATGCCCATAGTTGACTACAAATTGATCTTAGCGCTTTCATGAGTTATCTTTCCTAGCTCGACTCTAGAGATAGAGTAGTTGCTTATATCAAAAAATTTGATAGTTGCATTTGGTGGAGGTCTTACAACTTCTAAAAATTTGTGTCCCTTATCTCCAATCATTTTCAAAAGAATTTTTATCATCTTGGGAACCTTGGCTATTACTGGTACCATTTTATTAAAATCAAAGTCATCCAAAGAGATGGCTTGTTTCTTCCTTTTAGGCATATAAGCTGAGAACCAAGGTGGGAGCACATAAGTGCTTACATTAGGAGCAATCTCCATTATTGGGGTTACTAGAGTCACACTTGCACTGGTGGTGGAAACAATATGTGGAGTATCAGTAAGAACTGCACCTTCTATTGAATGATCACAAGCAAAACTATCCCTGATATCAAAAGATAGAGATGATAAACTAGGGATTGAACTTGAGGAATAAATAATATCTCCAAAAGTGCCTTGATGGTCATCAAAAATGATTTTGGAAGGAGAGGCTACTCTAAAAGAGGGAACACTGATTGGAGAAATAGGTGTAGGAGTTACAACAATGTGCTAGGTAGGGAAGAAGAAATTCCTATTTCTAGCTGCACACCTTCTTGAGGAGATAGAGTTTCTTTTTCCTATTGATCTATGAGCCTATCATCAGTCTCTATTTTCTCTATTGTTGGTTATTCAATGCCTTGCTTCTCAACCTTCATATTTATTGTTTTTAGCTCCTTTTCTATAGCTTTTGACTTTTTCATTATAAATATGATCTTAGGCTTAAGTGGCCTAGAAGAAGAAGGAACCTCACTTTTATTCTTCATCCTATTTTTTTCCCTTCTCCTTATTTCCTCTTCAAACTTAGCTTTATATCCCATGATGAACTCATTCAGGGTGATTCCCTTATTCCCTAACAAATCATTGGTGTTTGCCAATATTGGTTCGAATATTTTTCATAAGGAGGTTAATTCTTTTTGTGACCATTGGATTGGGGAAAGAGTGGCATTGGCGACCTATTCAACATGGTATCTATTATTGATCAAATCACCATTATACACTAGACTTTTAGGTATATCAATAAGCTCCAAATATTCTATTTGTTTGAGAGACAATCTACTACAGTCCATTTTTTTGATGTCTTCTACTATCCTCAAATTAACCCAAACATCTTCAATCATAGGATCATGAAACTCGGTCTTCTTTCTAATTATATCCTTTAACCTCTATAGTCAAAGTTTGGTCTCCTTTTGAAATGCTTCATGGTTATGAGTTGCATTTTAGTTTCTATAACTCTATCTTTTCTAGCGGTCAATATTGAGAACCTACCAATTTCAATTGAGAACCTGAAACTGGGTTTCTTGAGTTCCATCTGCTTATTGTGTATGACAATTATTTGCCTACATAGGTCCATCAAGACCAATTTTTTTGAAGGTAATCTTGGGAGCATATAAGGATGACTTTGGAAAAAGCCAACCCATAGATAATAAAAATAAGGGAACTTCAAGAACATACATCTGAAGTCATCACAACTATCCAAGCTTTGTCTGACACTTTTTTTTGTTCTAATTGGGGATCAAAGAGACACAAATATACTATGAAAAAGCATCATTTACCCTTCTAAAATTATGGATAAAACCCTTCAATGTCAACTAAGGGTAATATTGATATACTGGGTTACTCTTTTGTCTCCTTCTGATGTTAAACTTGGGAAGGTTCTCATTGATGCCGTAATATACACCAAGTATGACATCATATAGAATTTTGAGGTAGTGAATACCTTCATTAATTGCTCATGCAGAGCATTGTTGATTTGTTCTCCCTAGAAAATAACTTGTTTGCCTTGGAGAATTATCTTAATGAAAGGGTACATCCATTCGTGAAACTGAGAGGAAGAAGGTAAACCTCTTACCCTGCTGAGGAGAGTGATCAAGTCACCAACTTCTTCAATGAAATCACTCCTTGGAAAGCTCCTTGTCCATCTTGATAAGTTCACCCTTGGATTCTTAAGCCATCTATTATTGATTAATTTCTTGCCTCTTTTGGGATCTTTGTCATATTCCATTTTTGCTTCAATGAAATCAAGTTTTAATACTTCAGTAGTAGGAGGGCACATGAACACCTTGTCGATGAATTCAGAGTCTAGTATGATCACCACATTACCATTGGCATCTAACACAGCCTTGGTATCCTTGTTGAAGAATTGAGTGCACTAGAGAACAAACTCTATGTTGTAACCTACTATAGGGAAAGAAGATGCTAAGTGAATATTTCTCTTGATTATCTTCTTCATTTTATGGCTGGGATTAATTTATTTTGTCCTTTCCATGAACTCAGCCATATCTACATGACCAATCTCTATATCCCTAATGTCATCGACATTAGAAGTAACCAAGGTGATTGGAAAAAAACCTTGATACTTGTACTTCATTATCTTCAACTTCTTTGGAGAAACCTCAGTCATCTGGAAGAAATTTTTTCAAAAGGATGTCAGTGAAGAAGGCTCCTTAAGAGAAACTGCAACAAAAATCATGATCATGCAATCAGGGGAAAAATCAGCAACCTAGAAAAACTGCATGTTGGTGATCATGACCATGGTAATGTGCTTGAAAGGGCTAAGGCATGAGTAGGCTGGAATGTCAAAGGGAAGTGGGATCAAAAAATGAAAATTCTAAAATCTCCTAGAGTTACGATTTTTTGAAAAAAAGTATGTAGGGGCGGCAAAAATTACCGCCCTTATATGAAGGGGGAAAGTCTGATAGTTCATAGGTGGCAATTTTTTCCACCTTTTCATGTTAGTTTTATGTAGGGGTGGAAAAAATTACTACCCTTGCATGTGGGTTTTATGTAGGGGAAGAAAAAATTATCGCCCTTGCATGTGGGAAGGAACTAGGTAACGGTGACGATTTTTGTTCCCATTACATAGTCAGAAATGAACTAAGTTGGTGTAAAGGCAGTGATTTTCACTACCTTTACATGGGATGAGATGTATTGTGTGAGGGTGGAAATTTTTATCACCTTTACACAATAAAACCTAGCTGATGGATTTAGCAAGTTTTTAGGCTTTCACCTGGGATGCCTCCTTGAGGAAGAGAGGGAAGAGGAGAAGAGAGAAATAAAAGCCTAAATATCAAGAAAAAGAGAAACCCTAGCTTAAATAAAATATAAAAACAAAAATTAAATGAAAACCTAGAAGAAAAAGAGGAAAATGCAAAACCCTACCTGGAAAATCAAAATTGCATGCTTGATGCCAGAAAAATCATGATCCCACTCATTTACGTGGTCGACTAGATGCAGGGAGGAGGAGTAGACAACTTTGAATGATCAAAATGAGGTTAAAATAGAATTAAAAGGGTGAAAATTGACACCAAACACTCATTATGTGTGGCCATAAATGTTGTGCACAAAAATTGAGATGTTCAAGGGTGGACAAAATTGCCACCTCTACATGAAAGGTGGAAAAAAGATGCAAGAGCGGCAAAAATTGCCACTCCTACATGAGGAGTGTAAGGGTAGTGATTTTCACCACTCTTGTATGGAAACATGTAAGGGAAATTAAAGTCACCACCTTTATAGCTAAACCCAAACAAAATGCAAGGGCAATAAAAAAATGCTGCTCTTACATGGAAATGAAAAACACTAACTCTTGAAATTTTTTCAAAAACTTGGCATTCTGATTGCATCAAAACTGCAATGAATTTCACATTTCTTGAGAAATCATAACAAGGAAAAGTCATGAACATTTTAGGGATTTAGTCAAATATGCTCATGATCAAGAGAATCTCATCTTGAATGATGAACTTAGAGTGAAATAGATAAGTTTTGTAGGGGTTGTTCTAAAAATGAGCGTAGCTGATTGTGGGAACAACAACCTTATGACAAATGTGAACAATAAGTCTTAGAAGATCAATGAATGATTATAGATGATGAGTAAAAGTGTCATAAGGAATGATAGTATTTAGGGATTCATATGATGATTCTTATATCTTGTTTCCAACCTCCTAAGATATTTCATATGTGTTAAGTCTTCCTAGTCTAGTTTTGAGTAGTCAAGAGATGCCTCATCGCGAAGGTAGTTGCAAGAAGGCAATTAAAGACATTTATGCCAGTTTTAGAGAGTTTGTCATATTTTAGAAGGACACTTGTCCTATTATACCTTCATGGTATATTTCACACTCCATTATACTAAAATGCAACTAGTCCTCATCACTTGATAGTTTTTCTTGTGATCCTTGAGCTCCACTTCTTTTCTCTTTTCTCACATGCTCTATAAATGCAAGCTAGTTTGGATTTTATAAAAAAATCCACACATGTTATGGTGAAGCCCTACTAGTTTTATATTATATTTTTCCTTTGAAATAAATTTTTCAATCTAGTTTTAAGTTCACAATCTATCTTGTCTTAGTGTGTTAAGTGATGTATAGTGAAAGGTCAAGTGATTAGTATTTATCCTTGCTTTCTCTCAACTCTTCCATGTTTGATACAAGTAGTTACCACTCTAATAGGTCACATGAAGTGTATTCAAGTGAATTTATCTATCTTTAAGTGTATGTAGTAGACTTAGTGTCTATAATATGAACTCTTGTTCACTCACCTTGAGTATTTTAATGCATATCACATCCATGTTTGAAATACTAATGTTAAAGTAATTTAGGATTTTGAGATTGGTGTTATGAGTTATGTTTCATAGTGCACTTATATGGTAGTCTAGTGGAAATATTTATAGTGTATCACCTCATTATATTAGTTTAATTTCATGTTTCTTCTACTCCCTTTTCATCCAATCAAACAAGTAGTGTAGGTGATAAGTAAGCAAAGTCATATCTAGGGAGCTAGACATTAAACCTAGAGGCTTACCTCTATTATAGGCAACCCACAGGCCTAGTGGTAATCCAATGTTTCCCAAATATTAGATTAGGCTTGAAAAACCATCTCAAGGGTTAAATATTTGGTGACAACACATAGTAGATAAGATGATCAACCATATTATCTCCTATTGTTGTTAGACTGGAAGCAATGATTATTCTCAATGTATCTATGTGATAATGGAATAGAATGATCCACATGGGGAATTTAAGTATTTATGCACTTGTTAAATTTTTATTTAAAGTTTAAAATCCTTCGTGTCAATTTTCCATCCATACAAATGGTCCATATTTTTGTATAATTCTTCTAGTGGGGTAACAATCCTTGTATAATTTAAGATAAGTTTATGATAGCAACCTATGTGGCCCAATAATGTGCACGCATCCATTTATGTAGTGGACACTTCTAATTTTAGGTTGATTTATACTTTGGTAGGGGCCACAAAGTGCCTTTCCTTAAAAATTAAATGACTAAACAAGGTACCAAATTGCATTACAAACACAAACTTCTTGAAATTCATAGAGATTTATAACTACTAACATCACTCAAACTTGAGACATAGGTTGGTAGGATGATTCTTCACCAAAATGTATACATTCTAGTCATCAAGTTATATCTATTGAAAATGGTGAATGAAATCCTTAAATTTATCCACAAAAATTCATGAGAAAATAATGGGCACATTTTTTAGCCCAAAAGACATCACATTATATACAAATGAGCCCCATTATGTCACAAATGTCATATTTGGCTTGTCTTCATCTTCATGAAGTTGATGATATATAAAAAATCCATTAGTGAAAGTGTGGATTTTGCATCCTACAACCCCTTCCAAAATTTCCTTAGTAAATGGTTTTGGGAATGGGTAGCATTTTTAAATCCACAAAAATTTTGATATGCACATCCTTTTTATACTAATTACCATGGGACTTACCTACTCATATTGTTGAATAAGGTAAATATCCCCAACAACTAACATACTATCTATTTATTCCTTTACTTTAGCTCATAAGTTAGGATTCATATATCATGGCCTCTTCTTAATAGGTTTTGAACTTGTATTAAATATAATATTCATTTTATTGATTGATGGGTGTATGGACTTCATATCACTATAGCTACATGATAAAATATCATGACATTCACGTATAAAATAAATAATGTGGGCTAATTCTATTTCATATCAATAGTCCCCCATGGTGGCAATCTTTGGTTCTTATGTTGAATCAATGTTGACTTTGGTGGATTTAATTTATTCTTTGTAATATTTATGTTTGTCACTACCTCACCTTGGTAGTAAGAATTATTAACCTTGAGGTGACTTAGAACATCTTCAATATGTACTTCATCCACTTGGTATACCATCATTTCCTTATTAGTCTTGGATCACCCATTTTGTAGCATCCAAACTTCTTCATCGTCTTCACTAGAGTCACTATTCATGCTAAATTTTAAAAAAAAACTTTTGAAAACTAAGGTATTTTTTTTATCCATTAGTTTACATACTCTACCATCATCATGTAATTACTTATAATTACATGTTGTAAAAACTACAAAGACTAAGTAAGTCCAAGCTCTGGTAAAGAAAATGTAAAAGTATGGATAAAATCAACATTCATACTCTCCCACTCAATAGTTTCCCATCAAATTTCAATTATGATGTACCAAGTGTGATCCAAATACTTCAAATTCCCATAGAAGGCATGAACCCATAGATCATCTTGAAATTAATGTATTTTCCTTGTTCATACTTCCTAACGACCCCAAACATGTATTCTAGGATTTGTATCTACATAATAAATGGGTATCCCATTCTTAATGTTGTTGCATTTAAACCTCATGTAACAAACTTTATTCACCCCAACCAATATGGAAAATTTAGGCTTGTGGGTTGACCACCATTGAGAAACTATTCTTTTAAAAGTATACACTATTATATTTAGTCAATCTTTATCCTAAGGGAAATAATTCTCTAAATCCTACACAAATGTGTCAGCATTATTAGACCCTTGATACTGTGGTAACACTATAATATTTCCCCTAATTATATATAATAAACAATTCATATTTGGTGAAATATGTAGAATACACACTTTATTTTCCATTTGTGTACATTTAAATATATTATGTTGGTCTCTTCATACAAATGGTAAGTTTTACTTTTACTACACTCTTGGCTAGACACCTTTACACCAATCCATCATATGCCACACCAATAGTATTCAAAATAGATTATGCCTTATCCCAACTAAGGGATCCATCATATTTCAGATCTATATTTTAAATACCATTATAGATATTATTTATTTCTTTATCTAGATCAATGCTCTAAATATAATGGGGGCCCATGATCATCTGTAAGAGATATGATGACATGCTAATTTACATTATAAAAATAATATAGTGCTTCTTAAAACACATATCTATAATGTTTTTATAGTACTAGGGCCATCCAAGTAATGTTGGATAATTATCATCAACTAACTCTATTACCTCAAAATTTGTGTGAAAATTCACACCCATGACATCAACAAAGACATCCTTAAAAAATAATAATGGTTGGGAATGATCTTATTTTCCATAAATAAAACATGGGGTGAAGGAATTAGTGGGATACCCATATTTCATCATGTCTCCTTTCTGATAATATTGACATCTACACATGTAACAATAATAAATCACATACAAACCATCCATTGATAGTCACATGAAAGATCAATTCTTAGTCTTAATGGAATTAAGAATGATTTTCACCTCATGTCTTTTGGTTAAATGTGGCATAATACTTGAAAAAAAATTATATTTCACATGTTGATTTATCTAGTTATTAATAAAGTTAAGAACTCTTTCCTCCTATAGAAGAGATAAAATATTAGACAAATAATTTTCCTCATTTTCATTCTTTAACTTATTTAGAGAGCCTCATGCTCTTGAGTTTACATTTCATAGGAAATTTGTTTTTCACCTTGCATATTTATGATCATTTACATAACATCTTCTAGTATTTATTTTTATCATGATCCATAAGTATAGGTGCCATTGAGAGGATCAGTATGGTACACCTTTTCATCTATCCTTTACACTTGGTTGAGCCTTTTCCTTGCTGATTTTTTGTGGTCAAGTTGTAGTTCTAATGTACATTGTTATATTAATAGTATCACCTTTAGTTTTGGGATTTCATTAATTTTGAGCCTATTAGTTTATTAGGCATTCAATGCACATCATTTTTTACCCCTTCTTAAACTTATCTTCTTGTGATATCTTGGAGTATAAGTCTTGACACTCTTAAACTTTGTGTTCACCATGGCAATATCCACAAGCTAGGAACTTTGGGTATTCTCTCCCATAGTGCTCTAGGGAACCACATATACAATACATGCATGGAGGGAACCTCCCAAAATTTATTCTACCTCCTCTAAAAGTGCATTGATTTTCATAGTGTCCTTGATATTGGTTAGAGGACCCCATAGTGGATTGCCTTGTTTGATGTTATTTGGCCTCATGGATCTCATCAATAAATTGATAATCTCCAGTGTTGTGGGTGGAAGCATCACAAATATTATAGTATAAGGATACTTTTTTTATCATTTATCATTTTACAAGGGGTAATTATGACCTTTATGATAGATTTTGCTTGATGCGAGGAGTGCCTTAATACTTTATCCTAGATAATCGATCATGTTATGTTCCTCAATTTCATAATTTTTTAACCATAAAACATTTCATGTTTCATATGCACTATTTACAATTAGTTTTTTCAATTGAGAGGCCATTGAGGCAATTGGAACTTCCATAAAAGGGTTAAAATAAGAATTGACACTTCTTATGCATTCAACACTCATCATGGCCCTAAATGACTCCCTGGGTACAATAAATGTCTTTATAGAGAGAGTGCACTTAAAAGAACTAGAAAATCTCCAACGAATAATTGTACATGTTGTGTGGGTGAATTTAAAATGAAATATTTGACATTATAGTTTTAAATCTTGTACCATATGCATGCACACTCATCTAGGTCCTAATTGATTTAATTTATTGTAACAATACTTTGTTGTTTAAGATCTCAATTATCAAAATATCTTACAAAGGATTCCTTCACTTGGTCATAATCCATGACTTCTTAATTAGGATCATACTTACAATATCAAGTATGTGTATAATATAAAAAAGTGGTATTAAAATGACTAGATTTTTAGTCTAACATAGTGATACCTTTGGCATGCCAAATGAGCTCACACTTATAAATGTTCCCATTTGAATTCTCCACACCTTTGTATTCAAGCAGGCTCAAGGACATTTCATAAAATATTTTTTTTGGAGCTGATGTTTGTACATGTACATACACTACTAGTATGTGTGATTGAGCTAGTGCACTTGAGCCTTAGCCTCCACCAATATTTCTAGTTTTGTTATTTCCTCTATGGGGTTATATTTGCATGTTCCCACACCTATTTATGTTAGGTTAGGATTGGAATTAGGTGCTTGTGATATAGGGTTTATTCCCCTTGTATCCATGGTTTCTACTAAACCTTGGCCATTTGGTGGTACAAATAGGTTTCCACCTTCCATTTGTGGCAGTCTATACATTTTTGACTCATTTGATGCATTTTTAGGATATTGGTTCCAATGGATTATATGGGCTCATTTGTTGAATTACACTATCTTCTAATTCTATCAATACAAACTCTTTGACGTAAGATAAAGTATTATAATCTCTACTATCATCCATTTGCTTAATAAGCATGTGGGATTTTATATTAGGTAGATCTTGGGTGAGTACCTCCTCTATATTCTACATGTTTTTCTAGTTTAAAATCTCTTTAGATTTATTAATAACATCCACATTATCATCGACATGTGATCAATCTTTAAAGGATCATGTATCCTTTGTGTAAGATCCATCCATATACCATCCATGTCCTATGTAGGTCATGACAATATCTTCTAAATTTGTCTCTTCCCATTCCCTTAGAGCCTTAGTAGAAACCATTTTTTGTTTTTGTATTTCCTTGTCATAAATGTGACTCCTAAGTTCATGGTCATTCAGTCTTACCTTGTTATACCTATTATTTATGCATCCAATTCTCACCTATCTCTTCCTATCATCCACACAATCCATGCACTAGGTATTTTTTATATAGCCTATCGATGCTCAAAACTTATGTAACACAATTATAATCATCATCCCCACACCCCTTGTACCCCTTAAGATTAATTGTTAAAATCCTTAAACTTAACCATTTACTCATTTATCTCCCCTTGGCTAAATTAATTAAGTCAATTAATTAAATAATGCCTATTTATAACTCACTTACCCAAACCAATGGCTATTTAATCAATATCTCACCTACCCAAATTGATGGATAGTTAGTTGGCACCTCACCTAAGGACCATCTATACCTTTGTTTTTAATTCCCTAACCTCCTAGACTTGTTCCTCATGTGTCCCAATGAACCCATTATTAACCTCAGACCATTTCCCAACATCTTAACTACTAGTCATTAGTGTAATTGGCTAATTTTAGCCAATTTTTACTAATTCATCATAACTACTAATGGTCATCCCTCAAATGATAGTGATTGAAAAGGAAAATTGACGGTTACTTAATGTGACCAAATTTTTTTCCCTTAGAGGTTAAATTTAGTTTTCATAAGATACTCTTACTCTCAGGAGAATCAAAGCTCCAAGATGAACTATGAACTAGACTAGAGACTACAGGTACTACAAAAACTCACTATAAAGAGCCAAAGTATTTTTATTCTACTAACATTTCTCCATGATCCATAGTAGCTTTTAGCCAACCTTAATACTCTTCCAACCAAAAAACTTATACCTAAGTGTCTGTATCTTTCTATCAAGTTTAGTAACTAGTTTTATTAGTTTCATTTCTTGTGTTATTTCCCATTTCTCTATATTTCATTCCTTATGTTGGATTTCTACAAATCCAAACATTTCACTCTCTACCCTAGACCACCCATAAAGCATTATTTCTCACCTAAATATCCAATCTCTAAAATAGACACTTCTAAGACTTCATTTCTCTCTCACAACCAATACCCAACCCAAAAACCACATTTAAAAAGCTTCTACAACTCACCCAACAACCATATTTACCCAAAATAGATCTCAAGGTAACTGTCAATGATCATACCATAACCATCAATGATTTTCCATAAAATTTGATGGTCATTGTGTGTCCTATTTTACAATAGCAAGCAAATTTCACCTATCAGTCTACACCCAAATTCTAATTTTTAAGTTTCTATTACATCACAAAGGTTTGACTTATTTTTTGAATCATGTTTGAATAATTTAGCATTAGTCTTTATCAAGTTATTTCTATTTTTAGTTAAATCATTTCATTTATTTCTTGCATTTTATTTTAGTACCTTTTGTTATTTCATGCAAGAATCTACTTTTAGATTTCAAAATTTAAGTGTTTTAAAGTGTGGATTGACATCTGCTAGGGAAGCTTAGTGCTTCTTAGATCTAGCTCATGCTATGTAGTTCACCTGACTATCTCACTATCCAACAATTCTTATATTTTATTTCTTATCTATAGGTCATCCTTCCTAGACAAAGAGTAAAATATAAAACCATCTAGATTCACGCGTGCATAATCACAACCAAGTATTTCTTTCACACCCTTTCTTTAAGTTTCTTCTTTATTTTATAAAAGAAAATAAATGAAAAAGAATAGTGAAACATTCTAGCATAACTAGTGGGACCCTTGATATTTTTCTTAGGTTCGTAGTTAAGACATTTAGTTGAATTAGATAAATTCATCCATTGCTCTTTTTTTTCTAAAACTAAATGTTCCTTATTTTCCTTTCTTATTTTCCAAAATGTAAGTTTTAGTCTCTTTTGAATTCTTATAAAAAAGTAAAAAAATTCATTTTTGCCTTCATTTCTAAAAATCAAAAGTACTCATCCTAAGGCTAGGATTTGCATCAACATCATATCACATTTAGTTTCATCTGCTTGTTCTTGTATTCATTTGAAAAGACATCAAATTATCCTTTGGATAAAATTTACTTGCATCCATAGTTTAATTTTATTGTTTATCTCACATAGCTTAATTAAATCAAGTGAATCAATCATAGTCTCACTTCTTATAACATGCAAATACCAAACCACATATTCAATCAAACATCAAAACACTAGCATAAGGCCCGACTAGGATTTCATCACCTAGTGATAAACCTTTCCCCTTTGGCTATCCCACTTGGATTTCTAATATCTAGCATTTGGTATATTTTGGCTAAGTATCTGACACCCTTATTGTTTTATTGTGTGAATTGAGGTGGTAGGCCCTAATATCAAGCCATGTACCAAATACTAACATAAAATTCTTGAGAACCTCTAACAACCTGAAACCATATCTAGACATCCTCTTTTAGTACTTGCTCTACAAGCCCAAGTTAGTCCTCATGATTTCCTTAAAATTGAGGCATAACCCAGAGAGAGATAAAAAAATATTCTAGGATCTAAATTTACTCTAATGTATTCTTGTTTTCCTTGAAATTTTTATTTTAAGTGCTTCCTTTTTGAGTTTGTGAGAATCACTTTCATCTTTCTTGCCTTTTCTTTGCATGGTTTTGACAAGACAATAGCTAAGAAACTAAGAAAATAGAAATCCACCTCCCAACCACCCATCTTCCTCTTCTTCCTCATCCATAGAGTATGTCTTGAATGTAGAAAGTTCCCCCCATCATTCTAGAAGTCTTAGTATACCTTATAAAATTGCCCAAAGAGATACAAATTTCACCACCCTTTTGGACAATAATATTATATCCCTCCAACACTACCTTAATACCATGTCTTACTATACCCCTACTTTAGTTCCATCCATTGAGCCACCTTATGGCATGTCACCTTATCTTATGGGTAGTACCTCTATTTCCACCATTTACACCCAACCTTTGGTCAATCATACATCTTCCTCTACCAACAACCCTTCTAACACCACTATCCAAAACTAATCTATTCCAATAACCAACACCCAAATACCTTCCACCCTAACCAATAACCCTTCCAACCTTTAATTAACCCAACCTTTGGCAACCTATACTCCACTTACCATTGTATTATCTTCCACTAGTGTTACTACTCTTACCATTATCATTTCCAACCCACCAACCTCTACCACATTCCAAAACTTGGTAGTTTACATAACCTCTACCCTTCCACCTATTAGCACTAAGCTCACCACCCACCTTCAACCTATTAACCCAACCATTCCTCCAACCCAACCAATGTATATTACCTAATAAGTACCCATTGCACTAAACATAAGCTATATTCCTAACACATAGGGATATATTCTTCTACCTTCTTCTCAACCTCATATGTCCACTTACCCATACATGGCATCTTCCCAACCTCCTATATCTACTTACCCATATGTGGCATCCTCCCAACCACTCATGTCCATGAACCAATACATGACATCTTCCTAACTTCCTACTAGCTACCTCTATGTTGCACCTACCTAACCCCAATAGAGCATGCCTTATAACTATAGGGGTGCACAACCATAAACCAATCTAATCAAGATGTTAATGGATAAGATGACCAATTTAGAGTCATCTATTTTTGGTGCATGCAACCTATTATCATATGATAAAATTTGAAATGAACCAATTCACCCATTTATCTCAATTGAACCCTACCTTCCTCAATAGGAGCTTCCAAAATTTTCCAAATTTTAGAGCAAGGAATATCCTTAGCAACATCTTAAAGTGTTTAGGCACTCTTTATATTTGATTTCTTATGATGATGCTCTCCTTTTTTGCACTTCCCCCTATCTTTAGATAGTCTAACATTGGATTGGTATAGTGTTATTCCCAAACACTCCATCTTCTCTTTTGCCCAATTCACCCAAACTTTCTTAGATCACTTCTCTATCAATATCTCTAAGAAGTTTTCCATCACTGACCTCTACTCCATTAACAATTTGAGAATGACTCAATTGATTATTTTGTAGCCCATTGGAGAGGTTTACTTAACCAACTATCTTTCTCTTTTCCCTAACCTAAGTTGATATATATTTTTTCTTGGGATTGTGCTAAGCATATTTACTCTGCTGTACAGGTTCAGACTTTTAGGTCCTTTGATGAGGATTTCACCATGGCATTCAGGTTGGATCTTAGATATATTGACAAGGGGAAGCTTAAATTGAGAAACAAGAACTCTAGTTTCAAGTCAAATGAAGCTTTTTCCTCCAAAACCAACAATCAAACCAATACCAATACTAAAACCAAGGGAACCGTGAATGTAGTGGTGGTTAAAATGGCTCCTCCATTAGTTGTTAACCAACCTAATTCTTCCAATTCTTCCAGCCAAAGCACCTTAAACAAAAACTTCTATAACCAAAAGAAATACACTTCACTAGGGGAGTCATATGCTTTAGTGTTGGAAAAGTTATTGAAAGCAAATATTATATAACTTCCTCTAATCAAACCCCCACAATAATTTGTTTCTTCTCTTCCTATACCTAGGTGGTATAAGGAAAATGAATTGGGTACTTTTCATCATGTCATTAGACATGATTTTAGTTGATGTAATATATTCAAAACCATTATCCAAGGGTTGATTGACAAGGGGGAGCTTACACTAGATAATTCCAATGCACCTCCAAATTAGTCACTTGACATATTTAGACAACTATTCCCCAACCATTTGTCCTCCATAAGCAATGAAAATAATAATGTAGAATCCTCTCATAAACATGAATTTCACATCATTAATGTTATTCTTAGTGAACTCAAAGTTGAGGAAACCATAACCCAAACCATTTATTCCTCTCCACTTATTGAGGTAGTGGAATCATCAACCATTCCTTTTGAAACCAAAACAAAGGAAGCCATAATCGCCCCAATTAAAATTGTATAGGTGGTGTAAGCAATCATACCTTCTCCTTTGGAGAACATGAAAGAGGAGATAACCATCACTCCCCTTCCCTTTTCTTCCATGATATAGCTCTCCACTCTTCCTTTATAAAACATTCTTACGGAAGAGGTTATTTCATCTACCCTGCCATGAAATAATCATCTTCCAAGACCTTGAAAGATTTGATTGAGAAAAATGACAAGGAAACCAATCCCATTTCTCAACCCCTTGGCTTATCCTTTGAGACTAACATCGAAAGAACCAAGCTAATCTAGAAACCATTCTCTAGGTTGGTTCAAAACTTGGATTTTTTTATCCCAACCCAACCTTGATCAGGCCAAACTTTGGCACCATCTTGGGCTCCCTTATCTAACTAAGAATGATTCATCAACCTTCCCCTTGTCTACCTAGCCTCCAACTTCAACTAATGAACCTACCATCACTCCAACCAAACCAATGGAAGTTTCTACCTCCCAAACCATAGATGAACCATCCAAACCAACTCCACCCAAAATAACTCCCACCATCCCAATAAATCCTATCAATAATCTAGGTGTGCTACCCACTCAAATCCTTACCCATGCTATATTTAAATTAGATCTCACACCACCAAACTAACAAAATAAACCATAAGTTAAATCACCCAAGAAAGTGGAGCTACCCAAGATCCAAAAATCCAAACCTTGCCTTCTATTTTTACTTTGCCTTCCATCTTAGGACCACATCCTTATTCCATCTTGGGACCTCACCCCTCTACCTTAATTAAGAGGCCGATTCTCCCAAAGAAATCCCAAACCCAAACTCCAATTTTATCTACACCTCTACCCCTAACTAAACCTGTACCTATTTCCACCAAACCATTTGTAGCTAAATCTTCCACTTCTAAACTATCTACCTCCAAACCATCAATATCCAAACCATATACATCCTAGCCATTAACCTCCAAACCATCTATCTTTAAACCATTTACCTCTAAGACATTAAATTCTAAATCATCTACCCCAATGCCACCCACTAATAAAATTTCATCACGCAAAGATCTTATTACCAAACTAATTCCTAAGAAAGCTTCCACCCCAAATGTCAAAGCCAAAACCACCACTCCCTTACCACCTTTATTAGAATCATATTCCACTATATTAAAATGTTACTCCAATATTATTACTTGACCTTGCTTCCTATCAAAATATTTGATCCCCTTAATCTGAAGCCATCCTAGTTTAATGATAATATGGTTTGTTAATACCATACAATGCAAAAACATGATATGGAAAACTAAAAAAAAATCCAACTCATAGTCCACTAACTATGTGATGAGGATGACTTATTGATAGAGGAACCTCCCATGATCCCACCACCAATTCAAGAACCACAAACAACCACCCCACACCTATCTACCCCCACATTATCATTTAAGATTGAAGAGGAACCAAAGTAGTCCACTAGCCCAATTCTTCCCCAAATCCATACCATTCATGTGGTCACATGATAACAAGCCCAAAAAAAGGATAAAAGAAAGAAAAGGTGTCCATTTTATGGACATACCCTTCTTCCACCACCATCTCACCCAACCAAACCCAAACACCTTTACCTAAACCCAAGGTTTTTATCTTGGGTGCCTCCCAATTCAACCCTTATGAATCAATCCAAAGAGTAGTTCTAAAGAAACTTCACCAAACACTAGTGAAGATGACACTATATGAGATAATCAATACCTTACCCCATCACCACTTGGCAATTATGGAGGAATTACAGTAAATAGAGGTCTGTCCAGAAGATCCACAGCCTCTAGTATCCTTTATCAGATCCCTTCAACTTTCCACCCTTGTCACCTTCAAGTATTTAGAGATACCTCTTGTTCATCCTAATGATATAAATCCTCCCCTTTCATTACTACCTACATCAACCAATCATGTATCAAGATGGTGATGATTGATGGGGGAGCCATCATTAACAATATTTCTTCCTATGCATATGCCCAACTAAAATTATTGAAGAATATCATGTTGGAAACCATAGTGGTGATATAATACTTAAATGATACAATGGTAAAAACCTTAGGAATATTTTTCCTCCACAATCTATCTTACATTGGTGCATCAAGTTTAAGTATGAGGTTCAATTCATTACCATACGAGTGGACCCAAGTCCTTTTGAATCATGTAACATGACTTACTACGCTAATGATGTTCTCCTCCTTCCATCCATCGAGATTCCACCAACCAAAGATGATTTCCATTCCTCTTCAACCCACTAGGATTCCACTAGGTCATCCATACCTTCCACTCAAATCCCCATGAAGGACCCCTTGGAGTCAACATTCTAATATCTCTCACTTGGGGAGTATCACCTCTTGACCTTAGATGCCTTCCCTAATCCCTAAGAGTATGGGAACCTTGACCAAAGCCCTAGTTATAAATCCAATAATGGAACCATTATTCTCTTCAGGCCCCCCAATTATTAAACTAATCTTGTTTATGGGGGACTTGATAAATCACTTTTTTGCTTTTGTTACCTACTCTTCTCCTAAGCCCTTAATATCTAATTTATCCTACTTGGATAAACTAGAGTTTGATAAGACATACCTCCATAGATTTAATTATAAGGGATTTAATCTAGGATGTTATGATCATGGACCACATGATTTATTACCTTACCAGACCCAAAAACCTCATGAAAGATTTAGTCTCAGATTCATTCTACCAAAAGAGCCAACTAACCCATCTCCCATCACCATAATTGATGATGTAAGTCCATCCTCACCAACCCATTCCCCTTAAAAATATAAGGATCTTGAGATCATTAAAACTTTTTTTTCATCAAAATGATTAGTTTTGGACCCTTAAATTATCAAACACATTGTTAAACTATGACCTTTCCTCTGACTAATCTTGATATGGTAGAATATGACTCTCCTATCATTTATAGCATTTAGTGTCAAGATGATGATTCCCTTATAACCTATCTTATTGTATAATATTCCTCTATCCACAAATATCTCTCTCCTAACACTTCAAACATGTTGAATGAATCCACCATGGATGTCAACTTGGGCACTTAGGATAACCTGTGCATCATCAAAATCAGCCAAACCATAGATTCCTTAGTGTCATGAATTCTCTTCCTTTTTGCAAGATCATAGTATAGCATTTTCTTTGTCTTATAGTGACATACCAAGAATAAACCCAACCATAATCATCCATAACATCATTACCACCCTTGATGCCAAGACTGTTAGGTAGAAGCTTTGTAAGATGCATCCTCGTATAGCCCTTTTTATCAAAGAAGAGCTTCAGTGCTTCTTATCTATTAATTTCATATAACCCATTGATTATCCCCAATGGGTCTTTAATGTCACCCATATCACCAAAACAACAAGTGTACTTTGAATTTTCATAGAATTTCATGATCTTAACCTTGCTTTCCCAAAATATGACTTCCCTTTTCCAAGCATCGACTAGCTTGTTGATCTTATAACTGACCATGAGATGTTATCTCTTATGGATGGGTTTTTGAGCTACAATTAGATCTTGATTGCCCATCAAAATAAACATAAAAATATAATTATCACCCCATAGGGAACCTTCCATTATAGGTTCATGAATTTTGGTCTAAAAAATGATGACATAGCCTACCAACGTACCATGACCTGATTCATAAAACCAAATAAGACTACGTAAATGACCTTCTTGGGAAATCTAAATGTTTTAAAGATAATTTGGAAGTCCTAAAGGTTATCTTTAAATGTCTTGTCCATTTCCATGTCTACCTTAACCCCAATAAATGCATCTTTAAGGTCTTGTCAGGAAATCTTCTTGGCTTTATTGTCTCTCTTTGTAGGATCAAAGTCAATCCCACTAAAGTCAAGGCAATCCTTGACATACCTCCTCTAACTAACCTTAAGCAACTCTAAATCCTATAGGGTAATATCTAATCCATTTGATTATTTATCTCATCTACCTAATAGATGCCAACCATTCTATCACCTTTTTGAGAAATATGTCTCCTTTAACTAGAACAAATATTGTCAAAAGGTCTTTGACTCATTTAAAGAGTACTTTCTTTCCTCACCTATCCTTGTTATTCTAAAAGAGAACCAACCCTTATAACTTTACATTTTTTCCATTGACCATTCATTAGGGGCCATGTTGGCACATCAAGATGATCAACATAAATATAAAGCTATCTAATATATAAGTTGAACACTTATAGAGTATGAAACTTGATACACCCACACTGAGAAGCTTTACCTACATTTGGTCTTTTTGGCCTCTAAACTTCACTATTACCTTATTAACAACGAAAATTATGTCATAAATAACACCAACCCACTCAAGTATATGAATTTTAAGCCATACCAAAATTAGCGTATGGCTAAATGTCTCATGCTTTTAGCTAAGTTTGATCTTGAGTTACTCCAAAAAAAGTTAATTAACATGCAAGTCATTACTAATAAATTCGCTGAAGCACCCTTGGAAAATAACCAACCTTCTCTTCTTGATTTTTCCAATGAGTCCACCATAACCCTTTCTCATGAGGACATAACTTATTATATGACCGTGTTATTTGATGGATCGAAGTGTCAATGTGGTGAAGGTGTAGGTATTATTCTTATTCCCTTTGGTGGTGAACCTCTTCCTTTATCTTTTAAGCTTGATTTTGGTTGTACCAATAACATGCATAAGTACAAAGCCCTAGTGATAGGTCTCCAAACTAATTTAGCCTTGGGAATCAAAATTATTGGCATTTTTGGTAACTCCTAACTCATGATTAATCAAATAAATGGATCTTACCAATGTAAAAAATACTTATTACAAAAATATAAATAACTATTAGATATACTCTTGATGTCATTTGAACATTACCTTATCCAAGCCACCCCATAGTCTAAAAACAAGTTACTCGATAAAATGGCCTCTCTCATTTACTAAATCCCATCTATGCCTTCTAATTCTAGGCTTTTTTTCACTATATATCACCTTACCAAACCCTCTTATACCAAATCAGGCCTTCCTTTCATCTGTAGTGTGGAGAAGGCCCTGGTGTCCCCAAAATTTCACACTTCAAATTTTTGGGTACCCCTATTTAATTTTTTTCATACTTATCTTATGTGTGTTAATTGTACTTGTTGAACCAATTATCTAAATAAAACCCTTAGCTTTTAGTAGGAGTTGTGTCTGATTGCTTACTTTCCCCCATTACTCTTAGTCACTCTAGAGGATTGAAAACAATTGCTTAAAGCCATCACTAAAAACCCATTTACTCATATCTTTTAGTAGATCAAAGAAGCTTAAGTGTTTTGGTTCATTCATAATGAAAATTGGGTTCTCCAAACTACTTTACTTATTGGAAAGAAGTAAAGTTATCCTATTAACCTGAATTACTCTTCCTAGTTCAAACCAAAGTTATCAAGTTGCTTTACTGCATTGTCAAAGCTAAGCAAAGTAGTCTTACAAACCCATCAAGTATGGCCTAGATCTAATAAAGTTTTCGATATTACTTTACTAACATAAAGATACAAGAAAAAGTAATGTAGGTTCATGAACTTGAGCTACTCATCAACCTAGACCTACCTAGGTTTACGAAGATGCTCTACTTAAAAATCTAAAAACAAGCAAAATAATTCAAAGGGCCTGATAAAAGTACCAAGGGATTATGTGGCCTTCCCATGCTTATCATTAATGAGAAAGATTATATATATATATATATATATATATATATATATATATATATATATATATATTGAAATTCTACCTCATTCCCACCTAGTAGCTCAGGTACTTAACCAAGTGCCTATGTCTACAAACCCCAAGCCATGTGATTTCATCATCAAGAGCATCTTTGATCATTTTCTCTTTGATCCATTTTCATCTAAGGTAGGTGGATCTCACCCATGTGATTTTCATATCTTTTCATTTACCTTTTTCTTATTATTTGTCTTTGAAAATATTCCTTACACTGCCATGGCTATATCTTCAATTAAGTCTTGTTTTTTTCATTTTTCCTTTTGAATTCTTAATCATGATTAGATGTTTTGAAACACATACTTGTATTTTTAGTCATTTATCATGTTTAAGATTTTTGAAAACCCTATAAAATCAAGCTTTCTACCATAAACCCTATGCAACTAGGATCCCTTATCCACTCAGATTCCATAACCTTAATTACTTCCTTGAGTTCTTGACACCAAGTAATGACCCTAAATAAACCTAATTCTTAAGAGCCTTTACCTTCAAGTTTCATAACTCTGCTTACTCAGGCTTTCAAATGCTACTTACATGGGTTTCCAACACCAAGTAACTATGTTTAGAAAATTTGATTTATGAGTGACTTAATTACTTAAGGTTCTAATCCTAAGTAGATGACCTCAAAAGCCTTGACCCTCAAAGAGATAACTTACTTGGGTTTCCTTTCCCCTATGACTTACCTAGATTCTCCTTCCCCTACTATTTACTTTAGGTTTCATGAATGCAGTTGCTTACTAATGATAACCCAAAATATTAAACCATGAGAAACCCCAAGTCACCAACTAACAAAAACCTAAAGTTATCTATATATTCCTAATGACCTCCTTGGGTTTCCAAATGCGTAAGACTTGTTTTATTTTTAGATAAATGTGGGGTTGTAAGACCCTATTAATTAAAAGCAAGATACTTAAGTTTTTAAATAATTTCAACTACTCAAAACCTGAAGCTTGCTTATAAGTACTATAAGAAATAATAAGTTAACTCTTTCTCAACCTTTCTAAACTAGTTAAAGTAGTCAGTAAGTGTTGAAAATCACATATCAAGATATATAAAGTTAGCAAGAGCCAATGTATTTATCAAAAGGATTGATAAGATTAAAGGAAGAAGTAGTTGAGTTGGAGGTATAAGCAATACCAATTAAGGAAGATCTACAGTTAACACTTGAGGAGATCCCTAAATAGAGTAACAAGGGTAAATAAAAAATTAAGAGAACCAAGTCACAAGAGCCCAAAATGAAATATGAGTATAAGGGTTATCCTATTGAGTCATGCATTACTTTTAAGTTGACACAGATAAGTGACAAAGACATGGGACATGTGTCTGTAACTAAATTAATGAAAATATTTAAATCCATAGCTATGACTCTATTCATGTATGCTACAACTAATAGTAAAATTTTATAAGCTATATCTTTCCCAAGCTTAGCTCAACTTCTTGAGTTTGTCTTAGCATGTTCCAAATATTATGATTCTCAAACTAAGACTATAAGGGATGCTGCTAGTAATGTAGTCATAAGGTTGGATGTTCAATACTTCAATTACTATTTAAAGATCCCAACATCATCAAAATTAATTGATATGACAGTGGAAAAATCTAATAAGCAATGGGAAACTCAGACAATATAGTGTATCAAGATAATGAATACATATTATTTGAAAAAGGTAAAACAAGCATCATGATTTCCAAAATAGATTGTGAGATCAGACCTTGTTCAATAAGTAGATGATATTAATCAATTGCTATGTAGAATCAATAGTGAGAAAAATGCCAAATTTTTCTCATCATGGATGCATGCTTATATTAGAACCATTTATGTCACTAAGAGCTTAGCTAGGATTGAGTGGGCAAGAATGATAAGTGATAACATAGATAAGTAGTTGAAGGATGTGTTACAAACTTTTGATTTCAAGATGACCTCATATATTATGTATGCAATAGCTTCAAGTGGAACCTTTTCAAGGCTAAGGACAAAAGGTGCATTATCATTTATGCCAATATATGAGTTTTATCCTTAACTAGTTCTTTCAAAGTATTACAAACATTACGCTGTAGTAAATGATGGGTTCCTTTATGAGCTCATTTATAAATTGAATACTCCTTAAAAATATAAGAGAGTGTTAAATGAAGCTTGGGAATTTGTTTCATAGTATGGTTTCATATTCATTTAGTTTCTTAATTTCACATGCGTTAGAGTTGGGGGTTTCTTAGGTACACCTATCCATCTACCTAGATACCTGAGTGACAAATGGATTCTTATGGAATTATGCAAGAAACTTGTTAAATTACATGATCTACAGTCAAAATATCATATCCCAACTATCAAATTTCCTATTTTCATTGGCCACTATCATTGCACAAGCATTTATAAAGAAAGAAATGTGCATAAGGGGATGTATCATCATTACAATCAAACACATTTTGACACCAAAGCCAATTTTTATTATAGAGGGGTAACCAAAAGCATAGTTTATTTAGAATATATGCACATTCCTATACTAGAGGATTTTTAGGCTGATTAAAAAGATGAATTTGATGTAAGAATAAGGGATAATAATAGATTAACTATTGATCAAATCCATGCTTTTGACTTAGCTACAATTCTTGAGGATATGGAAGATGATGGAATTATGACAAGTGATGTTTTTCATGCATCAGGGGGAGATAGTAATCCACTTCCAATAATTGTTTTTGGTAAGCATCAAGATAAGACTATCTTAGATAGGAATTCAAATGTTTTAGCTATGACTTCAGTTTGGCTCCTCAACAAGGGTTACTATATGAAGGAATTGATGAAGGATCCTAATCATGTTAGCTAGAAAAGAAAAGAGATAATGCTGGGAGAAAGCATTCAAGGACCTAAAAAGAAGTTAAATTTTAAGATAAATATGAATGCTACGTATTCTATTGTGAAGGATAATGAACCTATTTAGTCAGTGGTTCCTACACCTTTATTAGTACATTTAAATGATACTTCTACTCCCACTTTGTTAGCACCTATCTTAGACCAAGCCATATTAATTCCTCCTCCAAAGTCAAGTGGCACCAAACACCCTAATAAATCTACTCAAAAATACATTAGTGTTCCTCCCCCTCCTCCTCCATCATCTCTATCTATTTCACCACCACCACCTCCTTTAGTATAATGACCCACTCTTGAGAAAGAATCTATAAAAATGACTATAGAAGAAGATGCCCCAATTTAGAGAGAACAAAAAGAAAAGTTATAAAAAGTAGTGGAACTTGAGAATCTAGCTAGAGAATAAGTAGTAGAGAAAAGAAAATAAGTTGAGCTAGAAAAAGAAGCAGTAGACGCAGGTAAAGAGGGAGAAGCTGAGGAAGTGAAAGAACTTGAAGTAGTAACAAGGGAAATTCTAGAGAAACTTAATGAAAAAGAGGAAGTTTCTAAAAAAAGTAGCCATTGATAAAGTGATAGAAAATGAAAATAAATTTGAAGAACAAGTATAGAAAGAGATTCATAAATACATTGAGTCATAGGGAGTTCCTTCTCATGAACTAGTAACTCAAGATAATCATTAGAAAATGGTGGTTCATGCATATATTACCACTTTTATAGACTTCTCATCTTGGTTAGTGATACAAACTACTCCAGAAGCTAAACAAGAAATAAATCTTGAGGAGATGGACTTACAACTACTGAAAAGTCTTGATCAAAAAAGTAAAAAGTCCAAACCAGCCAAAGTGAATTCAAAGTTGTTGATTGAATCTTCAGGATAAAAATTCATAAAGGTATTAACCCCCCCACAAGGGATGAGTAAAAGTGAAATTACATAAAAATATTTAATAGTCACTAAGGTATCTTTGGGAGAGGTTACTACTAAGGGTTTGAAACAAGACACCCAAACTCTAATAAATACTCTTTTCAAAATGCTTGATGAAGAAAAGGCTACTAAGGCTAAATTAAGGGAGCAAAATTCACAACTACATGAAATAATAACTAAGGTTACAAGATCAGTTCCACAATAGTCTATTATTTTAGGGGAATTAATCTAGCAATAGGTGATCACTGAAGTAGAATAAACTAGGGCTAAAGCAAAGGTTGTTGATGACCAGATTGAAAAGATGCACCAATATGTTCATAAACTTTTCCTCAAAATCCTAGGTATTCAAATTGACATTTTAAATAAGTTAGTTGAGTTGAAGGTAGTGTTGAAAGAGATTGAACTTGAAAATGGAATTATTGAGTTACAACTAGAAAGTATAAAAATAATAATTAGTTTGAATGATAAAGTGTTGATTGAAGAAAAGATTGCTCGAGAAGGGTCCTTAAAGAAACTACAATAGCATGAATGTCTCTTATCTTTCTGATTATGTATTTTGGAGGCAATATGCAAAGAAATGAAAAATTTGAAGGATGAAAATTTGAAAAAGTAAATATGGAGGATTCCCTTTTTGGTCTTACTAGTTTTTGGTCTAACAATGTTCCAAGGACATACGAATAGCTATGGGAACAATTCAAATAGAGGATGGAGAAAGCTACAACTCTTTTTACATCCAAATCTATCAAGGAATTAATCCAATATCAACAAGAAATAAAAATATTTGAACTAATAATTGAGAAGATAAAATCTCAAAGTAGAAGGATAGAAAGGGAGATGCTAAGATTTGAGATAGAAAGACAAGCTCTTTCCAAGCCTGATGATGCAGCCATACAATTCATGATGTCTCAACATATCAAGTATAGAGACAAAATTGGATCTAAGGTTCACGAGGTGGAATATGTATGCAATTATAATTTCATGGTATGAATTAATCAATCATGGATTGGATAAGATAGATCACACCTACACTTTCGATCGAGGCACACACTTTTTAAGTGGGAGCATGACCAATATGAGGATCTACTAGACCTGATTAGGGGATCACTTGTATCATCTATCAAAACACATCATGCTAGGTAGGTTTATAAAGCCTATAGTCTAACATAATCACACAATAACCCTAAAAGAGTCTTATGGTTTCTATATTCACTTATGATAATAAACAAGAAAGTAAACAAATCTAATAACAAGAAAAGTAAACTAGTCTAGTATTCACTAAAGCTTGTGGCACAAATTAAGGAGTTAGTTGTAAATCAATCAAATACATGTATAGGGAACTTTAATTAAAGAAATTATGAGTAACACCCTAATACATGGAATATGAGGAGTAATATTATTCGATCCAATACTTATGATACTTTTAACTACTAAAAGAGAGGAGAATAATGTTAGAATATACTTACCTGAATGTGAACCTACCATGACTCAATATCTCCCTTGGACAATGGGGCCTCACAAGAGGTTGTTGTGGTTCATAAGGATCACTTTTTTATGCCAAAGTATCTAAGACCTATCCACAAGACTAATATTCTCCAAACAAGAAACCTAAGCTAAGATTCCTCAAGTAGAATGGTTGAAGAGCATATTGTGAAGAAGTACAAGTGAATAATGACTCTTGATTGCATTCATATGGAAATGAATAAAATGACCTTATATATATAAGAGTATCTAAACCAAAAATCACTCGAACATGTCAAATGTGCTAGGCTGACTGGGTCAACCTAGCATATTATCAGTCTAATGCCTAAAGTTTGTGTTATGTCAGTCAGATAGAAACTAGGCCTAAAGAGCTAAAGTGACCCCAAACTATGCTCAGTTGACTAGGTTGACCTAGCTTACTGAATAGGTAAAAAGGGTACTAATCAAGGGAAATAAGGATAGAAAGAGAAAAATACTAGAGGAATGTGCTAGGAAAGAGAGATAGCTTAGGGAAAGGTTTCAGGAGCTGAATGGATAGGGAATAATATGGAAATAGGTGAAAATAATCTTGTAAAGCACCAAAGGTCTTCCCACCCCTTTCTTGGTGCACCCCTTAAGGCATGCACTCAAAGATATTGAGTCACGATGGGTTTTTGTAAGATGTAAAGCATCAACAATCAATATAAATGTGAAAATATTATGTGTATATATATGCCCCACTCAAATATCATCATGTGTCACTAAGGTGTAATAAATGATGGTGCTTTAAGAAAGAACATAAGGACACACACAATGCTAATGTTAAAAAAACTGTAGTAATTTACAAGTATAAAATAAGTAAAAGTAAATGATAGAAAAAGAAACCAACTAAAAAGTAAATAACTAATAATTAAATGATGTGTACCTTGACTTACCTTTATTGTGAGATGTTTATTAGTTGTGTTTTAGTTTTGATTGTGGAGGGCACAAAGACTACTTTAGAAAAACCTAGAAATACAAAACTAAGAAGTAAAAATAAATAAATGCAAGAAAAGCCAAGATAATTGGTGCTATGTAGATGAGACGTACTTGGGAATTTGGCAAGTTAGGTGACAAGTGCTATGTTAGACCAAATGACCAAGTAAAACAAGAGTAAATTGAGTAACTAAAAAGTTAAGGCTAATAAATATCAAAAAATTCAAACAAGTAAACCTCAAGTAAGAAAAGGTAAACTAACCAAATCAAATCAAGGACACATGTCAAATAAGATGGTAAAAAGAGGATTCAAAAATAAAAATGGTAAAACAACATTAATGAGTGAGTAGTAACAATCCACATCTTAGTCATCAATGGAAAAAGGGGATGCATAAAATGGGAAAACAACATGGTTGGTTGACCATTAATAATCCACATCTCATGCAACAATGGAAAAAGGGTGCGAACTTAGGTGTCCACAATAGTAGAATAACAAAATCAAGATAAATGGGAAAATGAAATAAAAATAGTTTTTGTAAATATATAGAACATGATGAAAATGATCCATAGTTTTTCAAACATGTTTTTTGCATCTAAAGAAAAATAAAAATGAAACAAAATAGTGCCAACATGTTTTTAAGAAATGAAGAAAAAGGAATTTAAAGAAGAGGGAAAACAAATTTGGAATCACAATTTGTCTATCAAGGGGGGAAATGAAATGGGGTGGAGGGGAGAATGAAGTAAAAACCAAGGTAGAGGAACTCTTTATCAAATTTAATATAGTCAAATTAAATTTGTCAAAATAAGAGGACTATCGATCTTAATGACTCTGAAGACATTCTCTTATCTACACAAGTCTTAGGTTAATAAATGGAGTATATAGATCATCTCATGAAGGCTATATACATGAAAAATTAAAATGGACCTACCTCCCCACAATGTGTTCCCCACTCTTCAGAATCCTTTACAGAGTCATCGGTCTACTATGAAGATTGGGTACTTGCATAAGAAAGTAGGTAGTACTATAATTTTTTTTGAAATCCCCTATTTAAATATATTATCCTACTGCACACCAAAGGACTTTGGCTCTATATGAAGCTAACTATGGAGTTTGAGCTTTGATTGTAGATAGGAGATGTGCTTGTAATCATGTCTTTTGGTGTGATTGGACTTTTAAGTTTTTTATGTTGCCTTTTATATATCATTGTCTTTTGTTTCCAAATGATTGGCTTTTAACTTTTTTTTTATAAAAAAATTCCTCCTCCATATAGATTTAAATGACCAAACATGGGTGGTAAATATGACTTTCATTTGAAAATTTTGGGACAAGGGTGCTAAGAGAGATAAAATCAAAGATCATGGGGTCTAAGAGTCTCATAAATCTAGATGAAATAAAAGTTCTATCTTGAATTTGACCTTGTTTTATCCAAATGTGGAGGTGAAAAAAAGGGGGAAATCAAGAGGAAAATGACACATGTAACAAATTTGAATTTATTCAAATTGAAAAAAATGTGACAAAGGGAAAAAAGTAATACAATGATAGAAAATGTGTGATTCCTTATCATAAGACTGTGGGAAGTGAAGGAAATAATGCTAACATAGATTGTTTACAGATTCCATCTAGTAAAGGAAGCAAAAGATAATGTATAAATAACAAGGATAAAAAAGAACATGAAAAGAAAGGTAATTTTATGAGGAGGGTTGGGTTTTATCCATGGTCTTACCAAGCAACTCACAAAATGAAAACCCAAGGGGTGAAAATAAGAAAAAAGTAAGGAAGCCTTTGTATTGATCACCTCACAAAGAAAGACTCAAAAGATGCCAAAATAAAATTACCATGAGGGGTCATTTTATGAGGAGGGCTAGGCTTTTATCCACAATCTTACCAAGCAACTCATAAAAAAAAATCTCGAGAGGATGCCAAAATAGCAGTGGCAAGAAAAAGGAGAATGAAAAGATAAGTGATGAAGACTATGGTACATCAAGAAACCAAAAGACCAAAAGAGAGGACTAAATGTTTGAAAATAAAGGAAACTATTGTGTAGGGAGAGACCCATGTTAAATTAACTTGAAAAAAGATGTTAGATAGATAGATATATAGAGAAATCATGAAAAGAATGGAAATGATTAAGCAAAATATTTATTAAGGAATTGAGCATTGGTGGACTCTTTAAAAACATGGCCTTCATTAGTTTGAAGGTGATAAGTACTTGGACCAAGAACATCTTTAACTAAGTAAGGGCCCCACCATTTTTTGGTGTACTTACCTTCTTTATCATAAGTGTAATCTAATTAAGGACAAGATCACCAAAATTTAATGTGAAGTTTTTAACACATTTGTTATGTTGTGTGGTGATGCAAGCCTTTATATTGGTGATTGTGATGCAAGGAAAAAAGATGACATTCATCAAGCAAATCAAGGGCATGAAGGTGAGCCTCATGCAATTATTTATAGAGAATGATGCCATGAAGAGATATGCAAAGATAAAGAAGCTTAACTTCAAGAGGAAGAACCGACTCAGAACCATAGACTAGAGAGAATGGAGTTGCCCTAGTGGTAATATGAATACTAGTATAATAGGCCCAAAGTGTAGGATAAAGATGAAGATTCCAATCTGTGTGGGTTTCATAAATTTTATTTTGAATAATTTTATTGATAATTTTGTTGATGGCCTCATCTTAACCATTACATTATGGATGATAAGGAGTGGAAAACTTGTGATTGATTTTGAATTTGGAGCAAAGTTGTTTAACATGTTTATTTTTAAAATTACCACCATTGTCAGAAATGATTATGTGAGGAACACCAAAGTGGAAAATAATTTAGTTGAGAATGAATTTAGATATATTAGGACTAGTAAAATTAGTAAGGGAAATGGCTTCAACCCACTTGATAAAGTACTTAGTGGCAGTGATGATGAAGATGTGCCCATCTTTGGAATGAGGAAGCTTTCTAGTGAGATTGAATACCCATATGGAAAATGTCCAAGGAGATTTGATAACTTCAAGTTTGGATGGTGGTGAATGAATGAGGTCATCATGAAGCTGACAAGGATTACAATTTTTATCATATTTAATAGTATCCTTTTTTAGAGTAGGCCAATAGTAACCCATATGTAGGCATTTACGAGCTGTAGCATGTCCGATATAGTGATCACCATAAATGCCCCCATGTGTTTGCTCAATTAGAGGAGGAACCTCATATTTCATGACAAAATAGAGCAAAGTACATTCAAAATTATGATAATAAAGGATGTTATGTCTAAATACGTACTCAAAAGCTTGTTTATAAAGATGTGTTTTTTTCACAAGAATCCAAGTTAAGAGGTTAAGTTTTATGGTCTAAGAATTGGATGATGTCTTGACACCATAGGCATTGCCAAATGGTGATAGCCTTGATGTGGTAGATAAGGGAATCTAGAGGGTGAATAGATGATAGATATTTGATTATTTGTATGATAAAAGAAGGATCATAAAGAACTTGATGTGGATGAAAGAGAGAAGTTGAAGAGGAAAGATAATTAGTAATGGAATTTTGGTATCTAAGAATAGGTTCAATTGTAAAAGAGGAAAAATCCTTAGCCAGGGTGGTTGAAATTTTATGATAGGTAATGATATTCTCACTTTGACATTGATAAGAACCACTAACTTGATGGAAAATGAGTTGAGAATCACCCAAAGAATGAAGATATTGTATGTCTAGATCAAGAACAACTCTCATACCTAAGATAAGATCTTTGTACTTGGCCATATTATTGGTGACATCAAATTTAAAATGAAAAGCTAAAGGATTTATTTTACCTAGAGGACTAGTGAGAATGCAACCTGCCCCAGCTCCTTGAAGGCATTTAACACCATCAAAGTGAAGGGTGAAAGTATCCTAATGCAAGTCAATGGTGATTATAGGGATCTCCTTGATAACTAATTTTGGTTTGGTAGTATCATAAGGAGTTGACGGTTCATTATATTGATTGGCTTCAAGATCAGTAATAAATATATGAAAATAATCTTTAAGATAAATTGCTTGATTAAGACCTTCAATGTAAAGAATAGTGTCATCAAGAAGGTTATCTTGAAGTGAAGAAGTGGATAAAATGGGAGCCACAATAATTTGGTCAACTATGACTTGCCCATTGACAAATTTTTGCGTGATGATATAAAGATCAAATTCCATAATTAAAACCATCCAGTTGCCAATTCTATCTCCTGGAAGAAATGCTTTGGAGAATAAGTGATGAAGGGGGTCAAAATGAACAATGACATAGGTGTTTTGGTAAAACATGTTGTGGCAAAAAATTTTAGCTACAAAATAGATGGTGAGCTAATCATGCTCAGCTCTGGTATGGCATGTTTCATAATTGATAAGGCCTCAACTAATGTAATAGATGGCATACTCCTTACCTATATCATCTTGTTGGGCAAGCATTGATCCAACTAAAATATGTGTGGAAGAAGTGTAAAGAATAAAGGGTTGGTCATTAGGAGGATGGAGAATAGGTGGATGAAGAAATGACTCTTTCATGTTGTTAAATGATTTTTAACGTGTATCCATCCATTCTAAAGTTGTACCTTTCTTGATAAGGGAATTGATGGAGTGAATTTGATAAGCCATATCAAGAAGAAATCATCTAATTGCCCCAAGCTTACCTAAATAGGTATGAATTCCAAGAATAGAATGAGGGATAGGCATGTTGAAAATAGATTTAATATTAGTTGGATCAACATTAATGCCATAGAGAGGGACTAAGATTCCTAATAATTTTCTAGATGAACTCTGAAGACACATTTGAAAGGATTAAGTCTAACTTTATATTTGATGAGATGATAAAAAATGATGGTAAGATAAGAAATATGATTTGTGTGATACTTTCATTTAGTGATAAGATCATCCACATATGTTTCAATAATTTTATGGATGAGATCATGAAATAAATGAGTCATAGTACACTGGTAAGTAACTCTAGCAATTTTTAGATCAAAGGACATTTTAACATAATAATAGGTGCCCCATTCCATGGTGAAATTAGTCTTATGTTAGTCTTTAGGAGTGATATGAATCTGATTATATCTCAAAAAGCCATCCATAAGATATCATATTTCATATCCAACTGTGGAATCGATAATGACATTTATTGAAGGTAAAAGAAAGTTATCTTTAGGATAAGCAAGATTAATATTGTAGAAATAAAAACAAATATGAATGACCATGGTGACCTTCTTCTAAATAGGACAAATATTGGAAACCCATTCAGAATAATCCATAAGTTTAATTAATTTAGCATCAAGAATTGTGATGATTTCTTTATGGCATAAGTTGGTAACTTCAGGAGGAAACTTATGTTTCTTTTGATGCATAGGTTTGGCTTAAGGATAGGTAATGATGTTATGGACCACTATGATAGGGTCAATTCCAAGAATATCTTGGTAAGACCATGCAAATGCTTCTTGATACTTATCAAAAAATAGGCTGAAATTATCATGTTTAAAAGGTGAAAGTTCTTTAGAAACTATGATTGGTTGAGGAGAAGAGGGAGTACCATAGTCTATATGAGTTATTTCTTCAATAAGTATGTCATTACCATCTTGAAAGTGGTATGGTACATTGGGTAAAGATGAAATTGGATTAGATTTAGGATTAATGCTAGTGACAAAGTCATTAAAGTGAGGAGTCTTATTTTTAAAATTTCCAAGTTTATGATGTTGTCATGGGATATATGTTTCCCAAACATAAAGAAACTCCAAAATAGCTTCATCAATAGGAAAGGTAGGAAGAGGACCACAATATTCCACATCTATTTCTAAATATAAAATTTGATTTCCATGTCGATCATATTTAGAATGTATTTGATAGACATTAATTTCCATGGCATCAAGTGTGATTTTAAGATTAGAATAAATATAGAGAGAGATGATGGGAGAAGAATTAGATTCAATTGGAGAATCCAAAGGAGTTAAAGAAGATGACAACACTTTCAGAATTATAAAAGGCATGATTTTCTATACCACCCAAGGATAATCAATAAGAGGAGGATTGAGAGGAGGCACATAACCCTTAAGTTATAAGTTATGACCTATAGAAATGGTATGTACATCCTAGTTGAAAGTATGAATTTGAGCTAAGATATTTTGATAATTTAAGACATCCAAGTCTCTAGATTGAGCTTAGGCTATGATATAGTTATCATCATATGTGGGAGAAATTGCACTTTCTTGGGATTTAGGAGGATATTCATATTATGAAATCCCAAGATTACTAAATGTTTAATGAGTCATGATGAGAGGATCTTGAAATCTCTTAGCCACTCCAAATTCATTTCAATAAAAAGCATCTCCAAGTAAAGATGGATCTTGAGAACTTCATGGAGGGGTAAAATTGGTATCTCATCCATGAGAGGAACATTATGATCTCTAGGTAAGAGGGAAGGTGGAAGCCATTCCAAAATATATGAAGGAAATTTCTTAGTATTGAAAGTGTGTTGTAATTCATTGGGCTCATCATCATCAAAATCTGCATGATTAACTTGTAAATCAATATTCATATTGATGAACTTAGGTAAAGAAGCATTATTGATTTTAGGAATCATGGGAACATGGTATTATGATTTAAGATTAGGCAATCAGATACTCCATGGGTTGGGATCGGCTTCATGCTTATAACATTTTATATTGAGTAGAAATTTAATGCATTGACTATCAAAAGAAGCAATGGTCCTCATTTGATGAGTCCATGGATGATTGAGGAGTATGTTATAGGATAGAGGAAGATCAAGAACCATGAGTTTGGTTCGTACGGTCTTAGGACCAGTGGTTAAGGGAAGCCATGTAAAACCAAAGAGATTTTGATTAGTTTTATCAAAACCATAGAAAGTAATATGGGTATGTTTAAGATGACTTTTGTTATAACCAAGTTGTTTTAAAATCCATAAAGAAGTAACATTAATACTAGAACCTTCATCAGCTAGAACTTTTTGAATAAGGGTGGGATTAATGGTTATCTTGATGAAAAGAGGTAGATCATTGGCACAAAAGAGGATTTCATCATTAATAATGTACTCTTTAATGAATTCAATGGAAGGTTTGGAAGAAAGACAGATTTAATGGTATTAATGTTTACTAGTTGAGAATCAATAGATGGTGATTCTTCATCTAAAGAAGATGGGTATTCAATCTCTTAGAGTTGTTGCATAAGCAATTTACGATGATAAGGTGAAGTGTGAACCAACTCCATGAGAGGAATTTTACATGGCATAGAGTTAAGTTGTTATAGGAAATTTCAATGAGATTTAGAATAGGAACCACAAGGTTTAGAAGAAGGCAAATTAGACTTTGGAGGAATAGATGTGGTCAGAAGATCAAAAGGAGGAAGTTGTTCCTCAAGTGATTCTGAATCAATATTGATAGTGGTAGTATCTTTAATAAATTGTTCTTTCAAAGGTTTCTTAGGCTTGGTTATAGGATCTTTATGTTCTAGCTTCCTATGATAATTAACCTTAGCCATATTGATATATTGAGAGTTGTTAAGGTATTGATCATAATCAGCGTCAATTTCACAAACATCCTTAGAAGTTGATTGATTATGGAAGGAAGATTTATTATTATTATTATTATTATTATTATTATTATTATTATTATTATTATTATTATTATTATTATTATTATTAGATGTAGAGGCTTTAGAGGGTTGTCATTTTTTAAAAGCATTAGTGTATTCTTGATGAATAATTATGTATGAAATAGCACATTTAGCAAGACCTTTACAAGACTCATGAGAATGACCAACATTGGCATGAAACCAACAAAAGAGATTTGGATCATACCATTTATGTGGAGCATTATGATATATGAAAGGTTTAGAAAGAGGTAACAATTATCTCTTTTGATGAACTAAAAGAGGCATGTGAGATAATGAAGGAACATCATTTTTGGAAACACCAAGTTTGGTTTGAGAAGTATTAATAGTGATAGCATAGGATCTTTGGAAAGATCCTTTAAGGATTTTAGAATTAGACTCAAATTGCTTCATAAGAAAATCTTGCCATTTAGCTTGGTCAAGAGCTTCAATAAGAGTTTGAGGAAGAAAGGTTTGAACCTTGTATTGAAGAGTATGAGTTAAAGCTATGATAAAGAGTTTGAATAGGTTATCATCAGACATATTATAATCAGCTTTATGAGATAAGGATCTCCATATTTTAATAAATTCATGAGCTAATTCATTGGGAGATTGTTTAGCATCTATGAAATGGATAAGATAGTTTTCAAGAATATCATTATGTTAAAATTATTTAACTAAAGGATTGACCAAATCTTTATGTTACCAAATAGAATGTTAAGGTAATTGATTATACCATTCTAATACATCACCAGTGAAGGTTTTGACTAAGATTTTAGTAGTGGAAAATGTATTAGTTTGGATCCACTCTTTGTAGAGATTACCAAAGGCTTTAAGAAATGAGGTGGGGTTTTTAGTCCCATGATATTTAATAATTGGTGATATGTTACCAATGTCAATAGATACAATGAAGGGAGCTAAAGGCTCATTTTGGATATTTTGAATAATTTTGTTATTCATTATTGGTTGAGGAATAATGTTACCTGAGGTCTCTAAGAGGTGGAGGAATGTAATTATGATTAGCTTAAGGACTCATGATTGGAGGTTGATTAGCCACATTGATCAAATGTTGTTGAAGTTGCATCATTTGATTAGTATTAGAGTTTTGCATAATGTTCATTTATTGAATCACTTGGGATAATAATTGAGTTGTATTTGGTGGTGGTTTGGTGTTGAAAATAACATATCCCACATTGGTGTTGGAGGGAATATTAGAAGAAGAGTTATTAGTGGGATTATTAAATAAATTTGAGTCAATCACTCCCACATTAGTTTGAAGATTTTAAGAAGGTTATTGGTAGGTGTAGAAAGGATTGGACCCATCAAGTTCATCTTGAGGTGTTATTTGAACCATGTTTCAATTTGTAGATGAAGGAGGAGAAGACGTACCCCAAGAGTGATGGTGATTTTGGGAGGTAAATAAAGGGAGAA
The DNA here is from genome assembly GCA_037957365.1 of Torreya grandis. Taxonomy (NCBI): domain Eukaryota; kingdom Viridiplantae; phylum Streptophyta; class Pinopsida; order Cupressales; family Taxaceae; genus Torreya; species Torreya grandis. The sequence continues at coordinate 1,115,433 of JARHVA010000261.1, read as the reverse complement.
ATGAACACCCCATATAGGATCTAAATGGATTAAGACTATCCAAAAAGATTCTAATAAGGGACCTCATTTTTGTCAAAGAGAAATGAATAGGATGTAGACCAAAAAGGATGAAGAAACAAGCTAAAAAGTAGGGGAAGAAAAAAATAAAGCTAGGTTGACCAAGTTGATCTAGTGGAAAAACTAGACCTACAGACTATGTTAGGTCGACCAGGTCAACCTAGGGTAGTGAATAGTAGTAAAAATAGTCTGGGATAGTACAAATTTGATTTGGTCAATGTAGCATAATAGAGAAGGAAAGGTAAAGGATTTCTAATAAGATGAGAAATAAAATAAGGTATGATTGTAGCTATTCTAGAAAAATAGATACTAAAATGAAATACATAGTCAACTAAATTGATGTTATCTAATCTAATTGGTACATATAAATAGATTGTAATTTTGAAACAAAATTATGGAACAATGTAAAATAGAGAAAATAAGAACTAACCTTGGTGTTTTGGAGATGAAAATAGAATAGATAACTAACTTATAACCTTGGAAAAGACTATCCCAATCTACAGAATTGGGTCAAGCTAATCGACCAAGTGAGATAGGAACTACTACAAAAGCTAAAAATGTGTGTTAATTCAACTTGGTCGACCTAGTAAACTAAAATAGATGTTTATAAATGTGCTAAGTCAAGCTAGTTGTCCTAGTTGACTGGAATACAAATCTAGAAGTTTGGAATATGGAACTTGCACTGCAAATCTTGAATAGGAACCTACTTCAAAGTGGGTTTAAATGTGATAAGTTGACCCGGTTTACCTATTAGGCTAAACAACAAGTCTTCAAAGTGATGGAAACATGTGTTGGGTCAAGCTGGTCAATCTAATTGTTATTTCTACATAGAAAAAAATAATTGGGTCGATAGAATCAAGCCAACAAGTCAAAACATATGATAGAAAAGTTGACAAAAAGAATAAAATAAGTGAAAGACACCCTATAAGGGTTTGATTCACATTGAGTTCACCAAAATTTATGCAATCAAAATTTCATGATGTGCATGAATCAATCCTAGATTAGATAAGATAGATCACACCTACACTTCTGATTAGGGTACACACTTGTTAAGCAGGAACATGACCAATATGAGGATCCATTGGACCCAATTACAGGACCACTTGTATCATTTCACAACACATCATGCTAGGTATGGTTCCAAAGCCTACAGTCTAACACAATCACACAAACACCATAAAAGAGTCCTATGGTTTTTATATTCACTTATGATAATAAACAAGAAAGTAAACTAATATAATAACAAGAAAAGTAAACTAATCTAGTGCTCACCAAAGCTTGTGGTACAAAGTAAGGGGTTAGATGAAAATCAATAAAATATATGTGTAAGGAATTTAAAATAAAGTAAGTACGAGTGACACCCTAATACATGGAATATGAGGAGTAATATTATTTGAGCCAACACTTATGCTACTTCTATTTACTAAAAGAGAGGATAACAAAGTTAGAATCTAATTACCTAAATGTGAACCCATCATGACTCAATCTCTCCCTTGGACAATGGATCTTCGAAAGAGGTTATTATGGTTTTTAAGGATCAAATTGTTAGGCCAAAGCATCTAAAATGTATCCACAAGACTAAGATTCTCCAAATAAGAAACCTAAGCTGAGACTCCTTAAGTAGAATGGTGGAAGAGCATATTGTGAAGAAGCACGAGTGAATAATAAATCCTAATTGCATTCATATGGAAATTACCAAAATGACCTTGTATACATAGGATTATCTGACCCAAAAATCACTTAGACATGTTGGTTGTGCTAGGTTGATCGGGTCGACCTAGCACATTATCAGGCTAATGCTTAAAGTTTATGCTAGGTCGACCAGATGGAAACTAGGCCTAAAGAGCTAAAGTGATCCCAGACTATCATAGGTCAGCTAGGTTGACCTAGCTTATTGAATAGGTAAAAAGGGTACTAAGCAAGGGAAAGAAGGATAAAAAGAGTAAAATACTAGAGGAATGTGCAAGGAAGGAGAGATAGCTTAGGGAAAGGTTTTAGGAGCTGAATGGATAGGGAATTATATGGTAATAAAGGACAAAAATCCTATAAAGCACCAAAGGTCTACCCACCCCTTTTCTTATGCACCCCTTAAGGCATGAACTTAGAGATATTGAGTCATGATGGGTTCTTGCAAGATTTAAATCATTAATAATTGATAAAAGTGTGAAAATATTATGTGCATACAGAATAATTGGTGTTGCTTTTCTTCCTAATGATTTCTTCTTTCTTCTTCTCATTTTCTTATGCTCTATTCATTCTATTTGTAAGTTAACTCTATTAAAAGAAATTACTTTTAAGTGAAGATGTTTAGTAAAGTTACTTGTTGAGGTATATTACTTTGTAACATTTTAAAACATGAGTAACCTGGCTAAAATGCCATTACTTGAAGTTATATTGTAAAAGTAAATCACTTCAACAAACTTTGTTCTACATGCAAACTAATTGTATTCAATTCAAAAAACAACAATAGGAAGTGATACATGTCACTAGCCATTACATGCCACATAGGATAATTTCAAGGAGGATGGCACTCAATGGTTTCTATTTTTAGCGCAACACATGTGTATTGAAGAACTTGTTCCCTATTTGAATTTGGTATCTAAGATTATATACATATAAGTAAAGGCTTACATGCCTGAGGATGGTAATTTTTTCAAGAAAGCAATTGTAATAATTTTATGTAAATTTTAAGCAATCTAAAACTTTGTGTTTAGATATTTGGACTACTTTATATGAATTTTGCTAGAAGTGAATAAGAAAGAAGTTTGTTTTTTGGAGAACTTTGTGTCTGAGGGAATAATTATATTCATTCTTTTAAGATAAAATGGTAAACTTTGTGTTATCTATTTATCGAAATTGAATTCATTACTTTATTGATCATTTTCTAAAAATGTTATCATAATTATATGTTTATCTATTTGCACATATATAATAAACTCTATAAAACTATTTATTGTGAAGTGCATTTCTCTTCTTTCTCTTATTTCTAAAGCATTCTTGTCTTTTATTTATTTTCCAATCTGTCTAAAACTGCATTCACATTTCCAAAACTAGCTACTTGTTACAAAATCTCTTTCTTATGGCTCATGAATGAAGTGATTAAAGTAATACCCTGAATTAGAATAAGTTACACATAATTTACATACTCTATGAATAATTGTAAGTTGTAAGTAATTAGAGATAGATAGACATAATTACACTAGAGCTTCACCATTAAATGAATGGGATTTAATCCCATGAATGCCTAGGTAATTTTGACTACATGAAAAATATCTAGCCAATAGGCCCAACCCAATCTTTGGTATAAGAAAATATTTGACTATCTCAACCTAGCCATCGTTACTTTTGATCTCTCTCAAAATGTTCATAGATAATTTATACAGAGTACCTATCATTATACCATACTAGGGGGAATTATTTATAATCATGGATTTGATGGCCTCCTCTTTCACTACCTACGTAGTCATAAAATCTCTCATGTTATCAAGGAAATGCATGATGGGATTTGTGGAGGACACTTTAGTGGTATAGCTATCGCTAAATGTATCCTTCACCTTGGATATTATTGGCCTACCCTTAACCAAGACTATTATGATTATGTGAATAAGTGTGTTAAATGTCAACAACATACTAATTTGCATCATGCACCTAGTCATAGCCTCTAAGTCTCTAAGTATTTCTAGCCCTTCTTGTAGTGGGCATTAGATCTCATTGGTGAAATTAACCCTCATTATTTGTAGTGGCATCAATATATCATCCCTAAGATAGAATATTTCACCAAGTGGGTGGATTCCATTCCCCTTGTTTCAACCAAAGTAAAAAATATTGTTGACTTTATTAACTATAACATTATCTATCATTTCAATGTTCCTTACAAAATCATCACCGATGATGGTAAATATTTTTAAAACAAGAAAGTGAAAGGTATTTGTGATGCATTTGGAATTAAGTTTCTTATCACCTTATCATCCACAAGCTAATGGATAGGTTGAAGCTTCTAACAAAACCCTTAATAAAATGCTAACTAAAATGGTTAATGCATTGGGTTAGGATTGACATTTACACATTCCTTTCACCTTATGGGCATATTATACCTGTATTCAAACCCCTATGAGTTTTACCCCTTTCTCTCTTATCTTTGGAATAGAGTTTGTCTTACCTCTCGAATTCCAAATTCACTCTCTTTGTATATCCCTATAGGATATCATCTCAGAGGATGATTATCATCAAGAACATTTATCCCAACATGAGATGCTTGACTAGCATTATTTGGCTGCACTTAACCATCTTTGTTTCTATCAATAATGTATCAAGAGAACTTATAAAAATCACCTAAGAGAGAAAGAATTCAATATTAGAGATCACATCTTAAAGGAAAATCAACATGTAACCAATATGGAAAAAAGTAAGAGGAGCAAGTTTTCTTTCAATTAGATTGGAACTTATATTATAATGCATGAGTATGGATCATGAGCTTATTGATTATCCTCTTTTGAAGGGAAACCAGAACCTAAGCCTCTCAATGCTTCACATATACATCCTTTCTTTTGCTAAACAATATCAAACTCACCTTATATCTAACTTAATCTCATCCCTTATATTATGAGATTATCACATTCATACCCTCACTTTAAAAAAATAAAATTAAAGCATAAAATCATGTGATTATCCATCACATTTATAGACTTAATCCTAAATATGGGTACCATGTATTTACCCATGGCATGATTCTTATGGATCATTTTTATCCTTGCTAGGATGGAATCCTATAGTTTTTGTCTCTTAAATCATCCTCTCACCCACTATGTAACCTTCTTGTGTTTTAGTTTTTCCTTCATAAAGGTAAACCCTTAAGCCTCTATAAGCAAGTCTATGTCTAACAAGAACAAGAATACAATGATATATCTCATGGGTCATTTTTGGAATTTGTAAACTAATTATTTCTATCAAGTTTTTTGCTTTCACATTCAAAAGGAATATGAAACTAAAGGAAATGGTCTAGGGTTAGATGATACCCAGATGAAGTTTGCACACCATTATCCAGACATTGTAGGGACTCCTCTTTGGCTATGGAGGATGACACCTGTAGAAGAAAGAGACTTAAACAAAGAAGGTGTTAGATGGATATAAGGTGGACTGCCAAGCAAAGCTTGATCCCAAAAGTGCAAAGACTTCCTCGAGGGATGACAGTCCACTTTTGATAAAAGATAATGTTGTTAAATAGAAATAATGAAAGACTAAACAAAAGAAATAAAGGTAATGTGTACCTGTATTGTGCTGTCTACCTTCCACAGTCATCGACGCCAATTAGTTTACCGATGTCGGTAGGGGAAATGGGCCTGGTGGCCAGCGTTGGTCGGGGCAATGGTCTTGGATAGGGTCTAGATGAGTTTATGGTCTATTTGTGGTCAGCAAGATGGCTTGAGGTGTCTAAGAGTCTGTTTGGAGGTTTGTGCAGGGTTTACAGTGTAGGAAGTGTGGCTGAAAAAGGGATAAGGAAATGGGGAAGGCCTCTCAGCCTTTTTGGGAAGAAGTCAAGTCTGGTCTGGTTGATATCCAAGTCTAGTTCATAACACTTAAAAGTAGCAAATGGGAACTGATTATCAAAGCATTCTAAAATATTGAGATGAAACAAAAGAAGAATACTTACCTCTTGCCTATTGAAGAAGAAGTGTAGGAGCCCTGTTGCTAATGTTGCTGGTGTAGAAGACTTCCAGCAAGGTGGAGTGACTGATGCAGAGTACCTATACTTTGTGATGCTTACTGTGCATCTGGGAAAGGGAGCGAGAGAAGTCAAAAGATTGGAAGGTTGGCTGCTTGGAAGGATTGAAAAAGATTCAAGATCCTACATTTGGGATGTTGAATGCAGTTTTAAGGCAACTGAAGTTAGCTATTCCACCAACATTGGCCGACTGACAACTGACATCGATAGCCAAAGAATAGGAAAAAGGGCTAAAAATATCCCTTTGTTCATTCTTCCATTTGCGGAGGTCAACTGGTCATGGGAAAATGGTTGAAGGTGGGTTAAAATGGATGTGAGAGGCTAGGGGAAGGGTTGAAATGGGGTTTAGGCATTTAAGACTTGGCATGGGGTGAGGGAGGGATCCAAGGAAAGGTATCCTAAGAGAGGTGAGGTGTCATGAGAGAGAGAGGGAATTATTAATTTAAAATAGATGATTATTTTAAATTAATAAGACATAGGTTAGGCATGGTTAGAAGTGGAATGAGATGAAGGGGACCAAAGGGGAGTCGACCAAGGAGTAGACATGATTTTGTTGTCTACATTTGCCCCTTTTTGTCTTGTTGGTTGTTCTTGGTGAACTGCAAGACAAAAATAGGAGTTGGTTGCCCCAGGTGTGGGATAAGGTTGATTTTGTCCTGTTGGTTGTTCGAATGAATTGCAAGACAAAAATAAGTGTTGATTGCCCTGATTATGGGATGAGGTATTCCCCCTCAAAGTGAGAGTCGAGGGAAGGGACCCTGATATCAAGTGCCGATTTGATAGAGAGATTGATGGATATGGTGAAGATGGGGTGTGAATGCTGTAATAGTTGTGATTGCGCGTATACCACTTTATGAGATGGTCAGGTCAAATTATCGCAGGTCAAGGGTCGAGGAGTGCCAAAATCAAAATAATCGGGCCCCAGCATTTAGTCGTAGCTGATTGGGTTATTTGATCCAAGCTGTAGCTCCAATGGTCATTGTGTTCCAGGTATCCCAGGCTCATGAAGTGCTCCTGGAAACACAAAAATGTCATAAGTAGTGTGGATCAACTTGCTCGTGATCTTATACTTATGAGGGTTGAAATGTGATGTGGACAATTTTGCTAACCATTCATGAGGTAGCATACATGCAATTGAAACAACTAAGGCAAAGTTGTCTCAAAAATGGTCATGGTTTGGGGAGATAGGCATGATCTCCAAGGTCATTAGTTGAGGCGAGGTTGAGATAGATAGTTGGTCCGTTAGATGGATGAACGAAGGAATGGCTGAGCTAACCTCAGAAGACCCCATGTCAACTGAGTGCTGCCTACATAGCCCTTGTTGGAAGGGCCTCAAGCCAATGTAGTTCTCCCAAAAAAGGGAGGAAGAGGGTTGGTTATGGATGGGTTGGATGAGGTTAAGTCATGGTCAAAGGTAATATGGTTTGTCCATCAGGTAGATGAACAAATAGAGGTGGCCGAGCTAACCCTAAAAGAAATCATGTCATATGAGTGCTGCCTACATAGCCCTTGTTAGAAGGGCCTCAGACCAATGTAGTTCAAGCTGGTTGACAAGATGGTTGATGATTGTTTTGGTCAGGTTGAGTCGAGGTTAAAGGTAAGATGGTTTGTCCATCAGATAGATGAACAAACAGATGTGGCTGAGCTAACCCCAGAAGACGTCATGTCATCTGAGTGTTGCCTACATAGCCCTAGTCGTTAGGGCCTCAGAACAATGTAGTTCGAGCAGGAGGTCAAAGTGGTTGATAGGTTGGTTTGGTCATGTGTTGAAATGATGAGGATAAGATGATGTTACAGCCTTTTCCATATTGTGTGATGATGTATTATGTAACATTGGTTGAGGGGTCTTTCATCCCTTAGCAATTTTCCATATTAGTAATGGTGTATGCTAAAAAATGAATTGAGATGATTTATGCTTCAGGAAGTAATGGTTTATGCTTAACATAAATTATGTGGTCGATAGTTTCCATGTGTATTGTTTTCCATAGAAACTATGTGAAATGGACTATGATGATGTTATTGGTCTGAAAATGTTTGGTTTGGTTGGGTAGAAAAAAGTTTGGTTGTATGTGACCAAAGTGTAAGAAGTGAAAGGTGCATTGCTCTTTCATTGACAAGGACCATAATGATAGCATAGATAGGGGGTTTTAGAAATAAAAGCCCCATTCATGCATTACGTCATTGACCATTGGTTGTGCCAGAGAAGTAATCAAATCACTTTGACATTAAAATGAGCTTGAAATCCCTTGAGTAGGTGATGTGATAGGTGAGTATAGGATAGCCCTTTTGAGTAGGGATAACTTTGCCTCTTTTTATAGGAGACCCTGAGATGACTACAAGTCAAGTCCATGACCTTTTCTCTTTTTTTTTGGCAGACTGATCAATGTGGGAAGTCTACATAGAGATGTCATTTTGTTTTGTGGTCATTTGTGAAGCTGATCGATGCGAGAAGCTTCTGAGAGGGTGCTATTTGTATCAAGACTTAGTCATAGCCATCCTTCGAGGGAGTGGTCTATATTTTTGCTTTATATATGTTGAGGGATTTAAATAGTTGTCCTTTGAGGGAGCAGTCTATTAGCTACAACAATGATTGTACAGTTGTCCTTTAAGGGAGCAGTCTGCCTTTAGAGTTTATGACCTTTTGATATTTTGACATCCAAATTTATTTTTGACAGAATTTTGAGTCATGGACAAGACTATAGAAGTTTAAGGGCTCCCTTTTATTAAGACAAAGCATTCATACTTTATTAAAGGGGTACATAGGGTTTGTTTTAGGGGAATAGGGTTGAAAAGAAGTGAGGATTAAGAGGACAGGGATTGCTCAAGGGACGAGCTCAAGTAAAATGTCAAGTGAATGAGTACTCGATTAACAGTAGAATGGTCATAGATGTAAGGCATTAAGGGGCTCAGGTTCTAGTTGGCCTTCAAGAGAAGACAGATGATAAGTCCATGAACCATATTTGTGCATTATGATGTAAGGTTCAAGACAATTAGGAGCAAACTTGCCTCATTTTCTTCTTTCCAAATTGGTCACATGTCGGTCAATGTCAGACATGAAGTTGGTTGATATGTTGTTGGCATGTTTGGTTGGTTGATATTTGGTCATTGTTTGGCTGGTTGATGTTTGGTCAAGGTTTGGTTGATGCTTGGTTGAGGCTTGGTTGATGTTTGGTCAATGCTTGGTCGAGGCTGGTCGAGGCTTGGTCGAGGTCATGATCGATGTTTGGTCGATGTTGGTTTATACTTGGTCAAGGTTTGGTCAAAGCTTGGTCAAGGTTAGGTTGATGTTTGGTCGAGGTCGGTTGATATTTGGTCAAGGTTTGGTCAAAGCTTGGTCAAGGTCAGGTTGATGTTTGGTTGGTAGATGTTTGATGTTTGGTCGAGGTCGATTGATATTTGGTCAAGGTTTGGTCGAGGCTTGGTTGATGTTTGGTCAATGGTCATGATAGTTAGGATAAGATCAAATTCCCCCAGTTGCTAGGGAGAATGTTTGATAGATTTAGTTTGAGAGGGCGAGATCCTGATCTACCAAGTTGGAGGCAGGAATCTCAAAATCATGGATGGTGATAGAGGAAATGGTTGGTAATGATTTGATTAAAGTGGCTAATGGTTGGGGGTCATCAGGCTGGACTTCCATTGATTGTAAGGCTTGGATAAAAGTTTGATGATGTTGTGGAGAGCTTTGTATGAGATCATACAAAGACATCTTCATAGGGGTCATGTGGTGAGGTTGTTTCACCACGGAGTCAGGGATTGTCTTTGAGGATGCTGGTCGAGATGTGCCCAAGATAGTAATCTTGGGTTTTGGTTGTGGTGAAGGCTTGGTAGATGGGGATGTCCAAGGGATATAAACATGTGTTTTCCCTTTATCCTTTTGGGTCGGTGGGCTGGTGGTCAAGTTGACTATGTTGATTTCGAATAAGGGGTTTAAAGGCGTTGGAGGGACCATAGTCTTGTGTGGAGATCCCGATTTAGGTGATGATGTTTGGGAGGCATAGGATGGTGTCGATGGTTTGTTGAAAAGGTCAAGAGGGTTGCTGATGAAAGGGGTGTCACTTTTCAGGTGTTGATGAGTGACAGCCTTAAGAGTGCAGCAACGCTCAGTGTCATGTCTACGTGTGCAGTGATAGTGAAAAAATTTAGTGTTGTCAAACCAAGATGGTCTTGATCTGAGAGTTGAAGAGTGTGAAGGTGAGGAGGTCTGAGAGGCATGGGATGGTGTTGGAGATGTGTCGATAGTGTGGTCAAGAAGAAGGGTGTCTTTCTCTAAGTATTGGTGAATGACAACCTTGAGGGCACAACAATGCTCAGTATCATGTCTCAGCATGCGATGATACACACAAACTTTAGTGTCATCGAACTAGGGCAGTTTTGGTCTGAGAGATTGGTATGGTTTAAGAGGTGGAAGACTGATGCGAGAAGACTACAACAATTATTGTAACAACAAGGCATAAGAACCCGCCAATGGGTCTGCATGTTTTGTTGCAATAGAGGTTGATGACTTTTGTTTTGGAGGCATAAGAGGCATTGATTATTTTGGAGGAAATATATGTTTGATGGGTTGAGAGAGTAATGGAGGAAATTTGCCTCTATGAGGTGTTAGATTAGGAAGTACTCCTATTAAGGTGGATGGATGTGGGCCCAAAATAAAGGGCAATGATGAAAGTGGGGGAGGAATTCTCCAGTGTGGTTTAGCAGCTTTCTTTAGTTTGGTTTGAGGGCCACTATTGTGTGACGCATGGTTAGATATGGGGTGAACACTAAGAGATTTAATCTCTTTTGGCTTGATGGATGCCTGTGTGGGTTTGGGTTCAGATGTGGATGGAGGTGAGTGAGATGTAGCGATCTTAGGCAAAAGGCAAGAGAAAACCATCACTGGGTCTTCCTCAGTTGAAGTGGGTGAAGAGATAGGTTCTTCTCTTGGTGGAGAAGGAATATGAGAATGTGGCTCCTTAAGAGGGTAGAGGGTAGAGATGATCGTGCCTTCTACTTGTGGTTGAGGAGTAGGCAAGGTAGCGTCCTCCATTGGTAGGAGGAAGGATGAAGGTGGGGCTAATGGAATTGGTATGGTCAAAGCATCTTCCAATATAAGAGAGGTCGATGGAGAACTAACAAGAGAAGAAGGCTCTTCTACCTGTGGAGGAGAAATAGGGGAAGAAGGGTCTTCTACCTATGGAGGAGGTTGGCTAGACATAAGAGGCAAGACTGTGTTGACCGTGCGTATATTATGCTCTTGGGAGCTATCGACCATGGTGTGGACATGGTTTTGATTATGAGGATGGTTAAGAAAGGGTTGTTTGAATATGTCCATGTTTTGATTAGGTGAGGCATTCGAGTTATCCAAAATAAGATCCCCCTTGTCTATCATGTCTTGGACAATGTTCTTGAAAGTTTGGCAGTTGTTTATGTCATGGCCTTGGACACGGTGATAGTGACATAAGTCGTTCTCCCTATACCATGTAGGGATGGCTTTTGAAGGGTCAAATTGAGGTGGTCGGATTGGAGAGAGATTGAGGACCCCTGCTTGATGAGTTTTTTCAACACGAAAGCGTATGACTCTCCAATTGGAGTGTATTGATGTTATATGTAGCGTTGTTGGAATTATTTTGTGATGCTTTGAGATGTTGTAGGTTGAGATTGGTCGGTTGTTATTAAAGATGGTGATCTAACGACCACAGTGTTGGCCACTCCTTTGGACTTGGAATTAGCAGAAGAAGGTCTGGAAGAAGAAGGATCGTCAGCTTTTGCACTGGTATTATGCAATTTGACCCTATTTTCTTCAATCACATGGAGTTCAAGCTTTCAGGCCATGGTGAAAGCTTCATCAAAAGTGCAGAATGTTTGAACCCATAAAGTGGATGAGATGTGCTTGGCATATGCTTGAGAAAAGAGATCAATGAGCTCAAGTTGAGGTAATGAGAAGGAGAGCTGGTTGATCAAGCCTCTCCAATGGGTGACAAAATCGGCTATTGATTCGTCATCAAACTATCTGATAGAGTGGAGGTCTGTGATTGAGACTTTTTTGGTGATATTGATCAAAAAGTGGTCAAGGAATAATTGAGTGAGTTGAGTGAAAGAAAAGAGGGCGTGACTGGTAAGAGAGTTATACCAATCAAGGGCAGGGCCAGAAAGCGACATGTGAAATGTGCGTAGTAGTAACGCATCATCATGGGCTATAAGATAATAAGCATGTCTGAATGCTCGTAGATGTTGTTGTGGGTCTTCCTTACTCTGGAAGTGAGTAAAACTAGGAAGCTCCCACTGACTGGGATATGTCCGGATTGGGACGGAGGGATGGATGGGTTCATTACAAATTTGGTCCTATGAAAGGACATTGCTTGAACCAAAAATGGAAGCCTCAAGATTAGACATTTTGTCCATCAGCATCTTGATGAGATTGGTTGATGGATTGGTAGATGGGGCTTCCCCTAGGTTGTAAGGCACTTGGAAGGTGCTAGAAGAGGCATATGACGTAGTCAGTTGCGCTTGTATAGGTGCAACATATTGATAACTAGTCATTGGGATAGATGTGGAAGCCAGGGGTGGTTGTGTCATGAAGGTAGAAGGCACAAATTGAATAGGGGCCATCACAGGTGGTTGAGGGGTGGAAACACTTGTTGAAGGGTAAGTAGCCACCCTGGTGTTGATGGGTGTAAGAGTAGGTGGGATGGAGACAACTATATTTTGGAAAGGGGTAGAACTTGGTTGAATAATTTGTGGTTGATGGGGGGCCGAAGCCCCAATGGAAATGGGCCCAGAGATAGAAGCAGAAGCCACACTTTGAAGATAAGACACAGTCAGGTTGATGGTCGAAACAAAGGCTAGAGTGGTCATGGGTTGGGTAGCAGATGCCATTGATATTGTTGCCGCTTCAGTTAAGGAGGTTGGCATCCCATAAATTGGGTTGCCTGAAGAGTCTCGCATTTGGCTTCTCGCAAGATAATGCTGAAGGGCCTTGACATTGAGGTCAAGGAACCTTTTGAAGTCTTGATCCCCTTTGGGAATAATATATGTTCGAGTTGGGAGTGGTTGAGGAGGAGTTTGTTTAGTCTCTGAATGATACTCCATTAGAGGACTGGTTATGGAAGGTGAAGGCAGAAGCGGTTGTTGCCTCGCGTGGTCAAAAAAAGTATTGGTTTGACTACGTGTCAAAACCATTCAAGGAAAAAGGTTCAAGTTTTAGAAACTATGTTTTTCAATCTCAAAAAATTAGAATGGATGTTGGACAACAAGAAAGTCAGGTTTTAAGCTTGTTGTTTTGAGAAGAAAAATTTAGATAGTGACCGACGTCGGTAGAAAAACTGATGTCAGTGAAATATATTGCTGATGTCGGTCAGATAACCGATGCTAGCAAATAAGGTTGCCGACATCGGTGGAAAAACTAATGTTGGTTATTGTGTTTTCCAGAAACTCAAAGAATTTGAAAGTTTTTGGAAAAAAAGAAGAAAACGTCCTCACTAGCTCAAAAAAATAAATAGAAATAGAAAAATAGATGAAGATAGGCAGATCCTAAACGTTAAATCCTAAGAATAAACTTTTAGAATCATGTTGGCTTATGCCTTAGAGTGTGTTTGGGAAGTTGGCTTATAGAAGGGGTCCTAAAAGAAGTAGTCTATGGTTGGTTTCAAGTTAGTTTCGGTGCTCAAGATTTGTGTTAGGTTCTGTACGTGGCCTAGTGCTAAGGAGCAACCTCCCCTCACTTCACGAGCCCAGTGATAAGATGGTCTCGCTTAGCTAGTATATACTTCCCCTAGAGATTATCCTCTGCCAGAGAATAGAGTGGGCTTTCCCCTTGGTAGTGAAGTCCAAGTGGGATTGCCGGGACGGGTAAGGTATCCGCTAGGTGATGAAATCCTAGTCGGGCCTTGTCTTAGGTATGTTTAGATGTTTGAGTTTGTGCAAGTGGTTGGATGTGTAACATAAGTGGCTTACACTTTATTCATGATGAGGTTTTAATTACTATATGTGAGAGCTAAACATGCATTCAAACAAAGATGAAATGCAAAATATTTTAAGCCCAAATTGAAATGTGAGTTCGGATGCAGACAAGTGGAGAAAAGGTTGAAGAGTATGAACTTTACTACTATAAGATGAAAGAAAGAAAGGAAAAGAAGGATTCTTTTTAACCTTGCTAATGGTGTCTTTTCGGAAGAGATAGAAGAAAGAGATGCAAGGAGAGACCTAATGCACCTAAATGAAAAAGTTTGTTTTTAGAAGAAAAAGTATGAACCCAAGGAGAATTCTTAGGGTCCCACCGAGCGTGCCAGAATGTTTCTATCAATTTTTTCGCTTTCAAATTCAAAAGGAATAAGAAACTAAAGGAAATGGTCTAGGGTTAGATGATACTTGGATGAAGTTTGCGCACTGTTATCCAGACGTTGTAGGGACTCCTCTTTGGCTATGGAGGATGACACCTATAGAAGAAAGAGACTTAAAAAAAGAAGGCATTAGATGGATATAAGGTGGATTTCTAAGAAAAGCTTGATCCCAGAAGTGCAAAGACTTCCTCGAGGGATGACAGTCCACTTTTGATAAAAGATAATGTTGTTAAGCAAAAATAATGAAAGACTAAACAAAAGAAATAAAAGTAATGCATACCTATATTATGCTATTTGCCTTCCAAAGTCGCTGACGCCGGTTAGTTTGCTGACGTCGGTAGATAAGGTCACCAACGTCGGTTATTCTACCGATGTCGGTAGGGGCAATGGGCCTGGTGGCCGGCGTCGGTCAGGGAAATGGTCTTAGATAGGGTCTAGACGAGTTTATGGTCTGTTTGTGGTTAGCAAGATGGCTTGAGGTGTCTGAGAGTCTGTTTGGAGGTCTGTGCAGGGTTTATAGGGCAGAAAGTGTGGCAAAAAAAGGGATAAGGATGTGGGGAAGGCCTCTCAGCCTTTTTGGGAAGAAGTCAAGTCTGGTCTGGTTGATAGCCGAGTCTGGTTCATAGCACTTAGAAGTAGAAAATGGAAACTGATTATCAAAGCATTCTGAAATACTGAGATGAAATAAAAGAAGAATACTTACCTCTTGCTTGTTGAAGAAGAAGTGTAGGAGCCTTGTTGCTGATGCTTCTAGTGTAGAAGACTTCCAGCAAGATGGAGTGACTGATGCAGAGTACCTGTACCTTATGATGATTGTTGTGCATATAAGAGAGGGAGCAAGAGAACTCAGAAGATTGGAAGGTTGGTTGCTTGGAAGGATTGAAAAAGATTCAAGATCCTGCATTCGGGGTGCTGAATGCAATTTTAAGGCAACTGACGTCGGCTATTCCACTGACATCAGCCAACTGACGATCAACGTCAGCAGCCAAAGAATAGGAAAAAGGGATAAAAATAGCCCTTTTTCCATTCTTCCATCTGTGGAGGTCAGCTGGTCATGGGAAAACGGTCAAAGGCAGGTTAAAATGGATGCGAGAGGCTAGGGGGAGGGTTGAAATGGGGTTTAGGCATTTAAGACTTGGCATGGGGTGAGGGAGGGATCCAAGGAGAGGTGAGGTGTCATGAGAGAGAGAGAGGGAATTATTAATTTAAAATAGATGATTATTTTAAATTAATAAGACATAGGTTAGGCATGGTTAGAAGTGGAACGGGACGAAGGGGACCAAGGGGGAGTCGACCAAGGAGTAGACATGATTTTGGTGTCTACACTACTCCCTTGAAGGATAGCTACCAAAACAAATCAAAATTTCTTAATGTAAGGCAGATTGCTCCCTTGAAGGACAACTATCAAAAGATTATGATAAACCATAAAGCTTAGACCACTCCATTGATGTATGGAAAAGTTAAACATTTTTCAAAGAAATAAATTTATTGGAATCTTGTCACATTGATAAGCTTCCCTAAACATCTCAAATCAAAAAAAACATAAAATACCCATAGTCAAAAATAAAAATAAAAAATGAAAATTTGGGAAGCTGCAATTGGCCTTCATAAGTAGACTTCCTGCATCAATCATTCTACACCATATATGACATGGACTTGTTTATACTAGCTCTTTAATAAGCTACAGAAGGGGAAAGATATCCCCACATGAAGGTTCCATTGTCATTCATCTCCCCTCTTACCCTCTATGAAACAAGGGATTTTGAGCTTACTTGACGCTATGTGATCAATAATTTTTTTAATAAATCAATGAATGCTAATGTGAATCATATGAAGGGCTTATGTTCATAAGACCAACCTAACTTCCTCTTGTTTTTGTCCTTTCCAATGATAGAGCATCGTGTCTCCTTATTTCTCATACCTACTTGTTGATACTTTCATTAAGACACTTGTCTTTTGATTAGTTTACCTTTCCTTTCTTTTATTACATGTAGTTTTGTTATCCAAACATAGTCTATGTGTTGAGAATTAATCTTTATATCAACCTTCATCCAACTAATTAAAAATAATTAACAACATTTATATAAACATTATGTGATTATCATTTCCATTATTTTATTAAGTGTTTTTAATCATGAAAACATTTTAAATAAAATTCACCATCAGATATATCAAATATCATATCCTTTATCTACAAAACAATCACATCAATCCAATTCATCATAACCATTTATCACATTTATAACCATCTGATCTTTCCTTTTATAAATCCTTGAGTCATCCACATATGTTATCCATCACATGTCTATATAGATAAAGGATCACATAGATTCATTAATTTAAAACATTCACATTTCCAACATCTAATTAAGCATACATCTACTCATAAGACAATGATAAATAACATCATGTACATATCAAATCAATATCATAAGTAACATCATCACATCATGAGCATAAATTACATCATCACATCATCAATAAACATGACCATAAACATCCATAAAAAATAATCACATAATAACTCATAATCAAATCATCATATATATCATAATGTTCATGTCACTCAAAAGGGTATGTACATCTCACTTTATCAGCTTGTAGGATTGTATCAAAATCATATAAATACAAAATTAGGAGTCTCATAGAGTCTAGGGTGTTGGGTCATTGCTACTCCCTAGATCTTATCCATTTTTAGGACCCTTCTACATACCTACACATGTGGACCATTGACTAAGTGTTGCACTGCCAACTCTCCCTCCCATCACCTACTCTAAAACATACTCACCAAATCAAGGCTGATCTAGAAGATAAGTAAAGACTAGTGCCTCATATTACCTAAGCTCCTCAACTATGGCCACATATCTAGTCATGGAGATGGTCTGTGATGGTCCTAATGATGCCTAGCCTCCTACTTGTCTAAGGGAATCCCTCTCTATAGATATCAATATATCCTATGCTCGTGCTATATTCCTTTCCCCTATGAGGGTCACCACCTATCCTCTCACTTGGTCTCTCTCCTATGTAAAACTAATCACTAGTTCCTATGTAATATCTCTCTTTAGAGTCATCATTGCTTGAGTTGCTTGTGCTATGGCTAAAGATGTTAAAGCCTGATCCCACTCCATGGTGAGTACTTATCTATTAGGAGCATCAATGTCCATCTAGTCCCCATCTCCCTCCTCCATATCAACATTAGGAGCCTACTGCCCACCTACATGTTAGGACCCAGAAGCACCATTGACTACCAAGCAACTTAACATGCAGAATTAAACCAGAAGTAACAAGTAACTAGAATTCAGAAACAACATAGAATATGAGAGACAATACCCAATTGTATTAATACTCTTCTAGAAAATAATTACAATAAAGAGATGCCACACTCTTCCACCTTATAGGTTTGCCACACCAAGTGTTCAGTAATTCACCTTCAAGAGCTCACTCTCTCTCTTACAGTCCCAACACACAACTCAAACACAGAGTTGGTGTTCACCTCCAACCAGTCAGTATCCACTACTGCCAGTACACCGAGTATACACACATACTCAACCGAGTACACAACACACTCCAAGTAGATCTCCCATGAACTTGAAACAACCTACAACTCAAATGATATTACTTTGGAAGGAACTACCTTGCCTTCCTCTTTGCTCTCCAACTGAGTACACACCGTACTCCAAGTAGATCCCACCTAATCTTGCTCCCTGTTGTGTTATTGTCACCTTGATCATGATGCCACCTGCAGATCAACTTGGTTCTGCACACCTACAAATCTAGACCTCGCACACACATACACTTGTAGATCAATGATCTTACTTACCATGTAGATCTCCAAATGTGGCCTTGCACACCTGCTGACCAAGATCCTACATACATGAATAATCCTTCTAATTCTCCAAACTAGCACCCACACTTGGCACTGTGGCACTAGGGGGAATACACCTTGCTCTCTTCACACACAGAAAGAGCTAATATTTGCTCTCTTACTCTCTAACACAAATTACAATACATCCCATGAGTCTATTATATAGATCTCATACAAACAATAATTAGACATCTAATTACAATAATTAGATCCATAGCTTTAAGTTTATAATTGGCCTTTGACATGCAAACAACTGGTTTGTTAACTAACTGTCCATGAACCGGTAGTTTTGGAACTGCACAGGTGACCAATGTTGGTCCCTATCTACCTAGAGGTGACCGACACTAGCCGATCCCTGACCAATGTCGGCTGATCAGACTGATGTCAGTTGCTCTGCAACTCAGCAACCTCTCAACAACCTCCTTCATGTCTGCATCAGTGAAGATTTTAGCTCCACAACCTAATAATCTCCCACTTGGAGATAGCTACATTGTACATGTACTTGTACATCATCTAATTTGTTTCCTGGCTTGTATCCCTCTTCAAGCTCAACCCTGAAGACCAACCACCACACATCCTGTGGTGCAAACATTGTCATCCAAGTAACCTGCCACATATACATCTACAAACCCATGTAGAAAATAACTTGACCCTGTATCGCATGTCAACCTGCTGCTGGTCCCTCTTAGATACCTGAGAATCCACTTAACTGCCCTCTAGTGCTTCTTTCCTGGATTGGCTCCAAAATTTTTGATAGCTCCCACTGCATGGGCAAACTCAAGGAGTACACGTACTCAACCTCATCATGTGATTGGGGACCATATTCTATGAACTATCCATCCATAAGTGTGCTGCCCTGTTCTGCATCCTACACTACCTTCACATAATCATCTTGTGACAACATCAACTTGTGATCTTCCCTGTTTCTAGGATTGCTCATGCTAAATAATTTTGCTGCTCCCAAATCCTTCATGGCAAACCACTGAACTAACATTACCTTTAGCTCAACAAAACCCTGTATGTCTGAACCTGCTAGCTAGCATACCATCCACATACAGTAACAGGATAATGTCATGACCATCATCCACCTGGTAAGACAAACACAATGGTTATAATGACACTGACTAAAGCCCTGCTTTGTCATCCACCTATCAAAACATGTACCATTATCCTACAGCTTCCTCAAGACCATATGACTTGGCCTTCTGTCTCACATATCCATTCTCTCTATTCTTTAACCAAGGTATCCATTCATCTCAGTGCTTTCATACTGGTTGGCAACCCTACCAAATCTCCCATTGGTTCTGCATCCTGTTCATGCCACGCTCCCACTATTTCCTGGATCCTTCCTACTCTGCAGTGAGCAATGAGTATAAAGAAGAGGAAGAACAAATTTGAGGCTTACTTACACTTTCAATCCTCCATATGGGCATTTGAGACTCCTTGACAGCTTGCTATCTTCCCAAAATCTATTACAATGACTGACCTCAGTCACCACATAGTCTGCATTTGATCGACGTCAGTTCCATGTGACTGTCTAGGTCATCGACACCAGTTATCTTGTCGATGTCGACCTCCACCTACTCGACACCACTGACTCCTCTAATCTACACATGACTGATGTTGGTGCTTGTCTGTTCGACGCTGGTTACCCTTGACCGACACCGGTACTTGTGTTTGCCTGTGAGTGATGACTTTTTACCCGCGAACTCTCTTTGGATCAAAACCCTATCCAAATTGCCCTACTCAGAAGTATCCAGCCCCATCCACTGATCTCTATCTATCATGTCCTCCAAGAACACCAAGGCTTTCCAGTTCTTATGTTTATCAAATACATCAGTCTTCCTTTTCCTGTAATAAACACAATCCTTTCTTATAGCATCCCACTGCTCACAGAAATCTTAGTCTATGCTCTCTAAAGCTGAACTCTTACCATTTGTCTTAAGAACATCCATTCCCTTCTCACTTATGTGACCAAGCCTACAAAGCCACACCTGTGCAACAGAAGTGGAATCAATAATACAAGCAAGTAGATAAAGAGTACCTGCTTTCTTACCACATGCTAATTCAATTGCATCTACTGTGAGAGTTCCTGTGCATCTCTCATCACCCAAATTTCCTAAAGCAATTAGCCACATCTTCAATACTAGGACCTGCATGACCTCCTTCAACACTCATGTGTTGGCCATCTACAATTTTAGCCGCACTTCCCCTTCACCAAAACTTTGACAAGGCTCACCAACCCCTCTATTTGGGGCTGCATGGAAAGAGGCAACAAAATCTATGAACCAAGATTCTAATTTATCCAAGGAACATCCCAGAGCATCCTGTGCAGCAACACCTACAACATCTGCTTCTTTAATTCTTTCATGTTGATCTTCTACCAACCAACAATATTTCTTTTCCTACTCTTTCTTTCTATAACACCGTAATTGACCATTCATGCTTTTTAATTCCTCCATTCTTAGTGTACTTTCTTCTACCATTGCTATACTTCCACTCAATCAAAAACCCCTGAGAGTGACCTGTAATCAAACACAAACCTGCTCCCTATAGCCTTAGCTCTGATACCAACTGTTAGGACCCGGAAGCACCATTGATTACCAAGCAACTTAACATGAAAAATTAAACCAGAAGTAACAAGTAACTAGAATTCAGAAACAACACAGAATATGAGAGACAATACCCAATTGTATTAATACTCTTCCAAAAAAGAATTACAACAAAGAGATGCCACACTCTTCCACCTTACAGGTTTTCCACACCAAGTGTTCAGTAATTCACCTTCAAGAGCTCACTCTCTCTCTTACGGTCCCAACACACAACTCAAACACAGAGTTGGTGTTCACCTCCAACCAGTCAGTATCCACTACTGCCAGTAAACTGAGTATACACACATACTCAATCGAGTATACGACACACTCCAAGTAGATCTCCCATGAACTTGTAACAACCTGTAACTCAAATGATCTTACTTTGGAAGGAACTACCTTGCCGTCCTCTTTTCTCTCCAACTGAGTACACACCATACTCCAAGTAGATCCCACCTGAACTTGCTCCCTATTGTGTTGCTATCACCTTGATCCTGCTGCCACCTACAAATCAACCTAGTTTTGCACACCTGTAAACCTAGACCTTGCACACACATACACCTGCAGATCAATGATATTACTTACCATGTAGATCTCCAAATTTGGCCTTGCACACCTACTGACCAAGATCCTACATACATGAAGAATCCTTTTGATTCTCCAAACCAACACCCACACTTGGCACTATGGCACTAGGAGGAACACACCTTGCTCTCTTCACACATAGAAGGAGCTAATATTTTCTCTCTTACTCTCTAGAAAAAATTACAATATAGCCCATGAGTCTATTATATAGATCTCATGCAAACAATAATTAGACATCTAATTACAATAATCTCTTCACTCTGAAGGAGCTAATATTTGCTCTCTTACTCTCTAGCACAAATTACAATACATCCCATGAGTCTATTATATAGATCTCATGCAAACAATAATTAGACATCTAATTACAATAATTAGATCCATAGCTTCAAGTCTATAATTGGCCTTTAACATGCAAACAATTGGTTTGTTAACTAACTGTCTGTGAACTGGCAGTTCTGGAACTGCACAGGTGACCGATGTCAGTTCCTGTCTGCCTGGACGTGACCGACACTGGCTGATCCCTGACCGACATCAGTTGCTCTTCTCATTGTATATGATCAATGTCAGCTGATCAGATCGACGTCAATTACTCTGCAACTTAGCAACCTCTTAGCAACCTCCTCCATGTCTGCATCAGTGAAGCTTTGAGCTCCACAACCTAACACTACACCTCCAACTATCCACCATCTCCTCTAAACCCTATAGCTACATAGTTCCCCTAAATCCATATGATGTAATCTAGGGTAACTCTAACATCATTGATATCTATGGCCACTGATAACTCCTCATAATCCATCTCTACCTCAATTAGATGTGGAGGAGGCAATGGTGTCTGGGTATCTGGGAAAGGCCCCTAAAACACCCCAAACTAGTCTAAACTACTTCTTGACCCTATCAAATACGATCAACTCTACCTCATACTCCCATATCCCATGGATCCACCTATATCTTTATAATGAAAATGTATGCTTGGCATATCTTGGCCATGTAGGGAATTATGTGTAAGGTATCTAGATAACATCCCCATCAACTAGCACATCCAATCTATCTCTAAACAAATCTAGATCTTGTGTCACTACCCCTACTGTTGGAAGTGTATAGTCATCTCTCCATCTCATAAATTTGACCCCGAATCCTCTATGATCCCATGTTTACCATAGTAGTCCAACTGGTTGTATCACCCTAATATGTTCATAGGCCCAATAATGTAGAATAAAGATGACACTCATTTCATACCTCCTATTAATTTTATAGCTCTAGAGCTCATAATAGATTTGAACTAGTAAAATTACGGCCCATGTAAACACTATTCAGTCAACCATCATGTTCATGAGGATGCCTAATAAAACCTAGGGGAATTTTCTTCTACTTGAGTCTGGAAGCACATTACATGTCATGGCTATCATCATAATGGCACCTAGTCATCTCCCCACTCTATCCATATGGTCGATGTCCCTAAAGTAAAATCCTCCCACATGTGATGTCACCTAAATAAAGTCTTCCCTAAACAATTGGTCCATATACGAATCTTTCTCCTTGGAGTGTATATGCTCTTTCTCCTCACTCCATATTAGTAGTCATATAATCTAGTGTATATCCTCTAGTATAATAGTCATCTCTCCCATTGACAATATGAAGGTGTTGGTAGCTAAGTACCATCTTTTAATGAGGGCTACCAATATCACTACATCTCTCAACATGTGTCAGTACTAATACATGCTTCCTAAGCCCACTACTATCAAGTGATCCCACTCCTATGACATCATGCCCCTAATTATCTTGTCTAATAGTGATGGCACTCAATCTCACATCACAAGCTACTCCCTCACCTACAAGGTTAGATAACAATTTTTCCTTAGCTAAAATTTTTCCCAACTGTCTCACCACTTCTATCTCTCACAACTACTCCCAATACGAATGCTAAACCTAGCCTCTCTTACCCATTTTCCTTAAACTATTCCTACATAATCCCTTCTCTACCCCATTCCTAAATCCTAAATAATTCTTCACCAACCATTGACAGTTGAGTGTCAATTGGAGATGGTTCCTTATAGAACTAATATCGATAAAACCTCAACCAGTGATGCTTTGGTGTTATACTATTGATGGTACATAAAGTGACCATATGATTATCCATTATTGAATGGTAAGGATCAAGAGTGACCGATGACAGTCTTATGTAGAGACTTTCAGTGACCAAACCCTAGTTCTTACCTAAAAATCCCTCCCACCTCAACCAAAACACTAAATTTATTGCCTAAACATACTCTCTTTCCTAGCAAACCTTCAATTCTACAACCCAATCTTACACCTCTCTACCTAATTTCATTCTAAAAATCTCAAACCCTCATTTAAAATGGACACCAACCCATAAAAAAACACAATAAATAACAAATGCAAAGCGTTGCTAAGACCTACCTCATTCTACATCCGATGTCATGGTGGGCCCCTCAATACCACAACTACCGATCAACCCCTAGATCATCCCCTCCCATTTTGTATCCTCAAATGATCATTGTATACCTACACTACCTTAGTCAAAATCTACTTCACCATCAACTCTCAATCATACCCACCTCACTCACTCAACTCACAAGGGACACCCACATCAGTTTTTCTCTAGACAAAAGAAATGTAATAGTTCAACAAATTACACAAATGACCAAATTCTAAATGTTTTTGACTTTTTACCATCACTTTTAGGGTTCTTGTAACTAATGGTGGTCACTATTCAACCACCACTAGTCAACTACAACCACCATCAATTGACTTGATTAGGGTTTTTCACACCCTCCCTTTCCTTTTTCCCCCTTAGACTCCTTGTCCATATTTACCCACACCTAGTACACAAATACCCTTTGATCCCCTTGACCACTTCTCTATACAAACCTTACCATTCCTAACCTTTGACATCATTTTCTTGACCTCACTATGTTTAATGACATTGCTCATGACCTAAACACTTTTAAACATGGACCTTTTAGATGTCTCCAACGTTCCCATTCTCAATGCAAGCACTTGCAACCTATTCTATTTTCTCATGACCACCCAATTTTTAGACCCCTAATAACACAAAGACTTTTGCTCAAATGACTTTAGTTTACAAGTACACCCATATCCTTTATGCCTAAATGTAGGTACCTATTTTACTTGTCCCTTGTCTCCCATATCATGACCTATTTTACCACTTCATACCATCTTACTCATTTACCACCCATTCACACTTATCAAACCTATACCTAATTCCATTTTCACCTCATAAAAACCCTAGCTTAACCATTAATTGTAATTGCATTATATAAGAACCCCTTGGTTTGTTAAAAAATTGGTACTTAGCTTCCTCTATGTAGGAGTAAGTGGATACTTAAAACCCTAATTTATAACTATTTAAAGTGCCATGCGACCACATGTCAACTATTCTTATCCACATAGTGTTGGCAAGTCTTAACTTCTTGAGTTTATCTATTATCTAGGAAAACTTTCATCTTTATTTTTAAATTATAGTTATTATATATGAGATTAGCTATGCACAGATATGTCAAGATAGTTACCAAATGAATAATTCATATAGGGGATGATACAAATTTTCCTCCACCCATTTTTTGGGCTTTTGATTACAAAGACAAGTATGCTTTAATCCAAAGTGATATTTTAATTGCTCCAACTACCATTCAATATTTTCCAATGATATTATAAAAAACGTTTTTCAAATCATTATCTCAACAAGTTCAAAAATTTCTTAGCTATGAAACAAAAATGTTGGACTTGTAGGTTTCACCACTAACTCCTAGATTTTACACCACTAGTGCATTCCAAAAACTTAGCTCTAGATGTGTTGGTAGATCATGAAAGCTCAATCATGATGCAAGACATAAAGGGAATTTACCAATTTTTAATCATGTTATTTTTGTAGAGAGATCAATCATATTAAATCTATTAAGAAAAGGTAATTTTCTACATCATATCAGGATAATCATATTTACACATAAACATAAAACTAGATCATCAACAAATACCATTTTATCTAAATAGAGACTTAAATTATTAAATATAACATTGTGTTTTTCCTTAATTAAGAAAAGTTACCAAGAAATTCCATTTCTTATTTAGTGTACTATCCAACTAATTACTCAAAGATTGACATAAAACAACATTAGATATATCAACTTTATACATATCGCAAGATGGGATTTTATAATACATAAGAACCATATTTTATTATATAATTCACTAATTTACATCCCTAATCATGCATAATAGTCTTCTATATTTAACAACCATATTTGATCTACTATAAATGTTCTAAATTGAACTAGTTTATAGATGTGTGCCATAATGTTTTTTAACCCTAAATTGGATATAAGAATCTTTACTTGTTAGATAGGGTTAAGAATACAAAAATGACAATTAAAAAGGGTGATGATCATATCTATAATAGGCCAATTGGGTGCTAAACTCAAATATAAACATAGACTAAATTTCTTAACCAAAATATGCTAAAAATAATAAATATAAATATGCTAAGTATATAAATAATAAAGAAGTAATATACTTAGTTTGTTCTTATGCTAATGTAGTTTTAGATCTAGAACAAGCAGGAAGCAAAATTGAAGAAGGTTATGTAACAATTATCAAATACTTATTTCAAAAATTTTAGGGCTATAGATAATAACATTAGAGTAGGAAGGTTACATTGACACTACTATCTGAACCTAATGTAACTATACTATATGTAGTACCTAATGGAAAAGGATGTGATTACCTAGATGATTTTGGGTTTGAATTCACATTTACTCTAGTGTGTTCAGATATGGGTCATGGACATTCACTCCTCATGAATTTGTAAAAACCTAGTTCTTCATCTTCATGCTAACCTTGAGGGAAAATGTGTTAGTGAGAACACCATGTTGAGCTAACCCCAATGACCCCTCTATCAATTATTATTTCCTACATATCTAATAATTAAAAGATAGCCTCAAACTAATATTAGTTATCCCCTACATGTTGGATTATTGTAAATAATGAAATATGTGCAAAGAAAGTACAATAATGGCCTAACTTTTAACTTGGAAAATAAAGATCTTGGGGTACTCCTTCAATACTTTAGACCTATATATGTGTTGTCCCTATGAATAGTTTGGAAATATGGAACATTTATTCAATTAAATGCTTCATAGAGTGCTTTTTATAAGTTTCCTTAGTCTTTTATGGTCTTTTTTAGGTGAATAATGAATAAGGATTGATATTGTATTTATATAAATCCCTTTGGAGAAGTGACTTACATTAAATCACTTAATACAACCATTAGGATATGTTTCATTTTCAAATTGGATGAATTTAGGGAACTAGACACTTGCATCAGGTCAAGACACTAATATAGATGTCAGTGTCTATCTTGGATGTTAGTGTTTATGGAGTAGGAAAGTAGGTATAAACTTAGAACTTGTAGAAGTGGAATATAAGTAGGTTTTAAGAATTTTGGCCAAGATAGAAGGTCTAGGTCATGAATACAAGATTATTCAGATTAAGAGATAGGCCAAGGAGTATAATATAGATTAGATATGAGATTTTAGAAGGTGAGAAAGGTCTTTAATTTAGAGTAACAACCAAGGTCTAATATTTACAAGTGTACAAGACTGAGGTGATATATAATCTGTAAAATAATTTTTACTTTCCCCCCCTTTAATCTAGTATGAAATTTCTAGTTAAAGGAAAGGAATGTGTACTTGGGTGTGTATAACATAGCTTGTCTTTACTTGAGTCCAAATTAAATGTTTTTATAATGACTCACCTACAACCAAGATAATGTTATAGTAACAATTAGTGCATATAATCTATAATTGAAAATACTTGAAAATATTAAAAGTAAAAGATAAATGTTTAGGAGTACACTTATGTATCGATGTAACTGCCTTGCCTATTGGTAAGTTGATTTGAAAGGTGTATCATTATAAGGCTCTAAATTTGAGATTAGGAAAAACATATATAAATATATAAAGTGCATATATCTAATGATATACATACATACATACATACATATAAAGGCACATGTCCCCAACCTTGAAGAAAAGGTGAGTTCCCACTTGTTAATTGAGATTAGCTCAATTGTGCAACCCAATCATACATGTAACCTAGTAAGCATAGTAAGCATGAATCAACCAAGTCAACTCATACTATCAAACTGGTAAGGTTGGATGGTGCAATAAATTCCAAAATGAAAACTTGGAAAAATTTATTGATTTAATCATCTCAACAATACCAAAAGTGAAACTAACCATTGTAATAGACTAGCTCTATAAAAGTACATCCTAGATAATAGTGTGTAAAAGCATATTATGGTGGGTGATGACAATAACATAGAGTGTTTTAAAATCTAAAAATGATTTATATTTTACAATATTAGGTGAATATTTCATAACATATGTACCTTAAATATGTCTCATGTAGTTATGTATAACAATATTACTAATGTATAGAATTTTTCCATAATTTTGAATCTAAATCATATAACTATGTACTTTGGCCAATTTATAAACTTTGTAAGTGTGAGTAACATGCTTCCAAAGCATGACCCCACTACATATGGAGAAATATGAAAATTATAATAAGTACCAATGTTGAGGACATATTTCCAAAACATGCCCCCACTAAAATATAGAGATGTTGAATATTAAATAAGTGTGGAGAGCATGCTTGCAAAACATGCCTCCACTGAATCTAAAATTGTGAATGTGTGAAAAACATGACTCCATAACATGTCTCCAATAATATTCCCCCCCTGCACCCTTGACATGAGGGAAGAATAGAAACCAATAGTTACCTCATCTCAAAATAATAAGACAACTGTATAATTTGTGAATGTAACCATGTAACATATAGAATGACATGCCTAGGCAAATATATCATTAAAGCACATAGAATAATTTGGTCACACAAATTCCTAAGATGCATGATAAATATCATGGAAATGTCTACATATTAATAGTACAATGTCAATAATTACATCAAGCATAAACACAAGAGCACTAAAAATCAAGTCAAAAGGCAATGGTCCAATGATACCATAAACAAGAGTCATGTTCAAATGTTTCACAATAGAAGGGACATGGCTTAGTCAAATGTCCATAATATCAAGGAATTACATATTCAAATATCTATGCAAAAATTAATGACATGTTAAAATGTCAAATAAATAATACATAGGCATTGGGGCTGCAAACAAAGGAGTATATTCAAATGATCGAATAAGCAAGACAATATCAAGGCAAGACACTCAAGGAAGTGCATAAAGGAAAACGTAAGTAACCAACATAAACATGTCATGTTTTTCCAATAGATAAAATATATTAGAAAAATACGTCAAGTGTATAACATATGAATTACCATGTGTAATATATAATCATGGATAAAGGCATGTGCAAGTACATATAAGATCTCAAAACATGATAATGTAGAGTGACCATAGAATGATATAACTTGGAAGTATCATGATCATAGAGGTGGATGCCCCCAATGTCCATATGACATGAGTATAGGAATAGATCATGTATCTATGTATGTCTATATCACCCTCAAGTAGATGCACGACATGCATGTATATGTAGTAGTAAATGATATGCCATCCATGTAACAACCCCACTGGGTTTTATTAGAATAGGGTTTTTTTTTAAATAATTAAAAAAATTTAGCTAATATATTCCATCATGATGAAACCTACAAGAGTGATCTTTAATTAAATCCATTAGTTTCAACTAATCATACAAAGGTATAAAGCTAATCTATTTAGTTAATGATCACAATCATATTATGAATATTAAGAATAGGTACAATGTTGATTATAAAATAAAGACTGCATTTAATTGATATAAGTATTATTAAAAATTTAGCCATAGTTGATACAATATTACATCCAACTATTTTAATTATACATATGAATAGAAAGTATAGTTTTAGCATAATAAATGTCTTAATAATTATATATAATGATACAAATCTCCATAGAGCATGCAAGTCTCAATAAACTCATAATATCTATAAGTAATCTCAAGTGTAGTCTCTAGTGTATTACTATGGGGAGAGAGATCATCATCTGAGTGTCTTTACACACCAACCATGGACCATCGATCCCCCACACTATCTCCCAACTAGGGAAAGACCATTCCTTTACAGATGGGTAGATAATGATAGGATGAGAATCAAGAGTAAAAAAATATAACTTATGTGCTGTAAGATAACTAATACATGATGTATACCATAAATAAATATGTTCTAACATCCTAAAAACATGTAAAATAAATCAAATAAATGAAATGATAATGTTTAACTATAAACACTACTTTGGCCAAAGTTTTAATATAGTCATTTATCACTAAGATCAGTCAATTTCAAACACACCACTAAATTATATTACACCTTAGCTATGCATTAGTGACACTTATTAAGGGAGTGAAATTTGTCACACTACTTATTTAGGGTCATTAATGCAAGATTTGGTCTATATATATAGCATAAAACCAACATATTCATACATAAAATTCCCTATAAGTAGGTAATTATTTGTTAAACAAGGAAATACCTAATACATTCATTTAGTCCATCAAATGGAATGTAATGAATCTAAAAAATCTAATTTATTACTATAATTATAAATAGATTTCAGAAATAGTCCTCAATAAAATCATACCATCCAAGTAAGAAATATATCTAGACATCAAGCTACCAAATGTTATCATGTAACTTCCAGTTTTATGTCATCTGGATCTAGATAAAATTAATTAATAGCTTACTTATTTATTTATAGATACCTAAGGTACAACAATAAGCCATTTTAAACACTAATAATCATTATGTTTCATTTGTATTAACATTATATAAATTTCCCATAAAATCAGTCAATGCAAATTTAGAAAGAGCTAAATATTCTCAAATGCTTCAAACTAGAAGTCCCTTACATTCCTAAATTTAGCTTCTATGTTCAAACATATTGAGGAAAATAAACAAGAATTTATAATTTTATGATAATGCATATGATGTGTATAACCATCATTAAAACACCTATAAATACAATGTTATATTTAATTCCTTACCATAACCAATACATATTTACCTACTCAACAGAATATGTATATTGACTATGGTATAGTTGAATTAAAATAATAAGTATCACATATGTAATATGCATAGTTAATTTCCTAGCCTTACTATTAAGTTTTGATTCTTCAATAAATATTGAATTCTAACTTATACAATTGTAACTAAGTCTCAACTATCTTTAAATTCATACTAGATACCCATAATGCATATAATCGAAACCACTCTTAGCCATATCTAAAGATATAGGTAGATTTTTGTTGTGTACCGATATATTTATAAAAGCACTCAGTTATGGATTTCTATAACCATGACACTTTTATAAATATATCTAATTATGATTGGGATTATACTTATATTCTAGTAGTTCATAAAAGGAACATTCCATTTTCAACCAAAAATATCAATGTTAGATTATCGTTAATTAAATGACCATAATTTCATGTATTTATTTTATATAAATGAAAGTTTAGTATATAACCTTAAAGAATGTCCATCAACTTAAAAATTATGTAAATGGTTTAAAATCAATAAAAACATGGTAATATATTTATATGTAAAATTGTTTCGTACGTATAATATATACATTGACATATTCATATCCTATATCCTATATATCTTTACTAGTTTGGTCTTTTTATGTGCAGGGTTTAAACTAATCAATAAAAAATGTTTAAACACTGCTTGAATAAATATAACCCTTTAACCAAAGTTGTACCCTATGTGGGTTTAATGATTTATACCAAATAATCATCTCAAAGAATTGAACAATGGTGTAAAGGAAAAAGCGACAGGATTTTAGCTTTTTCTTTAATACTGAGTTTTAAATCAATTAACCTAGTTAATATTTATATAGAGAAATGAATAACTCAAAATAAGTTTCAAGGACTATGATCATTCTTACATAGCCAAATAAACCTTTACCTAGGTTAAATGATATTCACACAACCAAACAAGTAATAATCCCTATATTTTTACCTAGGGTTTAAATTTATCCTAATAAACACACAAAAAACTCCTCATTTAATTTCCATAACTTATAATTTTCACAAAACTCAAAAAATATTTTATCTCATACTAGGGTTTGTCCAGCTTAATATATATTATGGCAACTAAATTTGGTTTTCATAGCCATAACTAGGGTTTGATGGGTTATATGTCTAGTTTTGGGGATGGTCAAGCCATCTATAGTACCAAACATATGCCCTAGTTTCTAATAATTTTCAAAACAATAATAAAACCATAATCCATATCAAAATCTCAATCATCTAATTTATACAAAGCCAAAAATGAATGAAAATTGACAGACCAACTTGGTATATTATTTTTTGTAATTTTCCATCTAACCCCTTTATTTTTCCTTTATCCTTCTCTTTCTTCCTCCTCTGCCATATCCCCATAAGAATTCTCCTCTTTCCATTATTTTATCCTACATGCTAACAAACCTCCACAATTTCTCCAACTAACTGAAAGTGAGCTCGGTGAATAGATTTCCATGCAATTCAAATTAGGGTTAAAGAGTATGACTTTTACTAGTCTAAGATGCAGAAAAAAAAGAAAGATTCTTTTTAACTTTGTTGATGGTGTCTTTCGGAAGAGATAGAAGAAGAGAGATGCAAGAAGAGACCTAATGCACCTATATGAAAAGTTTGCTTAGAATAAAAAAGTATGAACCCAAGGAAAAGTCCTAGGGTCCCACCGGGCGTGCCAGAATGTTTCTAACAAGTTTTCACTTTTTACATTCAAAAGATGAAAGAAAATAAGATAAATGGTCAGGGGTTTGTACATACCCCGATAAAGTTTGTGCACTGTTATCCAGACGTTGTAGGGACTCCTCTTTGGCTGTGGAGGATGACACCTGTAGAAGAAAGAGACTCAAACAAAAAGGTTGTTAGATAGACATATGATTGGCTGCCAAGCAAAAGCTTGATCCCAGAAGTGCAAAGACTTCCTCAAGGGATGACAGTCCACTTTTGATAAAAGATAATGTTGCTAGATAGAAATAATAAAAGACTAAACAAAAGAAATAAAGGTAATGCGTACCTGTATTGTGTTGTCTGCCTTCCACAGTCATCGACGCCAGTTAGTCTACCGTCGTTGGTTGGTAAAGGTTGTCGATGTCAATTAGTCTACCAACATTGGTAGGGTCAGTGGGCATGGTGGCTGACATCAGCCGGGGCAATGGTCTTGGACACGGTCTAGACGGGTTTTTGGTCGACAGAATGGTCTGCAGAATGGTTTATGGTAGTCTGAGAGTCTGTTAGTGGTTTGTGCTGGGTTTTTAGGGTAGAGAGTGTGGCTAAAAAAGAGATTAAGATGTGGGGAAGGCCTCTCAGCCTTTCTAGGAAGAAGTCAAGTCTGGTTTGGTTGATAGCCGAGTCTAGTTCATACCACTTAGAAGTAGCAAATGGGGACTAATTATCAAATCATTCTAAAATACTGAGATGAAACAAAAGAAGAATACTTACCTCTTACTTGCTAAAAAAGAAGTGTAGGAGACCTATTGCTGATGTTGCTGATGTAGAAGACTACCTATAGAGTGGAGTGACTGATGTAGAGTACCTGTACCCTGTGATGCTTGCTGTGCATCTGGGAGAGAGGGAGAGAAAGAGGTCAGATTCCATGAGAGCAAGAATTCGTGTTCAAGCCAAGAAGATATCAAAAAAGAGTTGGAACAGTGGATTAAAGATTGAAGGATCCACATTCTGAATGCGGAACACAGTTTTGAAGGCAATCGACACTGGCAATATCGCTGACATCGATCGACAGTTGACTGACGTCGGCATCTAGAAGATAGGTAAAAAGGCTAAAAATAGCCTTTTGTCCATTTTAACATCTGCCAAGGTCAGCTGGTCATGGTTTAAAATGGTCGAAGGTGGGTTTAATAGGCATGGGGGATGAATGGGATAAAGGAAATGGGGTCTAGGCATTTAAGACTTGGCATGGGGTGATGAAGAGATCCAAGGAGAGGTATCCAAGGTGGGGTGTGCTGTCATGGGTGATATGACAAGGGTAGAATTATTAATTTAAAATAGATATTTTAAATTAATAAAACATAGGTTAGGCATGGTGAAGTTTGAAAGGGGCCAAAGGGGACTCGACCATGGAGTAGACATGATTTCGGTGTCTACATTTGCCCCTTTTTGTCTTGTTGGTTATTCTTGATGAACTGCAAGACAAAAATAGGAGTTAGTTGCCCCAGGTATGGGATGAGGTATTTTTGTCTTGTTGGTTGTTCTAATGAACTGCAAGATAAAAATAAGAGTTGATTTCCCCAATTATGGGATGAGGTATTCCCCCTCAAAGCTTGAGTCGAGGGAAGGGAACCTAAAATCAAGTGCCGATTTGATAGAGAGTGGATGGAGATGGTGAAGTTTCAGTATGAATGCTACAATAGTCATGATTGTGCAAATACCACTTCACGTGATGGTCAAGTCAAATTGTCACAGGTCAAGGGTCAAGGAGTGCCAAAATCAAAATAACTAGGCCCTAACATTTAGTCGTAGCTAATTGGGTTATTCGATCCAAGCTGTAGCTGTAATGGTCATCGTGCTCCAAGTATCTCAAGCTCAAGAAGTGCTCCTGGAAAACATGAAAATGTCACAAGTAGTGTGGATCAACTTGCTCATGATCCTATACTTGTGAGGGTTGAAAAATGGGTTGTGGACAATTTTGCTAACCATTCGTGAGGTAGCATACATGCAAAAACAACCAAGGCAACATTATCTTGGAAGTGGTCGTGGTCTGAGGAGATAGTCACGATCTCCAAGGTTGGTGGTCGAGTCGAGGCTGAGATAGATAGTTGGTCTGTTAGATGGACAGATGAAGGAATGGCCGAGCTAACCTTAGAAGACCCCATGTCAATTGAGTGCTGCCTACATAGCCCCGGTTATTAGGGCCTCAGGCCGATGTAGTTCTCCCAAAAAATGGAGGAAGAGGGTCAGTTGTGGATGGGGAAGGACAAGGTCAAGTCATGGTCAAAGGTAAGATAGTTTATCTATCAGGTAGACAAACAAATAGATGTGGCCGAGCTAACCCCAAAAGATGTCATGTCATCTGAGTGTTGCCTACATAGCCCCTGTTTGAAGGGCCTCAGACCAATGTAGTTCAGACGAGAAGGAAAAGTTGGTTGATGATTGGTTTAGACTAGATTAAGTCATGGTCAAAGGTAAGATGGTTTGTCCATCAGATAGATGAACAAATGGATGCAGCCGAGCTAACCCCAAAAGACATCATGTCATCTGAGTGCTGCCTACATAGCCCCTATTGGAAGGGCCTTAGACCAATGTAGTTTAGGCTAAGAGGCAAAATAATTGATGATTGGTTTGGACTAGATTAATAATGATGAGGGTAATATGGTTTGTCCATCAAGTAGATGAATAAATGGATGTGGTTGAGCTAACCCCAGAAGATGTCATGTCATCTGAGTGTTGCCTACATAGCCCCTATCATTAGGGCCTCAGGCCAATGTAGTTCAGATGAAGCAAAATGGTTAATAGTTGGTTTGGACTAGATTAAGGTCATGAGGGTAATATGGTTTGTCCATCAAGTAAATGAACAAATGGATGTGGTCGAGCTAACTCCAGAAGATGTCATGTAATTTGAGTGCTGCCTACATAGCCCCTATTGTTAGGGCCTCAGGCCAATGTAGTTCAGATGAAGAGTCAAATTAGTTGATGATTGGTTTTGGTCATGGTTATGGTTTAACACTTCCCATATGTCTGAGGGTACGTGCTTGAAATGATGAGGGTAAGATGATGTTACAGCGTTTTTCATATGAGGTGATGGTGTATTTTGTAACATTGGTCAGGGGTTTTTCATCCCTAGCAATTGTCCATATTGGGTGATGGATGTATGCTAAAAATGAAAATGAGTCTATTTATGCCTCAACAAGTAATGGTTTATGCTTGACATAAATTGTATGGTTGATAGTTTCCATTTGTATTGGTTTCCATAGAAACTATGTGAAATGGACTATGTCATGTGACAGGTCTGAAAATGTTTTGGTTTGGTTGGTTGGGTTGAGAAAATGATTTGGTTGAATTTGACCAAAGGTAGGGAGGAAGTGAAAGGCATTTCACCCTTTCATTGACAAGGACCATAATGATAGCATAGGCAGGGGTTGTTAGATCCAAAATCCCCATTCATGCATCACATCGTTGACCATTGGTTGTGTTAGAGAAGTAATCAAATCACTTGATGGTAAGTGAGCTTGAAATCCCTTGAGTATGTTGGGGTGATAAGTTTGGTTATGTGATATGAGAGGATGGGGTAACCCTTTTTGGCAGGGATAACCTTGCCCCTTTTATAGGTGACCCAGAGAATGACTATAGGCAAGTCCATGACCTTGATAGCTTGTCAGTCCCTTTTTTTTTTGGGGGGGGGGGGGCAGACTGATCGATGCAGGAAGTCTACATAGGGATGTTTTTTTGCTTGGTGGTCATATATGTGAAGCTGATCGATGCGGGAAGCTTCTATGAAAGTGCTATTTGTAGCAAGAGTTTAGTCATAGCCATCCTTCGAGGGAGTGGTCTATATTCTGCTTTATATGCTTTTGATATGACTTTAGCCTAGCTATCCTTCAAGGGAGCAGTCTAGTAAATACAACAATTATGTAGCTGTCCTTCGAGGGAGCAGTCTACATTTAGAGTTTTATGACCTTTGTATATTAGGTATCCCATTTTTGATATGTTTTGCTGACTGAATTTTAGCCATGGAGGAGCCTCTAGAGGTTTAAGGGTTCCCTTTTATTAGGACAAAGCATTCACACTTGTCAAAAGAGGTTGACTAATGTTGGGAAAAGGGTTGAAAGGAATAGGAATGACGATGACAGGGATTGCTCAAGGGATGATCTCAAGTTAAATGTCAAGTGAACGAGTACTCGACTAACAATAGAATGGTCACAAGTGCAAGGCATTAAGAGGCTTAGGTTTTGGTCAGCCTTCAAGAGAAGATAGATGATAAGTCCCTGATCCATACTTGTGTATTATGATGTAAGTTCTGAGCCAATTTGGAGTAAACTTGCCTTGTTTACTTCTTTCCATATTGGTCACGTGTTGGCTGATGATTGGTTGAGGTCATGATTAAAAATTTTGGTTGATTCTTGATCGATGTTTGGTCAAGGATTGGTCGAGGTTTGGTCGAGGCTTGGTCGAGACTTGGTCAAGGCTTGTTCAAGGCTTGGTTAAGGTCAGTTGATATTTGGTCAATGTTTGGTCAAAGTTGGTTGAGGTCATGATTAAAAGGTTGGTTGATGTTTGGTCAAGGTTTGGTTGAGGTTTGGTCGATGGCCAGTTGAGTGTTTGGTTAAGGTCATGATAGTTAGGATAAGGTCAAATTCCCCCAGTTGCTAAGGAGAATGTTTGATAGATTTAATTTGAGAGGGCGAGATCCTGATCTGCCAGGTTGGAGGTAGGAATCTCAAAATCATGGATGGTGATAGAGGAAATGGTTGCTAATGATTTGATTAAAGTGGTCAGAGGTTGGGGGTCATCAGGTTGGACCTCCATTGATTGTAAGGCTTTGATGAAGGTTTGATGATGTTGTGGAGAGCCTTAAATGAGATCATACAAAAACATCTTCACATGGGTCGTGTGGTGAGGTTGTTTCACCACGGAGTCGGGGATTGTCTTCGAAGATGTTGGTCGAGATGTGCCCAAGATAGGAATCTTGGGTCTTGGTTGTGGTGAAGGCTTAGCAGATGAATATGTCCAAGGGATAGAAACATGTATTTTCCCTTTATCCTTTTGGGTTGGTGGGCTGGTGGTCAAGTTGATTGTGTTGATTTCAAATAATGGGGTTAAAGGTGGTGGAGGGACCATAGTCTGGTGTTGAGATCTCAATTTAGGTGATGATGTTTGTGAGGCATGTGATGGTGTCAAAGATCTGGCAAAGGGGTAGTCAAGAGGATCCTTGATGAGAAGGGTATCCTTTTTCCAGTGTTGACAGCTTTAAGAGCGCAACAACACTCAGTGTCATGTCTTGATGTGCGATGATAGTGACAAAATTTAGTGTTTTCAAACCAAGATGGTCTTGATTCGAGAGTTGATGAGTGTGAAGGTGAGGAGGTATGGGAAGCATGGGATGATGTTGAAGGTTTGTTGATAATATGGTCAAGAAGAAGGGTGTCTTTCTCCA
Organism: Torreya grandis; assembly: GCA_037957365.1. Classification (NCBI taxonomy): domain Eukaryota; kingdom Viridiplantae; phylum Streptophyta; class Pinopsida; order Cupressales; family Taxaceae; genus Torreya; species Torreya grandis. Next base: position 1,078,068 of record JARHVA010000261.1, on the reverse strand, counting down.
AGCATTGGTGAATGACAACCTTGAGGGCACAACAATGCTCAGTGTCATGTCCCGGCATGCGATGATATGCACAAACTTTAGTGTCATCGAACTAGGGCAATTTTGGTCCAAGAGATTGGTATGGTTTAAGAGGTGGAAGACTGATGTGAGAAGACTGCAACAATTGTCGTAATAGCAAGGCATAAGAACCTGCCAATGGGTCTCGTGTTTTGTTACAGCAGGGGTTGATGACTTTTGTTTTGGAGGCATAAGAGGCATTGGTTGTTTTGGAGGAAATATATGTTTAATGGGTAAAGGGGATAATGGAGGCAATTTGCCTCTATGAGGTGTTGGAGTAGGAAGCACTCCTATTAAGGTGGATGGAAGTGGGCCCAAAATAGAGGGCAATGATGAAGGTGGGGGAAGAATTCTCTGGTGTGGTTTAGTGGCCTTCTTTGGTTTGGTTTGAGGGCCACTATTGTGTGAGGCAAGATTAGATTTGGGGTGAACACTAAGAGATTTAATCTCTTTTGGCATGGTGGATGCCTGCGTGGGTTTGGGTTCAGATGTGGATGGAGGTGAGTGAGACGTAGTGATCTCAGGCAAAAGGTAAGAAAAAACCGTCACTAGGTCTTCCTCGGTCGAAGTGGGTGAAGAGACAGGGTCTTCTCTTGGTGGAGAATAAATTGGAGAATGTGACTCCTCAAGAGGATAGAGGGTAGGGATGATGGTGCGTTCTACTTGTGGTTGAAGAGTAGGAAGGTTATGGTCCTCCATTGGTAGGAGGAAAGATGAAGGTGGGGCTAATGGCATTGGTATGGTCGAAGCATCCTCCAATATAAGAGAGGTCGATGGAGAACTAATAGGAGAAGAAGGCTCTTCTACCTGTGATGGATGAATAGGAGAAGAAAGCTCTTCTACCTGTGGAGGAGGTTGGTCAGGGACAAGAGGCGAGACCGTGTTGACTGTGTGTATATTATGCTCGTGGGATCTATCAGCCATGGTCTGGACATTGTTTTGATTAGGAGGATGGTTAGGAAAGGGTTGTTTGAATATGTCCATGTTTTGATTGGGTGGTGCATTTGGGTTATCCAAAACAAGATCTCCCTTATCTATCATGTCTTGGACAATGTTCTTAAAGGTTCAACAGTTGTTTATGTCATGGCCTTGGACACGGTGATAGTGACAGAAGTCATTCTCCCTATACCATGTAGGGAGGGCTTTTGAGGAGTCAAATTGAGGTGGTCAGATTGGAGGGAGATTACGGACCCCCTGCTTGACGAGTTTTTCCAACACGAAAGCGTATGAGTCTCCAATTGAAGTGTATTGACAATATATGTACCATTGTTGGAATTGTTTTATGATGCTTTATGATGTTGAAGGTTGAGGTTGGTTGGTCATTATCGAGGATGGTGATCTAAAGACCACAATGTTTGCCACTCCTTTGGACTTGGAGTGGGAAGAAGAAGGTGTGGAAGAAGAAGGGTCATCAGTTTTTGCATTGGTATTTCACAATTTGACCTTGTTTTCTTCAATAGTGTGGAGTTCAAGCTTTTGGGCCATGGTGAAAGCTTCGTCAAAAGTGCAGAATGTTTGAACTGACAAGGTGGATGAGATGTGTGTGGCACATGCTTGAGAGAAGAGCTCAATGAGCTCGGGTTGAGGTAAAGGGAAGGAGAGTTAGTTGATTAAGCCTCTCCAACGGGCGACAAAATCAGCTATTGATTCATTGTCAAACTACCTGATAGATTAGAGGTCTGTGATAGAGACCATTTTGGTGATATTGATTGAAAAATGGTCAAGAAATAATTGGGCAAGTTGAGTGAAGGAAAAGAGAGAGTGACTGGTAATAGAGCTATACCAATCAAGGGTAGGGCCAGAAAGTGACATGGGGAATGTGCGTAGTAGTAATGCATCATCATGTGCTATCAAGTAACAAGCATGTCTGAATGCTTACAAATGCTATTGTGGGTCTTCCTTACTCTAGAAATGAGTAAACTTAGGAAGTTCCCACTGGCTAGGATATGGCCAGATTGGGACGGAGGGATGGATGGGTTCATTGCAAATTTGGTCATATGAAAGGACATTGCTTGAACCAAAAATGGAAGCCTCAAGATTAGACATCTTATCCATTAGCATCTTGATGAGATCGGCTGACGGATTGGCAGATGGGGTGCCCCCTAGGTTTTAAGGTGCTTGGAAGATGCTAGAAGAAGCGTATGACGTAGTTGGTTTCACTTGTATAGGTGCAACATATTGATAACTAGTCATTGGGATAGATGTGGAAGCCAGGGGTGGTTGTGCCATGGAGTTAGAGGGCACAAATTGAATAGGGGACACCAAAGGTGGTTGAGGGGTGGCAGCACTAGTTTAAGGGTAGGTAGTTACTCTTGTGTTGATGGGGGTGAGAGTAGGTGGGATGGAGACAACTAGATTTTGGAAAGGGGTAGAATTTTGTTGAATAGTCTATGGTTGATGGGGGGCTGAAATCCTGATGGAAGTGGGCCCAGAGATAGAAGGAGAAGCCACACTTTGAAGATTAGTCATGGTTGGGTTGATGGTTGAAGCAAAGGCTAGAGTGGTCATGGGTTGGGTAGCAGACAATGTCGATATCGTTGCCACTTCAGTTAAGGAGGTTGGCATCCCATAGACTGGGTTGCCTGAAGAGTCTCGCATTTGGCTTCTCACGAGATAATGCTGAAGCGCCTTGACATTGAGGTCAAGGAACCTTTCAAAGTTTTGGTCTCCTTCGGGGACAATGGATGGTCGAGTCGAGGTTGGCTGGGTAGGAGTTTGTTTGGTCTCTGAATGATACTCCATTAGAGGACTGGTTATGGAAGGCGAAGGCGGAAGCAGTTGTTACGTTGCATGGTCAACAAGAGTCTTGGTTTGACTATGTGTCAAAACCATTCAAGGTAAGAGGTTCAGGTTCTAGAAACTATGTTTTTTAGTTTTAGAAAACCAGAATGGGTGTTGGACAGCAAGAAAGCTAAGTTTTAAGCTTGTTGTTTGAGAAGAGGATTTAGACAGTGACTGACGTCGATAGAAAAAACTGATGTCGGTGGAACAGATTGCCGATGTCGGTCAGATAACCGATGCCAGCAAAGATATTGCCGATGTCGGTGGAAAAATTGATGTCTGTTATTGTGTTTTCTAGAAACTCATAAAATTTGAGAGTTTTTGGAAGAAAGAAGAAAACGTCCTTACTAGTTCAAAAAACTAGATAAAGACAGAAAAAAAGATGATGACAAACAGACCCTAAATGTTAAATCCTAAGCATAAACTTTTAGAATCATGTTGGCTTATGCCTTAGAGTGTGTTTGGGAAGTTGGCTTTTAGAATGAGTCCTAGAAGAAGCAGTCTAAGGTTGGTTTCAGGTTGGTTTTGGTGCTCAAAAGTCTGTGTTAGGTTTCGTACGTGGCCTATTGCTAAGGAGCAAGCTCTCCTCACTTCACGAGCCCAGTGATAAGCTGGGCCATTTAGCCAATATATACTTCCCCTAGAGTTTATCCTTTGGGAAAAAATAGAGTGGGCTTTCCCCTTGGTAGTGAAGTCCAAGTGGGATTGCCAGGAAGGGTAAGGTATCCGCTAGGTGATGAAATCCTAGTCAGACCTTGTCTCAACTATGTTTAGATGTTTGATTTGTGAAAGTGGTTTGGATGTGTAACATAAGTGGCCTGTGCTTTATTCATGATGTGGTTTAAGTTACCAAATGTGTGAGTTAAGTATGCATTCAAGAAGAAATGAAATACAATGTATTTTAAGCCCAAATTGAAATGTGTGTTCGTATGCAGACAAGTGAGAAAGGGTTGAAGAGTATGACTTTTAATAGTCTAAGATGCAAGAAATAAAGAAAAAGAAGGATTCTTTTTAACTTTGCTGATGGTGTCTTTCGAAAGAGATAGAAGAAGAGAGATGCAAGAAGAGACCTAATACACCTATATGAAAAGTTTGCTTAGAAGAAAAAAGTATGAACCCAAGGAAAAGTCCTAGGGTCCCACCAGGCATGCCAGAATGTTTCTAACAAGTTTTCTCTTTTCACATTCAAAAGATGAAAGAAACTGAGATAAATGGTCAGGGGTTTGTACGTACCCAGATGAAGTTTGTGCACTGTTATCCAGATGTTGTAGGGACTCCTCTTTGGATGTGGAGGATGACACCTATAGAAGAAAGAGACTCAAACAAAGAGGTTGTCAGATAGACATATGGTGGGCTGCCAAGCAAAAGCTTGATCCCAGAAGTGTAAAGACTTCCTCGAGGGATGACAATCCACTTTTGATAAAAGATAATGTTGCTAGATAGAAATAATGAAAGACTAAACAAAAGAAATAAAGGTAATGCATACCTATATTGTGCTATCTACCTTCCACAGTCACTGATGCCAGTTAGTCTACCATCTTCGGTTGGTAAAGGTCACCGACGTCAGTTAGTCTGTTGACGTTAGTAGGGGCAGTGGGCCTGGTGGCTAGCATCGACTGGGGCAATGGTCTTGGACAGGGTCTGAATGGGTTTTTGGTCGACAGAATGGTCTGTAGAATGGTCTGTGGTAGTCTGAGAGTCTATTAGTGGTTTGTGCTGGGTTTGCAGGGTAGAGAGTGTGGCTGAAAAATGGATAAGGACATGGGGAAGGCCTTTCAACCTTTCGAGGAAGAAGTGAAGTCTAGTCTGGTTGATAGACGAGTCTGGTTCATATCACTTAGAAGTAGCAAATGGGGACTAATTATCAGAGCATTCTAAAATACTGAAATGAAACAAAAGAAGAATACTTACCTCTTGCCTACTGAAGAAGAAGTGTAGGAGACCTATTTCTAATGCTACTGATGTAGAAGACTACCTGCAGAGTGGAGTGACTGATGTAGAGTACCTGTACCCTATGATGCTTGATGTGCATCTGGGAGAGAGGGAGAGAAAGAGGTCAGATTCCAGGAGAGCAAGAATTTGTGTTCGGGCCAAGAAGATATCAGAAAAGTGTTGGAAGATCGATAGATTGAAAGATTGAAGGATCCACATTCTGGATGTAAAATGCAGTTTTGAAGGCAACCGACACTGGTAATACCACCGAGTTTGGTCAACAGTTGACCGACGTCGGTGGCTAGAAGATGGGTAAAAAGGCTAAAAATATCCTTTTTTCCATTTTCCCATTTGCCGAGGTTAGTTGGTCATGGTTTAAAATGGTCAAAGGTGGGTTTAATAGGCATGGGGGATGAGTGGGATAAAGGAAATGGGGTCTAAGCATTTAAGACTTGGCATGGGGTGATGAAGGGATCCAAGGAGAGGTATCCAAGGTGGGGTGAGGTTTCATGGGTGATGTGGCAAGGGTAGAATTATTAATTTAAAATAGATATTTTAAATTAATAAAACATAGGTTAGGCATGGTGAAGTTCGAAAGGGGCCAAGGGGGAGTCGACCAGGGAGTAGACACGATTTCAGTGTCTACAATAATGTTGACTTAGCACAAATGTGATTAACAAAACATCAAATACACTATGAATTCTACCAAATCAAATGATGTTATCAATAATCATTAAACAATGAAACTCAAACATAATATTGAATTAACTCAAATACCACTTCAACATTAACACCTTATTTAAACATAATGAATTCCCACAAATCATCATCTAATATAACTATTGTTATCAATTAAAATGATTTTGCCTAATTAAAGTGACATGGAATTTAGCATAATATTTAGCAATCATTCTTAACACACAAAGCAAACCAAGAAATAGAGTTCATCCTACCAATATAGAAATGTATTAAGACATGAAAATATCGAAGACAATAAATTACATCCATATACAATAGCAAGTCATAGTAAGGACATACATGGATTCAATTACGTATTATAGCAACATCACACATGAGATAAGCTAAGTATGACAATCACAAGTGAAACACAAAACTAGATCAACATGAGCATCAAGTAGCAATCAAGATCACAAATGAAATCATACTAGTAGTCATTCAAATTTAGATAACACATTAATAATAAAATACATACAAAAATCTATCTAAATCAAACACTGATCAATGCATATTAAACTATCATGGTGTGTGTGGGTTTCTAGTTTCAGTCTATCATCCCTTAGCACCTCCATCTATGCCACCTTCTCTGATGATTTCATCCCTCTATCACATTTTGAGGGATGGATCTATCCTATATCCACCTCATGAAAATGAAGGTAGTTAGCCTGAAACAATTTAAATTCCATAATATACTACTATAATAAACTAAATAAATATTATTATTATTATGTACATATTATGCAAGTACATCTAACTCCATAGTTAAAAATCATGTAAATTAAGCAACATATAACTTTCCATACATCAACATATGAAATCCATCTTAAGAAAAATAGTAATTAACCATAAAATCCACTAATCAATAGGTTATTAGGTCTAGAGAGGAATCAAAATGTGACATCTTTCTTGCCTAAAGATGGTCATCATCCTAATGCAAATTATTCAAACATAAGTTCTAAAATTAAACATTATTCAATAGAAAATAAAATAATATCTAGCAACATATTAAGTAAATAAATGTGTAAATAGCCTATAAATATCATCATAATATTCCCAAGTGGCACTATCTTTAGAATATTGGTCTCACTGGACATTGCACTGTGACACTTTTCTATTACACAAGCTAAGTTTGAGAGTGTTAATTATTCTGATTGGTTCTATTGTGACCAACTCAGGATCTAAAACCTATAAATATTCCAATCCAACACATGTGAAGGATCATAAACATACTTTTTGAGATAGGACATAAGGAAAACATTATGCAAAATTGATAGAGTTTGTGGCAATGCAAGATTATATGATAAAATATTGATCACTTATAGAACCTTGAAGGGTCCCACATATCTAGGTGAAAGCTTTGATGACTTTCGAAACTTATTTGAGATTTTTTGAAGCTTAACCCATAGAGATACTTTATCACCAATAAAAAATTCCCTTTATATTCTCTTTTGATCATTATAACTTTTCTATCTATCATTGGCCTTACTAACGTCTACCTTATTGTTCTAACTTGGTCTTCCATTTCCATAAGCATCTTAGGTCCAAAGACTACCCTATACTCTAACTTGTCACAACCGATTGGTGTTATACACCTTCTTCCATATAATGACTCAAATAAAGACATCTTCAATTATGATTGGTATGATTTTTTGTAATCAAACTCAACCAATGGAAGGTACTCCTCCCAATTGTATTATTGGTCCATAAAATACATTTGAAGGATATCTTATAAAACTTGGTTAACTCTCTCTATTTATCCATTAGTTTCTAGGTGATATGCAGTGTTGAAATTCATCTACATACCCAAAGATGAATTTAAAGTCAACCAAAATATAGAAGTCATTCTTTAATCTTGATATAAAATTATTTTTAGAAATCCATGCAAATTGTACACCTCCTTTAGGAATGTCTTCACAATCATAGGTGCATCATCTGTCAAGTTGCCTAGTATGAAGTGAGCTACCTTGGTTAGGTTTTCAACTATAACTAGGATCATATCATGTTAGTTTCATGATAATGGAAAATCTTGGACAAATTCCATGCTAATTACATACCTCTTCCTTTCAAGTATATCATGAGTATATAAAAAACCTTCCAGATGCATATGCTCACCGTTCACACACTGACATTCCAAACAACAAGACACAAAATCTATTACATATTTCTTTTGTCCCTTTTTAGAAATAAAGAGGTCTTAGCTCAGCCATGAGCTTGGTTACACCAAGATGTCCTGAATATGGGGCATTATATAATTCTTTTAGCACTATTCTCCTAATATTATCTCTATTAGACACATACATCCTACCATTGTATCTCAAAATACCATCACTCTCTAAATTTAATTTTTTATACTTGGGATTATGAGCATTCTCTGTCAATGTTTTCTTAACCTAATCATATAATTCATCTCCTAGTGAGAATTTTATTAACTAATCATGGAAATTACTCTTGATAGTAGCCAAGGATGTTATGTACCTTCTTGGACTTAGGGCATCTACAAATCCATTTTCCTTTCCCTTGATATAGTTAATATCAAAATCATACAAAGTAGTAGTATTTTTGCAGTCCATGTATTAAGTATATATGGAATTTTAGATTAAATTTTTTGACATAGTTTTAGCCAAAAATCCATACATAATCAAAATCATAATTAGATAAGAATTCTAACCAACATCTCTAACATGCATTCAATTTTAGTTGGGTGAAGATGTACTTGAGTCCCAAGTTATTAGTCTTGAGGTCAAATGGAATAGATAATGCCTCCAAACTTGAAAGGCATGCACTATTGCATCAAGTTATAGATCATGATGGGCATAATTCACCTCAAAAGGCTTTAGTTTTTTGGACTTGTATGCTACAACTAAACCATCCTACATAATAACTCCTCCAATTCCATCACCAAATGCATCATGATCATTAAGAACTGACCATTAGGATTAGGAACTCTTAGCATAGGTGTTGAAGTAAGCCTCCTTTTCAACTCCTAAAAGACATTCTCACACTTTTTGGACCAAATAAAACTCTGATTCTTCCACTAAAGAGAGGTAATTAGATTAGCTATCTTTGATAAATTTGGAAAAAAAATATTATAATAGCCTACTAATCCCATAAAACTCCTTACCTCATGCACATTCTTAGGTTTTGGCCATTCCATTATGGATCTTATCTTCATCAGATCCATTAAAATCCCATCTATAGAGTAATGTGTCCTAGATATTTCACTTTATTTTGGAAAAATGCAAACTTGGAAAACTTTCCATATAATTTGTGCTTATACAAATGCTGCAAAACTAGGTTTAGATGATATAATAATGTTCTCCCTCATCCTTAGAATATATGTATATGTCATTTAGAAAAACCAACACAAAGTGTTCTAGATAATCCATGAACACATTGTTCATGAGATTCATAATGCTACTAGAGAATTTGTTAACCCTGAAGGTAACACGATAAACTCATAGTGCCCATACCAAGTTTTGAATGTTATTTTGGGAATATACTCATCCCAAATTCTTAGATGATGATAACCTAATCTAAGATCCATATTGGAAAACATAGTTTCCCCTCACATCTAATCAAAAATATAATCAATGCGAGGTAATAGATAAATGTTATTTATTATTTCCTTGTTCAAAATACTATAATCAATATAAAAGAAAAGAGTACCATATTTATTTTTGATCAACACTACTGGTGTACCCCATGGTGACACACTTGATTAAATAAACCTTTTTGATAATAACTCCTAAATTTGAGCCTTTAACTCAACCAATTCGATAGTTTTCATCCTTTAAGGTGTCTTGGATTGTAGTTTAGATCCAAGTATGATGTCAATTTAGAAATAAAACTCACATTTAGGTGGTAATCCAAGAAATTCCTCTAGAAACACATCTTAAATTTTCCTTAGAAAAGGATAATCCTTAATGGATAATTCCTTATATTCCTTCATCTCATTTATTTTTACAATTAATTACTAACATCCTTTCCTCATAGCATTCTTGAGTTGAATTAAAGAAATTTGCCTAAGCTTCAACTCTTTTTTCTTACCCTACAATTGTGTCTAATTTATAAAAATCATCTAAACACTCAACCTTCTTTAGATAGTAACCCACCATAGTTTTATGCTCCACAAGATAATTGATTCCTAAGATTACATCATATGACCCTAATATTACAACATATAGATCCAGTATTTTAGTGAATTCAGGTAACCTAATCTCAACTTCCACTAGAAACTTGTCAACCTTGAACTTTGACTCATTCCCATACTATATTAACCATGAATTTTCCATAACTCCATCTTTTATAGAAAACTTATTAAGCATTATAGGATCAATAAAACATTTTTTATCCCTAATGTCAATAAAAATAAAAATTGGATGATCAAAAAAAATTACTTGATAGTTCAATAGGAGAATATTGGAACTTAGCTTGATGATTGTCAACAACTGCATGAATCCACTACTAAAAATTTCCTTGTTGAAAAGCATAACCCTTGTTCTTACCATTTGACTTAACCTAAGTACACTCTCAAATGTATTGGTCACCCCCACAAATGAATCAACCTCTAGGTGGTCCTTTCCTATTAAACTATTGATTTCCCTTGAAACCTCCCTTGAAACCATTTCCAAGTTTTATGTTCCCTGAGCTACTATTGAACTTAGAATTTTGGGCCTTGAACTAGATCTTGGAGTCTCCACTCCTCTTCTAGTTATTCTTTTTAAAACTTAGTTTAGAACTTCCAAATTTTTTATAAAACTTATCTATAACTTGAGAAAGATATTTTAGTTCTGATCCTACTTGACTACTATCTTAAATACCTGATTCATGGTATATGGCCCATGTGCATCCAACTCATAACCAATTTTAGGTTTTAATCCCATAATGAATTTATTGATTCTAAACCTCTTGTCCACCTAATATTGAGGTACACACTTTATAATCTTGGTGAATTTCTCCCAATATTCATTCATATAAATGTCTCCTTACTTAAGGCTCAAAAAATTCATTAGCTTCTGATCAAAATATAGTTTTAGAAGCTACCATCACCTAAATAATGTCATGAACTACTCCCAAGTGGTGGTGGTAGAGTCAAGGTTCATATCGAGCTTCTTATTTTCCCACCAAGTTGTTACTTCTCCACCAATCTAATATGATTCCCAAACTACTTTGGTGACTTAAAATTAATTCTATATCTTAAAATATTTCTCCATCTCTATCATCCATGCTTCATCTCCATCTCCTAAAATAGTTCCATCAAACTTAGGTGGATTCACCTTTTTCATATACCATACCAACTCTATAACTACTCGAGCTCTGACATCTTATTACACTTTCTTATTCCTATTCTCTTGAGGATTTTACTATTTAGTAGGATGTTGTTTAGGTTCTTCCTAAACATTCTCCTCATCATGCCCATGCACTTCTTATTCTAGGGCCATGAGTTAGTCACTAGTTTTGTGCATGGCTACAAGGATCTAATCCAACTTCGTAGCTTGCTCAATAGTGAACTAATTTGGATTCACTAGAGGATTGGTGTTTGAAGTACCTATTATCACTCAATCTTGTACCCTAGATATGTTGTTCAAGCCTTCTCTATATTGAGTAAAACATTGGATTATTGTTGACCAAATTTGACCCTACAGTTCAAATTGAGAGCCCTATAGGTAAAAAATTGATCTTTAGAGGTTTATATGGGGTTTAATATTTTTTAATGGGGTGTATTATAAATTATTTTATGTTATTTAATATCAATTTATCTTTGGTCATTAGTCATTTTAGGCTTTATGTCTTTTGAGTCATTTTGGGGGTCAAAATCAAACATTTAATGACTTGTACAGCTTCCTTGGGAGATGTGAAAGTTTAAAAGGATGATGTCACACCCCATGTATCCTTATATGTCTTAATCAACTATTTTAACTAAAAATTGGTATGTTATTTAGAAGAATGGTAGTTTTCTTGGAAAAAATGAGCATTTAATGAGGTGTAAAAAATTATACAAACTCATATAATTGAGTAAATTTCAAGAGTGTACCTTGGTATTCCATACACTTAATCCAATGATTAGTTTGATTAGAAGCTTCAATAAATGAAAAAAATCACTTGTCTCTTCTTCCACTAGGCTTAGAAAGCAAGAATGGCCTTCAAGTTTGTACTTGGTATGGTCAACAAGAGAGGTTTCAAGAAAAATAATCCTGGGGGTGTCTTATAAACTTAGTTAGATTCCATTTTATGTTTGGTTGTAAAGGAATGGTGGTCTGTGCTTTATGAACCATTTCTAAGAAGTTAGACTAACTATTTTTCTTGTTAATTTATGCACCCTATAGTTTTTCCTTGATTTGAATAAATACATACAATCTAGTTGTTGAGATTGATCCTAGATGATTTTGGATATCCCCTATAATTATCCCCATACTTGGTTTCATGTTTCAAGGTGTTGTGATAGACAAATCACCTCAAGTTTGAAAACTAGTCTTATTTGAGAATGACAGGTCTATTTCCACCATTTTCAAATCTCCATGCTTTAATAATGACTTATGAAGGTGATGATAGGTTAGTTTACATGTTTTAAATGCCCTATTAGTTCTTTCATATTCAAATCTCATTCTCCAAGTAATGTTTCATGAGGATGTAATCATAAAGTGCCATATAGTCAGTATACAATATAACTATCATATACAATCATCTAAATGAGCTACGTTAAAGCTTGAACACATTCATAAGAGAGTGAAATATATTTCCATGTTGGTGGACACGTATTTATCACATGGGTTATGAAGTAAATATCATAAAATAATGAGTGGATAACATGAGGCAACCTTTTTAGCACTTAACAAAGTCTCTTACCATTAACATCTATCTATAGATATCCCATGAGAAGACCAATCATGTTAAAATGGAGTGTGTGAGACAAATAAGGTTATACATGATTAATAAGGTCTATTTTAAATCCTTGAGAAGAGCCTAAAACTCATAAGTAGATAAAAAACCATGCACATTGCTCTCATTCCATTCACTATTTGCAGACATGAAGATGACCACCTACAAGTATTAGCAAAGAGTTGAGGAGTTGTTTTGAGGCATTGAAATAGGTGATGAACCTTCCTTGGAAGTCCTAACATGTAGTGTTTACCATGATAGGCATATTTTAGGGTTAATTTTTCCAATATAAGTTGGAAACCATGCTATAAGGTCAAATGACTGATTCAAGGATCAAATCCCTAAAAGTGCAAAATAGAGTTCCTTGATGTTTTGTTGATATCTTGTAACAGGGTTCTAAAGACTCTTGATGCATATAAGATACTAGGTATTATAGTATTCATATAGGATAGGGGGGATATGCAAATATTGAAGGGAAGATAACTAGTGGAGGTTGGTTATTGAGAAGCCCAAATTTGCATTTTTTATGCACTAATTTCAAGCATTGATATGTATAGGTTTGAGCCAAAAGAGTCCTTTTCACCTAAAATTGCAAAAATAGACCATTTAAAACATATATGAATGATTAAAAATGGTGAAAGTGACATTTATGATCTAAAATATCATCAATATGAGTTGAGTGGTGATGTTTTTAAGTCCAACATTCACCTACAGGTATTCCATTATGCAAAATGTACACCTACAATTGATTGTAGGAGTAAACAACCTAAGATGGAAAATTAAACATGGTATAACTAGGGTTATAATATGAAATATGGTTTAAAATAGTGTAAAGGAGTGATAATTACATAAATTCCACCTAAATATGATGGCATATTATGTCTAGTCTCCTAAACCACCTAGAAGTGTCCCTCCATAGGAAAATGCTCACCTACAGCTGAGTAGGCAAATAGTAAGCTAAACATGGTGTCTTGATGATGATTTAGCTTATATAAGGTGAAAATAATGTATCCATGAAAAAAAAAATGAATCCAAGGAACTCTTAATAGGTTTTATACATTATCTCAAGCTTAAAATAGGCAAGAACACCTACAGGTGCAGTACTTTGAAGCAAAATATAGTCAAAGTCCACATTCAGTCTTGACCAGTCAAAGTATGAAGAGTATGTAGGGTATTAAAGTGATGAGAAGATTTAGGGAATATTTATCATGACCATAAGTGTATATATAGGATATTTATAATGTAAATTAGGTAGAGAGAAGGTCTTAACTAGGTAAACTATAGTCCACAGTCAAAACCCTACAGACAGTTTCTTCTCCAAGTCTGTCTTAAAGTTTTAATGCATTTGGGGGGTCTAATGACCTGATAAAATGCTAATTTGTTGTAAAGATCATATTCATGGATTGGAGAGGCCAATACAAAAAAATATATATAAAAATAGGGGAAGTTCCCTCTATTTTGTCTTAGATAGAGGGCACTTCCCTTAAGTGTAAATTGGTAGGTTCTGGGGGAAAAGGTGACAAAAGGGTGGACCAAAAGATATTTGAACCTTTCAAGGAGGTTTAGGAAGTTATAAGACATCCAAAAAAACATAAGGTACCTTTAACAAAGGGATAAATCTAAATAGAGTGATCTAAACCCTCAAGGTTATAGTCAATCATGTTAGACATATTTAAGCCTAGTACGCAAATGAAAGGTCATTTTCATTTCTAGAAAGTAGGTGAGATTTATACCCTATTGAAACATGTTTATGGGATGAATTTATATGTGTCTAAGATATTAGGATGTAGGGAAATCTATGAAAATACCACTTTTTTCTTAAATACAACTTAGGCTTGCATGAAATGGAGAAAAGAGCTTAACAAGGCAAGTTTAGAAGCTCATATCTACTTGAATGCATTGCATGGGGACCTAATAAGCTTAGAAAGTTAAAGGGGGCATTGAAGATAATTATTTTGTAAATTTTTTGGAAATTCAACATCCCATCTTTAAGAATGAAGCTTAAGAGGGTAAAATAGGCCTAGACTCATCAAAACCCTTACTAGTGACCAATTTGGGAAAATGAAAGAGATAATGCACAAAAATAGAATAGTTTTCCCATATCAAGGATTGGATGTCATAGAGGAATTATTTAGGCTCCCTACCATTATGATGAGTTGCATGGAATCTTTATGTATATGGTATATAATTTATCTTTTTGACTATTTTGTGCATTATCTAGCTTATAAAAGGTTTCAAGAGATGCCAATCACATGGAAGGGAAGATTAAATATTAAGATAACTCCCCATGTAAATTTCATGCCTTAGAATAACTCATAAGTACCTCAACTAGAGCTCTCATCTCAGCCAATCAAAACTAGCATAGTGAACAAGATGGTGAGAAGTGTGAAAACTTTAAGTGGATGTCTTTTTAATGTGTACTTGATGCCTCTAAGGACATGGAGGGTATTTAAAAGTTTCATTAACTCCATTGTATGAATTTTCATGGAAAATTGATGCCTTTTTGGAACCCAAGTGTGAAAGATGTGTGAAAGAGGAGTTTTCTTAACTTCTAGGAGATTCTAGGTGATCAGGACTACAAACAATGCATGGAGGGGCATGTCTTAAAGCCTTACCTCTTATTATAATCATATTAACTATCCTTATTCATTTTTGGGATGTTCAAACAAGGATAAATCATGAAGGCAATTTTTTGAGCCAATGAAGGGAATTCCTACACCATATTTCAGGAGATTCATGACTTAGGGTGACACTTGTGCTTCCTAACTTTACATGATTAGTTTCACATTCTATTTTGATGCATATGTAACTCATTTAATTAGATTTAAAATTGTCCTTGTGACCTTTGGACTTTTCTCTTCTCCTCTCTCTTTCAAGTTCTAAAAGAACTAGCCATTTTAGCCTTTATAAATTATGCTCCACCTAAGTATGGTGAAGCCCTGCTCATTTTTATACCATGGATCAATAAATACAACTAATTTTTACCTCTTCTATCACTATTTATAGTGTATTCACTTGAATTATTTATCTTTCTTATGTGATGATTGTTGTTTCCTTATCATTGTTATCTCATTCTATCACCTATTTATAGTTGGAAAACTTCTTCTTGTAGGTCATATGAAGTGTTTTATGATGTGTCAGGGTTGAGTGAGTTAGTCTATTCAAATAGCTCCATTATAGGTCTCTTATCTATTCCTCCTAGCCTAAACATTCATCACAACCTCATAATGAAATATTGATGTGAGAAGATGTAGATTGGATAAGTGTATGTTTAGTTAGTCCCTTGTTCTCATGTGTAACATGCAACTAGTTGGTAGTCATCAATGAATTTGGTGTATAACCTTATTTAGGATAGTTTACTTTTACTTTTTTCTCCATTTTCCCTCAAAATCATAGGTATAGTAGTGTTTTACAAGTGGTACATCATGGGAGCTAGCCCTATCTAGAGATTCACCTCATTCTTAGGCTACCCACAACCTAGAGGTGTTTCAATTATGCCACTTAGATGAGGATATTTGAGACATCTCCTCAAAGGGTGAAAATTGAAGTGACAAAAATTACCTCTATGCATGTGGGTTCCATATAGCAGAGGTAAACCTCTAGGTTTAAGGGTTAGCTTCCTAGATTAGTCTTTGATAGCTTATCACCTAAACTAATTGTTTTCTTGGGTGAAAAGGAATGAAAGAAACATGAAAATAACCTATTATAACAAGGTGCTAAACCAAATTTATATCCACTAGACTACCATGACCTACACTATTAAAGATAGCTCACAACACTAGCTTCAAACTTCTAGGTTACTCTAACATAAGTATTTCAAACACGAAGGTGATATGTACTGTACTTCTCAATGTGAATGGAAAAAAGGCCAAATACTAGACGTAATGCTAATCCTTTCACTTATAGACAAATAAGGACACTGACTACACTCTATGTGACTTGTTAGAGAGTGAATTACTTGCACACAACATGAGAGAGTAAGATGAATTCAAGGATAGGTGATTGTCACTTATCATTCAACTTTCCACTACTACACACACTTAGAAAAGCAATTATAGAATCAAAACCAGCTTCAAATATTTATTTAAAGGTAAACATAAGTATTCAAACTAGCAAGGCTTCACCATACTAGACATGGATTAGATACAAATGCCAAAAAAGCATGCATATATAGAGTATATGAGAGGAGAGAGAAGAAGAGAAACTCAAAAGTCATAATGCCAAGTGTCAAGACTTGTAAACTAATTAAAAATAAAGATAATGAAGTGGAGAATACGTCAACATGGTCAAGTGTCCATCAGAAATGCATCATTTTCCCTTAAGGTAGCATAGAGACTCTTCATATTCTTCTTTGACACTACCCTTTAGTGATGAGTTCACATGACTACTCTAAACCACCTTTGGAATACATGACACAAATACACTATCTTAGGAGGTTGGAAACATAAATATCATAGTCATTACATACCCTTAAATTGATGAGATCCTCATGTACATTTGTTATTCACTCTCTAGCAACCACTCACTAGCCCTTCCAGGTGTATCTTCACATTTGTCACTCAATTGACTTGTAGTTGATCAAGGAAAGTTCATTTAAAAGTTGTTAAAAAAATCATCATACCCTATTCAAATCCTACTCTAACATATTTACTTCAAAAAAACTCAATACAACACTTATCATCTTTCTCATATGCAGTCACTCTATCTCCTCACTATGCTAACTCAAATTGCTTGCAATTAATGGTCTAATAGAGGTGCTTATATGCATAACCATGGTGAGATTTGAGTATGATAGGTTAGATTAAGTCTCTACACACCTTCCATATTGATTTTCATCTCCCATTCCTTTTTACACCTATGAAACACATCAAATCCTACAAAATAGGCCAAATTAGGCATGTCCATAGAAGTGATGATATGGAAAAAATAGATGGTAAAGATCTTGAGAGAGTGACACAGAGTTATAAAACATTTTCAAGACCATTTGACTCCTTCTATATGTATACTTTTCATATTTTCTCCATTAGGTTCAAGTAAGGATTTTAGGAGGGTTTTAGGTCTCTTAGTTTTTTAACAATGATTCATAAAGGTTAGACATCCAACCCCTGAACCAATTGCACAAATATTGAGTTCATTACTTTACTTAACTACCCCTAATTACTTGTCACATGCATCTATGATCAAAAAAAAATGGCCGCATGGGCTCTTGAATGAGTTTTGGCTACCCCTAAGAGAGGTTTAGGCCAAAATGGCCAATTTGAGATATTTATATGTAACCTAATGGTTATTTTAAACTTTCTACTCTCCCCTAAAATTAATAAAATGTATTATAAGGATATCATGATGCCAAGAGTAAAGCTAGACACCTTTAGGGTTCACATTTAGTTATAGGCCTAGTCTGCATATATTGTGTATCTAAGTATGTGATCACTTTTAAGTGATCCTAATGGTTTTGGATACTTATCTAATATTTTTTTACATCTAATTAAATTTTAAATATTACCTAAAATTCACCCAAGGATCTTTCATTCATCTTTTTTTCCATTCATACATTAGGCCTACAGACTGCATGTTTCTAAAGTACCCTCTATTTAAGACAAATAGAGGATACTTCCCCTATTGGTTTGGATCAAATTAGGGCATGATGAGTTTTTTTAGGTCATGATAACCTTATGTACTAAGTATCAAATCTTGGTCATACCTTTAGATCCTCTAAATGTCTCAAACTCTCAATACTAATTTCCTAAAATAGTGACTATGTGTAAGGTTTTTGGTTGAGTCTAAGAACTATGAGTTATGGCTGTCTCTATTCTTATTTGACTTTGAGAATAACCTAGAAGAATTATGACATCCATATTAGGGTTAAATACATGTGATCACCTTCAGCCTATGTCTTTTTCTATCAACCAAACTTGTATTTTCCATTATCATGAGATTGGTATGTATATGGGCCTAACTATAGATGTTCATTAGGTGCGTCAAGGGATGCCTATAGGTGTGTATTAGTGTCTAATATTTATGTTTACATGTTATAATTCCATATTATACCAATAAGACAATTTCATCTAAATTTATTTTCATCAACCAAAATTCATCCTTTATCGTCTTAGACTAATCTATTCTCTAATTCTAAATTATAGGTATCCATACTTCAAAGATTTCCTATAGGTATAGATTCTTGCCTTAAACACTATGTTTCCATCCCTTTGATTACTATTTGGGTCATTAAGGTCACTTCATAACTTGTATGAACTCATTTATTCCATGTAACCATGCATCATTCCTTGTCATCAACACCATTAGTGTTACAAGTTATAGGTCAATTTGGTCCCAATTACACTGTATTTTATTGCATATCTTCAGTAAAATCTTGGATGGTTTGAAAGTTCATTTACCATCACTCTCTCTTGACTAGATACCTTATCTTTAGAATTTTTTTTCTAATACTAGGCCTAATATAAAATAAGGAAACACTAATCCTATCTATACCTTATAGATATTCACCAAAAGAAAGCACTATGCTGAGAAAATTTTCATTTTAGAGAAGTTAAGGTGACATCTCCACCAAGCAAATTTTCCACCCCTACAACTCTTTGAGTTTTAACGAAGGGTCTAAGTGAGGATTTGACTATGTTTTAACATTTCTAAGCTTTCAACCCAACCTCAAACATTGCAAGGCTCCAACACGAAGATCACATTTTTAGCAACCACTATTTGAACATTCCAACATAGTCCTATAGGTGACTATTTCAAGACTTCTTGACTGTGCTTATGTCTTAGGCCTATTACTCCACCAATGGTAGTCTTGAATAAAAAATTCCAATATAAAAACCAATTACCATGATCTAAAGGGAAAAACATATGTGTACTATCTTGATCTTGAAGCCACTAAAAGAAGAACAAAACACTGCAATTGATGAAAAAATGTTCTACAAACTAATGATGTTTGCTCTTAGCACAAAGAAGATGGTATTTATAATCATTTTCCATTCATACATGAGAAAACAACTAAGACCTATATTAAAATAATGTAAGTTTTCCACCAACCTACATACACTAAATAGTTCACATAAATCGATGCAAAATATGAGAAAAATTGTGGTACTAGGGTTATGCAAGTAGTTTGGAGTCACTAAAAATCTTAATGATGGTTCATGAAGCAAAAAACACCAATAATATAACTATGTACATGGGATGGAAGACCAAATGTACTAATACCACTGACCAAGTTCACTCACTTTAACTCTACTCCTCCTATCCATACTGACTAAAAATCAGTTGACCTTGTAGACTTGCCCAAGAGAGTGATAAGAGAGAGAAGTTAGTTTTTGGAAGTTTTGGACATGTGAAAGTTACTCAATCTTTAAAATTACTTTTGGGGATATAAATTGACTCTTTTAAAGTCCTCCCACATTCCATGTGTGTCACTAAGGTTGTACATCTATATAAATTTTCCTATTTTGTAGTGATCTCCTCCTTTCCATGTTGAACCTGTCACATTTTTAGTTTCAAACATCTCCCTAAAATTATATGACATATTTTACATTAGTATACATCTTGAAAAAAATAACTTTATGAAAATTATGTATAACTCTATTAAATGACCCAAAATATGGCCTAAGATGACATAAGACAAGGTGATCAAATATGACCAAGACTAAACATATTATATGACCTTATTTAAGACCATGATGCACATTTTTCAACCTAGGATATCCTATGAAAGTTTAAACTATATATTGGGTTCACCTAATTTGACTTGGGGTCAAATTAGTCAATATTACCCTCACCTCCAAGTCTAGCACATATCATTATTCTTCCTACTTAATAGGAAAATATATTTACGTTAGCAAACACATTAAGTCCTAGAATTTGAACCTCAACTCTAATACCACAATGTAACAACCTCACTAGGTTTTAATAGAAGAGGGTAATTATTTATTATTAAATAATTACACAAATTTAACTAGCATATTCCATCACTATGAAACATAAAAGAGTGATATTTAATAATACATTAGTTTCAGCTAATCATAGAAATGTATAAATATAATATATTTATTTAATGATCACAATCATATTATTAATATCAAGAATAGGTACAATGTTGATTATATAAATAAATATTGCATTTAATTAATAAAAGTATTATTAAAAATTTATCCATAACTAATACAAGATTATAGCCAACTATTGTAATTGCACATATGAATAGAAAGTATAGTTTCAGCATAATAATGTCTTAATAATAATATACAATGATACAAGGTTCCATGAAGCATGCGAGTCTCAATGGACTCATAATATCCATAATTAATCTCAAGTGTAGTCTCTAGTGTAATACTATTGAGGGGAGGGAGAGCATCATCTGAGTGCTTTTCTACACCAACCACAGACTGTTGATCCCCCGCACAATCTCCCTACTAGGGAATGCCCCTCCCTTCATAGATGGGTAGATAATGATGATGTGAGAATATAGAGTGACAAACTAGAACTTGTGTGTTGTAAGATAAATAATACATGATGTATACCATAAAGAAACCCATTCTAACATGATATTGTACATACACGTAAATGAAATCAAATAGATAAAATGACAATGTTTAACTATAAACAGTACTTTAGACAATGTTTTCATATAGTCATTGATCACTAGGATCAGTCAATTTCATACAAACCACTCATTTGGATTACACCTTATCTATGCATTAGTGACACTAGTTAGGTGAGTGGAATATATCACACTACTTATCTAGGGTCACTAATGTGAGATTTGGTCTATATATAATATAAAAACTAATAGATTCATACAAAATATTCTATATATGTAGATAATTATTTTATAAACAAGGAAATATCTAATACATTCATTTAGACTATCAAATGCAATGTAATGAATCCAAAACATCTAATTTATTACTATAATTATAAACAAATTTCAGAAATAGTCTTCAATAAAATCATACCATCTGGCTAAGAAATATATCTAGACATCAAGTTATCAAATATTATCATGTAACTTCAAGTGTTATGTTATCCATGTAAATAACATTAATTAATATCTTATTTATTTCTATATTTCTATATACCTAAGGTACAATAATAGGCCATTCTAAACACTAATAATCATTACGTTTCATTTCTATTAGCAATATATAAACTTCCCATAAAATCATTCAATGAAAATATAGATAGAGCTAAATATTCTCAAATGCTTCAAACCAGAAGTACCCTAAAGTTTTCAATTTAACTTCTATGTTCAAACATATTAAGGTAAATAAACAAGCATTTATAATTTTTTGATAATGCATATGAGATGTACAATCATCATTCAAAACATGAATATATATATATATATATATATATATATATATATATATATATATATAGACACACAAACACACACACACACACACACACACACACACATATGGTATACTCATAATTAGAAAAAGTATCATATTATTAAATTATGAGTATCACAAATGTATATATTTAAATGCATATAAATACAATGTTGTATTTAATTTCTTTCCATAACCAATAACATATTTACCTAATCAATAGAATATGCATATTGGCTATGGTATACCTGAATTCAAATAATAAGTATTACATATGTAATATGCATTGTCAATTTCCTAGATGTACTAATATGTCTTGATTCTTCAATAAATGTTAAATTCTAACTTATACAACTGTAACTATGTCCCAATTATCTTGAAATGCATACTAGATCCCCATAATGCATATAATCAAAATCACTCTCAGCCATATCTAAAGATAAAGCTAGTTCATTATATATAGATATATTTCTAAAAACACATAGTCATGACATGCTAACAAGTAATATGCATAACAAGTAATATTCCCTATTTATTTACCGAAGGTTTAAATTTGACCCACAAAACACACAAAAAATTCCTCATTTAATTTGCATAACTTATGATTTTCATAGAATGCAAAAAATATTTCACCTCATACTAGGGTTTGTCAAACTTAATATATACTATGGCAACTAAATTTGGTTTTCATATCCACAACTAAGGTTTGATGGGTTATATGTCTAGTTTTATGGATCGTCGATCCATCCATAACAACAATAAAACCAAAACCCATATTAAAATCTCAAACATTTATTCATACAAAGCCAAAAATGAATGAAAATTGATAGACCAACTTGGTATATCATTCTCTTCAATTTTCACTTGAACCCCTTTTTTTCATTTCTCCTTTTATTTCTTCCTCTTCTATAGTGTCCCCACAAACATTATCATCTTTCCATTATATTCTCCTGCATGCTAACCAACCTCTGCAATTTCTCCCACTAACTAAAAATGAGCTCGGTGAAGAGAGTTCCATGCAACTCAAACAACAATGTTTAATTTTCATGGTTCTTGAATACCCAAGTCAATGCCATTAACCCTAATTCAAGAACTTTCCAAATAATATATCCTTTAAACATTATTAATCTAATTACCATCGATTTTCAAAAGTCATTCAAATATTATGATTCCAATAATAATAATGTTGACTTATCACAAAGGTGATTAACAAAGCATCAAATACACTATGATTTTTACCAAATCAAATGATGTTACCAATAATCATTAAAAAATGAAACTCCAAAATAATATTGACTTATCTCAAAGACAAATTTAAAATTAGAACCTTATTTGAACATAATGACTTCCCATTAATCATCATCCAATATAACTATTATTATCAATTAAAATTATTTTTCCTAGTTAAAATGACATGGAATTTAGCATAATATTTAACAATCAATCTTAATACACTAGTCAAAGTAGGCAATAGAGTCTATACTACCAATATAGAAATGTATTAAGACATTACAATATCAAAGACACTCAATTACACCCATATACAACAACAAGTCATAATAAGTACATACATGGATTTAATTACTCGTTATTGCAAAATCACACACGAGATAAGCTAAGTACAATAATCATAAGTGTAACACACAACTATATTAACATGAGTATCAAGCAAAAATCAATATCACAACTGAAAGCATACTAAAAGTCATTCAAATTTATATAACACATTAGCAATCAAAGACATACTAAAATATATGTAAATAAAACACTAATCAAATCATAGTAAACTATCATGTTGTGTGTGGGTTTCTAGTTTCAATTTGTCATCCCCCAATACCTTCATCTATGCCACCCTCTTTGATGATGCCCTCCCTCTTTCACACTCTAAGGGATGGATATATCTTGCATACACCTCAAAATAATGAAGGTAGTTAGCCCAAAATAATATAAAATCCATAATATATTATTCTAATAAACTAAACAAACATGATCATTATGTACATATTATGGAAGTACAACTAACTCCATAGTTAACAATCATATAAATTAAGCAACTTATAACTATCCATACATAAACATTTGAAATATAGCTTAACCAAAATAGTAATTAACCAAAAATTAAACCATAAAATTTTCTAATCAATAGCTTATTAGGTCTATAGATGAATTGGGATGTGAGAATTCATTAACATGGAACTAACACATAGATGTCAAGGAGCCAATAGAACAAGTAGGTTCCAGAAATGTTTTTATATTTTTTGTATTTTTAAAATGTAAAATGGGGAGGATATATTATTATCCCATCCAAAGTGTGATCATATATATCTTCCCATTGTTAACCTAGTGTACTAATTTGGTGACGCTATTGAGGAACATGAATAGGAGCAATATATGTCACTATAGTGTTTTTGATGCTTTGAATATCTAAAATAAGATTATGTGGTCTTGGAAAAATAATAGGATTAGGGGTTAGTGTAACCCATCATTGAGTTTTTTATGGTTTATATAGAATAGAAGTAATAAAAACATGTGTAGCTTGTCTAGATATGTAAACATGGTGTGTAGTAGATGAGCATTCCATGGAATCCACTATATGTATTTAATGTAATGGTGTCTTAAGTATTGGTTTCCTAATAAATGGGATTTCTTGTTTCTTACATTTTTACAATGGATTAACCTTAGTAGGTTTGATAGTTAGTTTCCTAGGTATAATTATGTTTTGTTCAATAAGATGTTCATATGGGATTTTAGAAACTATAATTACTTGATTGACATGGAAGTATTTAATACAACTATGAACTATATAAGGTATTTATTAAATTTTATGGATATAAGGTATTCCCAATAACATATCAAATATGCCTATGGAAGGTATACCTAAAAAGGTAGTAACCACATGTGCAAGACCCACTTGTAAAGGTAGGTCAATCTTGTCAAGAATATTTTGGGAGGTCCCATCAAATGCTATAATTGATTTAGTAGAAAGATGAAAATTGTGATGAGTATATCCCAAGTGCATAATTAGTTTCAAGGTCCAAACTTTATCTATTGCACCATTATCAATCATAACACTACATATAGGTTTTTATCAAGGTATGTTTGAATGAATAAATAATTAAGATCAAATTCATCATTTGTATTCTCAATGTCATCAAAATAAATAGAGGGTATCTAAACCATAGGAGGTATATGTTATGTATAAGTACCAATAATATCATATAATGGGTGCCCATAATGTGATGAAGGAGGATGTGAATTATATGCCATTTTCACTTTTGGTTCCTTCTTAGAATGGTCTTGCAAAGTATTATTAAATATTTTCTATTTGTGGTGATCACCAGGTTGTGAACCCAATTCCTTTGGAGGATCATAAAATTTAATCTTTTGGTCATCAATAAGGTCTTATATTTTATGATTCAAGTTAAAACATCTATTCATAGAATGTCATGGTCCTTGGTGATAATCACAATAAACCTTCACATTATATCCTTTGGGTAGAGGTCTATTTATATCAATCTCTATAGGATGAGGGAGAGATATAAGATGACACTCTACTAACTATGAGAGTAGTGAGGCATGAGACTCAAGTAAGTGTGTAAATTGTCTCTTTAGTACATTAGATAAGATAAGCCTATTAGGCTGCTATGAAATTACATTAACCATGTTGGTTATTTCCTTTTTAAGCTCAAGAGGTTTCACATTATAACTTGGTTTTAATGTAAATTTGGTACTATATGTAGATGCAATTGGTGTGTTTGATACATATTTGAGCTTATTTAAGGAAATAAGATTCATTTCATGATATCGTATAACATAGCACAGGTCATCAAAAGATTTAAACTTCTTGAAAATAATTGACTCATGTAAAGGAACAAGCAACATTTTCTTGTATATGTTTTGTAACTCCTTATCTACCATAGGGTTGGTCATTTTAGCTAACATATTCTTGTACCTCAAGATATATTCATTGATAGGTTCATTTGTCTCTTGTTTTATTTTGGCAATTTGATCATAGGAAACATTTTTGGAAATACTAATTGAAAAGTGTGCTAAAAATTGATTTGCAAGTAGTTTGAATGCTTTCATATATTGGAGAGGTAAGTCATATAACCACCTCAAAGAATAGTCCTTGAGGCTTCTTGGACATAATTTGGTCAAAATTTTATCATTGGAAGCATAATCAAGGCATGCTACATAAAATTTCTAAGATATTATTAAGGATCACCCTTGCCGTCATAAAATATGAAATTAGGTGCAAAAAAATAAGTTGATAAAGGGTGTAAATATATCTCAAGTGCAATAGGGTTATAAAACACATCTTGGTAATCAAGATCATTAAGATACTTTAAAGAATTTTTTTCAACGTTTGTTACCTTGTCCTCTAAGGTATTTATAATGTTGGTTGAATATTTTGTCGATCAGCGTACTGATAAATAAATAGGTCTGATCAGCCAAAGTAGGAAGATTAGTCATCCAAATGTGTAGGTTTACCACATCAGAAGGGGACTGATCTCTCCTCTCATCAAGGGGAGGTTCCTTATAGATAGGTTATATATATATATATATATAGGAAATAATACTCAAGGGTAGGACAAACCATCCATCTCTCTTTCTTTAGAGATGATGTGTGTGGATCAAAGGAGAAACTCAAGGAAAATGACAAAAAGTACTCTTCTTTCAGAAGTACTATTCAGCAAGCCACAAGAATACTCCAGGTAGTAATAGTAAAATGTAACAAAGGATGTAATAACCAAAAAATCGAGATGCAACACAAAGTCTATGCCTGAATTTCTCAAGAGTAAGATATGAAGGACAATGAGGGCACAAATATGCCCCAAGGTTCTTTACATAGAAATGAAAAGAAAACACACTAAAGGAAATTATGGAGGCAAAAAGTATCTCCACAATTGACTCTTCAAGACACCTTCTTGACTACTGTCACTAATTCTACTTGTTGAATTAAAGGAATAGAAGATATATTGAAGAAAAAGACATAAGAACAGTTTCTTCAATAACAGAGATATTACAACACAAAGTCTAAAAAACCACTTGCTTTCTTATTCCAATAACAAAATATGATAAACAAACTAAGCTCAAAGTCTTAGAAGTGTCTTTCAATTTGGGCAGAGTTTCATTTTGATTATCAAAAAGAGATCAATTTACAATAAAAGAGAGTCCCATATATAGCCTCTTCAAGAAGGACTCAGGATCATTAACACATCATATTGCATTGGAATATATTAGGAAGATAGGCTAGAACTTAGGGGCATTTACCCATTTGATTTTATCAATGTAGAGAAACAAGTCACGCTATTGAAAGTTTGCAACTTTCAATGTCCACCTAGCGATCTGATCCTACCTTCATCTTTCCTCCTTTCTTGGTTAATTGAATCGGGTCTTGGATTCAATTTGCTGTTCTATTCCCTCCTCACTTTCTACTGGTCTTGGCCTTAAATCCTATGAATTCATTTAGGTTTTTGGGTTCAAAGGATCAATGGATATTTTATAAGCTTTAAAATTGATGTTCACGCACCCATCACTATGTTTTCAATGGCTAGTTAGTTGTCTTGAATTTGACGTCTTCGAGCGCGTCACCCTTTGGCCCTTCTTTGGATTTTCTATTTGACACTTTTTTGGAAATAAATTACCCTTTTAAGCCTTAAGAAATAACCAGATTTGGGTTGGGAAGAGCCCCCTACAAGGGTATCTACCCTTTGGGTCAGTCTTCAGATGGCTTTTAGGCTTCTTTATTCTGGCGGGTCACTAAAGTTCTTACTTAAAATTTCTTATTTCATGTCTTCCCAAAGGGAAGGTGACCCTTCAAATTCAATGAATTATCCTTTAATTTGGCAGTCGAGAGTCCCCCACAAGGGCACCTACCCTTCAGGGTCCTTCGACAACCTTTTCTTTAGTGGACTATTCATCAGGCTTTCCTGCAGACAATTCCCACGAGTATTTTCCTTGGGCTTTATTCATGGGCAAATTCCCACAGACAAAAATTCCATGGAAATTTCCCATGAAAAAAAGTCTGTGGAATGTTCAATCACTTTGCCTTTGTTTCTTTGTAAATTTCTTTGGGCTTTTTGCCTACAGCCGCTTTCTTGAATTCCTTCAGACTTTTTGTCCAAAGGAATTCCTTCAGACAAAAAGTCCGAAGGAATTTATGCCTTTTATCTACCTTAGTCATTTTTGAATTTTGAAAGAATTACCTTTGTGGCCTCCTTCAAAAATGACCCTTTTGAAGGGTGTTTTTGTCAACCAAGTGCCCTCCACAAGGGCACTTGTCCTTCAGGAGGCTCTTTAAACTTTTGCATTTGAACTGCCCCTTTGAACCAAGGTGATGAACCAACTATTGAACCATTAGATTGAACCACTTAGTTTAACCATAATGGTTTAATCTGATGAACCCTTTAATTGAACCAAGTCTTTGAACCAAGCAAATGAAGCAAATCCTTGAACCAAGTTGATGAACCAACTATTGAACCACTTCATTGAACCAAGCTTTGAACCAAAATGGTTCAAGCTGATGGTTCAAGCCGATGGTTCAATTGAATGATCCAAGCCTTTGAACCATTTGTTCTAACTAACCGTTGAACCAAGTCTTGGTTCAATGGTTCAAACAAAGCCTTGAACCATGTGACGAACCATTTGATTGAACCAAAGGATGAACCAAAATGTTGAAACAAAGCAGATGAACTAATCAAACTGAAAGCGTTAAACTGATTGAACCTTGAACTCATTGAACCTTTGAACCAAAGTGGTTCAACGGTTCAACAATTCAGTGGTTCAAGCCTCTTTTGCTTCAATGCTTGCCGATAGACATTTTTGATTGAACCAAGGCACTGAACCAATCCTGAAAATGACCAAGTGTTAGAAACTAATTCTTTTGGTGGAACCCGCCTGTAGAAGCCTATGAACCTATAAAAATGAACCTACCTACAGAGTTCATAGAAACCAAGTCCATAGTTTTCTCTAACCTTGAAAGAGTCCGTAGATTTCAACCTTTAAAGCCCATAAATTTAAGCCTATAGAGTTCGTAGATTTAAGCCTGTAGAGTCTGTAGATTTCTAAGAAGCTTGAAAACTAAGGAATTTGAATGCCCAGGACAAATTTTGAAAAGGGAAGAGACAATTTTGGTCTATAAGACCAAAATAGTTCAAATGTTGTCCCAAAAATGAATGATATTTTTGGGGGGCAAAAACTGTCTCCAGTTGGGGAACTTCTGTCAATTACAAAAAGAATTGAAAGGAGTAGAATCTAAAATCTCCAGTGTCTTCATGTGTACCATTGGGTTATGGAGTCATGCTACCCAAAAATGAAAGGCATAAAAAATGGAAACAAATAAAACAAAATAGAATTAAAAACTATACAAATGTACATATATACAGATGGATTGATCTGATACTTTAAGAATTGAAGTATTTCAGATGCTACTTCTTGAGAGATAGTGGAAATAGTGCTCTATTCTGATAAACTAGCAAGAAGCCATTTTTCCCACAAAAATGGTGATGGGCAAATGGAGCTCTCCACTAGGAAACCAATTTTCTGTGTCTTCCTGTTGGCCTTTTCTTCTTCTTGTTCCAAGGTAGGATGTGGTCTTCAAACTGGAAACCATAACTCCTTGCTTTCTTAGTGAAGGGTTCCTTTGCCTAATTTTGATTTGTAGTAGCATGGTCCATTACCATAATTGATTGTTCTTCTAGTTCGATCCAACACATGATTGGATTTTCCACATCAAACTCTTGACAAATTATCAGCTTAGCATCTCTTTTGATGTGAAGGAGTTTGATTTCTTCATCTTGAGCAATCTTCAATCTGAGCAATAGAGATTCACATCCAGCTATGTTGTTGGTGTTACTGACTTGCAAATTACATGAAGGAATAATATCTCTTTGAGGAGATATCAACACAGTCCCAACTTCATCATTGGTGGAAGAATTATTGTCATCATCAGAAGCTAATCTCTTATCAGATTTCTCTTCATTAGAGATGGAAGATCCTTCCTTGTTTATACTACACCCTACCAATTCTCTTGAAGTCTTGTTTGGATCAATTCCTGGATTTTTAGCTATAGGAATTTCATCTATAGAAACATGAACATCCTCTGTGGTAAATAAATAATTACCCCTACCTAAAGACTCAAACAAAATTTGTGCTACAGGGACTGATGTTTGGATGACCACATATTTTGCCTCTTTTTCAGGGATCAATCTCTTCATTACACCTTGGACAGGGATCCTTGCTTTAGATAGGTCCATGCTTATTTCTCTTCCCACATCCTTGAATAAATTTCATCCAAGAAAAATGCCATAGGATGATGGGACGTCAGCCACCAAGACAGTCATCCTGATTATTTTGTCTAGAAAGGTTGCCAATGTAAATTAGGCATCTTTGATTTGCCCCAACAATGATACTTGCTTGTTCTCCATGGAGAAACATCTCCTAAATGTCTTGGTCAGTGTGAGACCCAAAGACTCAGCTACTTTAGCAGGCATGACATTGTCAGATGCCCCAGAATCAATGATGCAATTGTTGAGCTGATAACCATTTATCAATAAGGAAACATAGAAAGGTTCTATTTTCCTAGGAGTAGTTGGGGGAGTAATGACCAAATTATTTGGAATAGGCATGTTCTTTAGAGAATCAAGAATTATTTTTTTAGATTATTTCCCTGCAGGGATGGTCTAGTTCTTGACACATTGGACCAACTTATCCAATTGATCAAGATTGGACTACAAGTATTCAAATTCAGACATTTGTATTTTGGTCTTTTTGACATGATCAATTATGTCAAATGACTAAATTAGACTGAGAATAGAGGAAGACATTTCAACCTTTTGGGTTTTAGGAGGGATGGGAGGAGGGCTAGTTTGTGAAATGGGAGTAAAAGGTAAAGGTGAAATTGATGTACTTACATTTTGAGTGATCACCGAATCCTTTAACTAAAAAGGAAGAGGGCTTCCATGCTTATAAATCACAACTGCGGGTTGAGGTTGCTCCTCTATCTTCCCTTTATCAGCTTGCTAGATTGATTGGTTCTTGGATCTAGTAAACACTACATATGATCCATCAATAGCTTCTCCTTTGCTTTCAAGTTCATCCTGGTAGTTTAGGAAACCAATGTGGGAGTCACCAACTGATTCTTCTTGATTGTCTTCAAGGAGATTAGCGTCATATTCTTGATTCAATTTAGGCTGGAAAGAGAACTCTGATTCTACTTCAAGATATCCCATTGTTGAATTTTTTGGAGGAGCTTCCAGGGTAAGTTTCCCTTGTGGAGGAGGAAGGCGATTCTGTTGCCCTTGATTCCTGGCAGCATTGCCCTGATATGACTAATTTGGGAATGTCCTTCTTGGCATATATTTGTATGAAGGGGTAGAAGACATTCCTTGCACCATTTGCCTTTTCAAGGCTAGCACTTCATTTTCTAGCTTTTGCACCATTGGATTAGTGGTGCCTATAGATGCATATTCAGAAGATGATTAAGGTTTATTTCTATTTAGATTTCTTCTTATTTTCCCTACTAAGATGAGATCATCGTCTACCTCAGTGGCCAAAAGTTGAGCTGTAGCAAGATCTATTTGTCTAACACGTCTCAAGAGAAAACTTACTTTAGGTAACTAAAAATTAATGAAAAAGCATTTGATATTCTCAGCTATAGGTTGAGCTATTACAGGGATTTTGTTCCTCAATTTGTCAAATTTAGCTATGAAATCCCTCATAGGCTCATGAGGCTCTTTCTTCATCTACGTAAGTTGAGCCAAAAGTGCATGTGCATCTTTTACAGGTTTGAATCTGGCTTCAAACTTAAATTTTAGAGAATTCCAATCAGTCACTGACCGAGCCTATAGATGATAAAAACTAATCTACAGTAGCACCTTGTAGTGTCTCCATAAAAATCCTGACTGCTACATCTTAAAATTTTACTTCGATTACTCCACAAGCTATGCTGAAGGCTGTAATGTGTTCATTAGGATGAAGTTTCCCATCACCATAGAATTTGGGGAAATTATTCCTTGAATTACATGAAAGCTCATGTAGAGGTGGATTAAGATTGAGAGGACCAAAAGCATTACCCCAAGGGCCTTGAACTACCATTGTAGGATTATGAAAAGGAGGGATAACAAATCTTAGAGGGGTAATTATAGGTAAAGATTTATCAACAATAGAAGTAGATACTTTGTCTGTTAATGGAGATCTAACTTTAGTAAGAGGAAAACTCTTGGTTCATTGGAGATGAGATGGTGAAGGAAACATATAAAAATCACTCTGTTGTACCAACTCGAATATAGGGTC
Organism: Torreya grandis; assembly: GCA_037957365.1. NCBI lineage: Eukaryota > Viridiplantae > Streptophyta > Pinopsida > Cupressales > Taxaceae > Torreya > Torreya grandis. The sequence goes on along the minus strand of JARHVA010000261.1, from coordinate 1,046,041 downwards.
AATGATACCTTTAGCCCTTTGGCTTCATGTATACCTGGAATCTGTTAGATTGTGAAACAAAAAAGGAAAAGAATTGACATTGCTTCAGTTAAAGCTTGAGGCTTTAAACTGTGCATTCTTTCCTAGTTAGTGTGGAGGTGAATGGATAGATTATAAATAGATAATGGATTTTATATTCCCCAGCGGAATCGCCAAAAACTGTTGGTTGAATATTTTGTCGATCAGTGTACTGATAAAAAATTAGGTTTGATCAGCCAAAGTAAGAAGATTAGTCATCCAAATGTGTAGGTTTACCACATCAGAAGGGGATTGATGTCTCCTCTCATCAAGGGGAGGTTCCCTATAGATAGGCTATATATATATATATATGTATATATATATATATGTATATATATATATATATGTATATATATATATGTATATATATATATGTATATATATATATATGTATATATATATATATGTATATATATATATATATATATATATAGGAAATAATACTCAAGGGTAAGACAAACCATCCATCTCTCTTTCTTCAGAGATGATGTGTGTGGATCAAAGGAGAAACTAAGTAAGGAGATTAGTCATCCAAATGTGTAGGTTTACCACATCAGAAGGGGATTGATGTCTCCTCTCATCAAGGGGAGGTTCCCTATAGATAGGCTATATATATATATATATATGTATATATATATATATATATGTATATATATATGTATATATATATATATATATATATATATATATATAGGAAATAATACTCAAGGGTAAGACAAACCATCCATCTCTCTTTCTTCAGAGATGATGTGTGTGGATCAAAGGAGAAACTTAAGGAAAATGATAGAAAGCACTCTTCTTTTAGAAGTACTATTAAACAAGTCACAAGAATACTCCAGGTAGTAATAGAAAAATGTAACAAAGGATGTAATATCCAATAAATCGAGATGCAGCACAAAGTCTATGCCTGAATTTCTCAAGAGTAAGATACGAAGGACAATGAGGGCAAAAAGTCACCCCAAGGTTCTTTACATAGAAATGAAAAGAAAACACACTAAAGGAAAATATAGAGGCACAAAGTCTCTCCATAGTTAACTCTTCAGGACACCTTCTTGACTGTTGTCGCTAATTCTGCTTGCTAAATTAAAGGAATAAAAGATATATTGAAGAAAAAGACATAAGAATAGTTTCCTCAACAATAAAGATATTACAGCACAAAGTCTAAAAAACCACTTACTTTCTTATTCCAATAACAAAATATGATAAACAAACTAAGCTCAAAGTCTCAGAAGTGTCTTTTAATTTGGGCAGAGTTTCGTTCTAATTGTCAAAAAGACATCAATTTACAATAAAATAGATTCCCTTATATAGCCTCTTCAAGAAGGACTCAGGAACAATAACACATCATATTGCATTAGAATATGTTAAGAAGATAGGTTAGAACTTAGGGGCATTTACCCATTTTATTTTATCAATGCACAGAAATAAGTCACACTATTGAAAGTTTGCAACTTTCAATGTCCACCTGGCGATCTGATCCTACCTTCATCTTTCCTCCTTTCCTAGTTAATTGAATCAGGTCCTAGATTCAATTTACTATTCTATTCCCTCCTCACTTTCTACTGGTCTTGGCCTTAAAGCCTATGAATGCATTCAGGTCTGTAGGTTCAAAGGATCAATGACTATTTTATGAGCTTTAAAATTGATGTTCGCATGCCCATCACTATGTTCTTAACAGCTAGTTTGTTGTCTTTAATTTGACGTCTTCGGGCGCGTCACCCCTTGGTCCTTATTTAGCTTTTCTATTTGGCACTTTTTTGGAAAGAAACTACCCTTTCCAGCCCTAAGAAATTACTTGCTTTGGGTCGAGAAGAGCCCCTCGCAAGGGTATCTACCCTTCAGGTCGGTCTTCAGATGGCTTTCTGGCTTCTTTATTCTGGTGGTTGGCTAGAGTTCTTCCTTCAGATTTCTTGTTTCATGTCTTACCAAAGGGAAGGTGACCCTTCAGCTTCAGGGAAGTATCCTTTAATTTGGCAACCAAGAGTCCCCCACAAAGGCACCTTCCCTTTGGGGTCCTTTGACGGACTTTTCTTTAGTGGACTATTTGTCGGGCTTTCTTGCAGACAATTCCCACGGGTATTTTCCCTAGGCTTTCTCCGTGGGAAAATTCCTGCAGACAAAAAGTCTAGGGACAAATTCCCACAGACAAAAAGTCCACAAAAATTTCCCATGAACAAAAGTCCATGGAATGTTTAATCACTTTGCCTTTGTTTCTTTGTAAATTTCTTCAGGCTTTCTGCCCGCAGCTGCTTTCCCAAATTCCTTCAAACTTTTTGTCCAAAGGAATTCCTTCAGACAAAAAGTCTGAAGGAATTTATGCCTTTATCTACCTTAGTATTTTTTGAATTCTAAAAGAATTACCTTTGTGGCCTCCTTCGAAAATGACCCTTTCGAAGGGTGTTTTTGTCAACAAAATGCCCTCCACAAGGGTACTTGTCCTTTGGAAGGCTCTTTGAACTTTTGCATTTGAACCACTCCTTTGAACCAAGGTGATGAAATAAATGTTGAACCATTTGATTGAACTACTTGGTTGAACCAAACATTAAACCACTTGGTTGAACCAAAATGGTTCAATCCGATAAACCCTTTGATTGAACCAGGTCTTTGAACCAAGTGAATGAAGCAAAGCCTTGAACCAAGCCGATGAACCAACTATTGAACCACTTCGTTGTACCAATTGGTTGAACCAAGCTTTGAACCAAAATGGTTCAAGCTGATGGTTCAATCCAATGGTTCAATTGAATGAACCAAGCCTTTGAACCATTTGTTTGAACCAACCGTTGAACCAAGTTTTGGTTCAATGGTTCAAACAAAGCCTTAAACCATGTGACAAACCATTTGATTGAACCAAAGGATGAACCAAAACATTGAAATAAAGCAAATAAACTGATCAAAATGAAAGCATTAAATCATTTGAACCTTGAACTTGTTGAACCTTTGAACCAAGGTGGTTCAATGGTTTAAGGGTTCAGTGGTTCAAGCCTCTTTTACTTGAATTCTTGCCGATAGACATTTTTTATTGAACCAAGGCACTGAACCAATCCTAAAAATGACCAAGTGTTAGAAACTAATTCTTTTGGTTGAACCCACTTGCAGAAGCCTTTGAACCTGTAGAAATGAACCTACCTACAGAGTTTGTAGAAACCAAGTCTGTAGTTTTCTCTAACCTTGAAAGAGTCTGTAGATTTCAACCTGTAAAGCCCATAGATTTAAGCCTGTAGAGTCCATAAATTTTTGAGAAGCTTGAAAACTGAGGAATTTGAATGCCCAAGACAAATTTTGAAAAGGGAAGAGACAATTTTGGTCTGTAGGACCAAAATAGTTCAGATGTTGTCCCAAAAATGAGTGATATTTTTGGGGGACAACATATAACTTGAAGGAGTGTTTAAACTTTGGACCCATTGGGATTTATTTCATCAAGTTTAGTAGTCACCAAAGGGGATGCAAACATGATTTGAGTACTAATAGTCATTAGAACTAGTATTTGAGTTGAAACTATTGGTAATTCCATGGTAGATGTAGAAATAGTAGCTTCTTGAAACAAAGGTTAGAAGACATAATTTATGCCTCCACTAGATATATGTGGATTGATAGGTATGGAATCAATTATATTACCTTCTAAGGTCTCACCATCACTAGGTGAGGAGCCTTAGTTTTATCATGTTGACTTATTTCATCTCTTATAACATACAAAAATGCATCCATTAAACTCTTTTTATTATTGAGATGATTAATCAATGATTCTTTATCTTCCATTTAGAATAGGGGTTTTTTCACTAACATTTTCCATTACTTCACAAATTAAAATTTTAAAATCTGTAAGAAAGCCAACAATCAAGAAAAAATAGAAAACCCTAATTGACCTAGGGTTTGATGTTCAAAGACTGGGTTCACCATATGTTTAACCCTAAATTTGTTATAATAGTCCTTATTTTAGTAGATAAGGTTAAGAATATAGAAATGATAATGCACAAGGGTGATGATTAGATCTGTAACATGCCAATTAGATGATAAACTCATATATAAACATACACTAAATTTATTAACTAAGGTAGGCTAAAAATAATAATTAAAACTATGTTAAGTAGATAATTAACAAAGATTAATGTATTTATCTTGTTATAGTGCTAATTCAAATCTAGATCTAGATAGGCAAGAAGCAGACTAAAATAAGTTTCTATAAAAATCATTAGATTTTAATTTGGATGATTTTGGGGCTGTGGACACTAATATCATCCTAGGATGGTAGCATCAATACTAATATTTGAACCTAACATAAGTGTCATAAATGGAATATTTGTTGGAAAAGGATGAAACCACCTAGATTATTTTGCTTTTAAATTTAACTTCACTCCATTCCATTCATATCTAGGTCATGGATAATCATTCCTCATGAATTTACAAAACTCTAGTTCTTCATATTCAAGGTGAACTTGGGGGAAAATGGGTTAGTGGGCACATGATGTCAATCTAATGCCAACGAATCTTCTTTTAATGAGCACTCCCTAAATAGCCAATACTCCAAAGATGGCCTTAAATTGATGTAGTTATCCTTATATGTTAGCTTGTGTGTGAATCATGTAATATATTCAAAATAAGTACAATAATGACCTAGCTTGTAACTTGGAAAATCAAGATCTTGGGATGTTCTTTCAGTACTTCATACTTGTAGATGTGTTTTCACTATGACTAGTATAGAAATAGGGAAGTTTTATTCAATTTAATGATTGATAGAGTTTTTTTATAAGTTACCTTCGTTTATTTTGGTTTTTAGAGGTGAGGAATGAATGAGGGTTGATCTTGTATTTATATTAATCTCTTTGGAGAAATAACTCACATTAAATCACTTAGGCTAACCATTAGGATACATTTTATTTACAAATTGGATGACTTTAGGGCATTGGACACTTGCATCAGGTTAGGAGACTAGCATCGATGCTAATGTCTATCTTAGACACTAGAGTTCAAGGAATATGAAAGAAGGTGTAGAATAAAAACTTGAAGAACTAGAAGATAAGCAAGTTTTAAGCATTATAAGAAAGATAGAAGGTTTGGGTCATCAATATAAGATTGGTCAGACTAAGAGATAGGATGTGGGGAACTGATAGAGTAAATGTGAGTCTTTAAAAAGTAGGAAAAGTCCAAAATTTAGAGGAATAATCAAGGTTTGAGTTTACCAAGTGTACAATATTAAGGTGCTATATAATCCATAGTGTTTACAAATGCACTATATTCATTCATAGAGTTTTCCTTAACAACTTTCTTGTGGACCCACTCTTCCCTTGGTCCTTTTTTTTTATCCATGGTCTATATAACCTCTTTCACACATTTTTGTTCCTTATTTGGCACTGATCAGTATGTCATTATAGGTACAACTCATGATTTTTTCAACCCTTATTAGATCATTCTTGGTTCTTCAAGTACATTAGTCCTACCATGTCTTAATTAACTACTCCCCTAGATTAGTGCTGTGATGAATCTACCTTTTTTCCAAAGGTTTCTTTAAGTTTGTGTATTATTCATTAAAATGTGGATGTTAAATGTTAATTGAGTGTAGGGATATACTTTTCAAAATATGGGGCTTGTATAATTTAGGCCTAACACCATCCTATGCACAACTGGATAGAACATATTTTCTTGACCTTTCATAGTACTTCAATTTCCATTCTTCCATGTTGATATATTTAAGCCATGATACCCTCATTAAATTATGACAACAAAATAATTTAGATTTGGATTCATAACACATTGATCCAATGCCAAAGGTTCATATTATTGATGTGACAACAATGTACACCTACCTAGACACACAATAGTTGTTCCAAGTGGTTAAGGTAGGGAAATACATTAATCAAGCTAAGTGATACAAATTTTAGTAACTTCATGTTTGATTTACTTAACTATAAAAAAGTGTAATGATACCAATACTTCTCAAAAAAGGGTGAATGATCCATGCATAGGTCTACACACTTTTTAATTTGGCTTCGGATTTTCCATGCATACATAATCTTGTAATTTATGTGTAGGGTTGTGGTATCTTCCTGAGTTTATATAACACTTTGCCACTTGTCATGCATAAGTTTACTTCCATGCACACACTCTTAAGCTCTCCATGTTGAAAATCCACATATGGCATGTCTACATCTATTAATTTGTCTTGAATTACCTTTATAAGTTTATGTATCACCAAGTCACACGATGTGAAGGTATTCATGTTGGCATGCACACAAACATGACATGATAGAAATATTTTTTATGGAATGAAAATGAAATTATATTTTTCAATTCAAGTTGAAAGAGAGTAAATACTAAATTATAAAAGTGAAAATGTTTATTCACTTCACATTCCCAATGTGACACTTCCTATTCCTATGAGAATGGAAAAAAAACTTACTGAAAAAGGTAAAATCTACCTGATGAGACAAAAGACACTGAGGAATAAATAATAATTATCTACTATATTATTACATCCTCCTTAATCTATAAGGGTCATTGTTATACCAAACATTCTTCTAAAATTTTAATTTTTTATAGTCCAAGTGCTTTTCTCATGATGTCTATTGGTTTCTCTATTATAGGTAAATTTTAAAAACTCACATTGCAATCTTTCACATAGTGTTGATTAAAATGAAAATTAGTATTGATTTTCCTAGGTTAGTTTTGAAAGACTAGATTCTTTACCATCTGGATTGTATAAGTGTTGTCAACCATGAGAGGTGTTTATGAAACTTGTTGCTCTTACAAATCTAAAATAACCCTTTTGAGATTTAAGATATCTCTAGTTGCTTCTAAAGTGACCATATAGTATGGTTATGCTAAATAAATTTCCTGCATTGATTGCTTCTTGTATTTCCAACTGACAACTATCTACCCAAATTCATCAAAAAACTTGTAGTAGACTTTCCATCTTCATAATCACTAGCATAATCAAAATTTGAATATCCAACTAGTTTGAAGTCTCTTGCCCTGGAGTATTTTACCCAAAACATGTGTTCCATTGAGGTATCTAAGGATTCTTTTTGTTGCTACCTATAAAGTAATTTCCTACTCTACGTCGTATTTAACTATTTTTGATTCGAGCACTGTAATTTTGGTTCTTCAGGCAAAGCGGCAGAATTTTGAAGCAAAGGGCTAGTTCATTTTGCCCAAGTGTTAAGATGTAGCGGATGCTGCCAAGTGTCACCCTCCGAGTAGGTCTTTTTCCCCTTCTTATTTCCTTCATCTCATTTTTTCTTGAGTATTAGTTCAAGCAGATGCTGCCAAGCATCGCTTTCTAGGAGACAAAGCTGACAGTTGGCATCCCCCGAGTTGCCTTTTTTGTAACCTTTGAGAATGGCGGATCGTGCCACATACCCAATAGCAGTTAAGCAAAATGCACCACGTGTCAACATCCGTGTCTCATATCAGCGTTCATACTTCAATCAGAGACTTTCACCATAAGGCATTAGAGAAGACAAAAAGTGCCAAGTGGCAGTTGCGGAGGCCCTGAAAGACCTTTTTAGAGAAAAATTGCAAGCCACCACGTGTCGGCATTCAGGAAGCCATGAGTCCAATGCTTTCCATTCAATGCACAAAGGTGTCATTTTATTTTGCTTAAGTGCCACAAAGTAGTGGATGCTACCAAGTGTCACTCTTCAGGTCCCCCTCTACTCCATCCATAAAAGAAGTGAAAGATGCCACTTATCTTCCTTGAAGCCACAAAAGTCTCCACATGTCAATGCCTGAGAGAATCATCGCCAAGCTCTATTAACAAATATGAAATAGCGGTGGGTCTCAGGTGTTACTTCAAAAGTCTACAGAAGCTACCAAATGTCACCATCCATAGGAGTCTGATATATGCCCCTAATGATACTACGACACAGCCAAAGGGGAGCGAAAAGAGCCGTGTGTCTTCGAGGGATTAGGCGAAAGGCGCCAAGTGTCATTTTTTAGTGTATTCTAGGTGATCAAGGGGATTTTTAGAAAATTGACTAAGTGTCCTCTCATATCTCAAACATAGCAGAGTGTTCTGTGTATCAGTTGCCAAAAGTGAAATGGAGGGAAAATCAGTTGGAGTTAATTCGAGTAGATGAAACAGTTCATCAGGTAGATTTTTGGAGCCACCCACAGCATTGAAGGCACCGTCTATTTGTCTCTTATGAGCGAAGGATGGAGAAGATTGCATGGGAAATAAAGTATAGGGAGACATCCAGGGATATAATAAGAAGAATTTTAAAATCTAAGGAGGGGGAATTCTCATAGTTTTAGACTTTCAGAGTTTTTGACCAATAATATCGTTTGCTTTTGTTACATTTTCCTGAGTTGAAAGGTTTATATGACTATGTGTGTTTTTGCATCTTTTGTATGACTAGAAGATTCAATAAGAAAATTGAACACTATGCCCTTGTTGATGTCATCTATGTTATTTGCAAAGTAGTCTATGTTGTAGATTTTCTAGTGTTGTGATTGGAAATGTTATTTGCTTCTGTCCCATTTTCTGGAGTATGAAGTTCTACATAACTGTGCATGACTTCTGTGCAACTAATGTGATTAGAAGATTCTATTAAGATGATTGAACACTATGCCTTTGTTGACAATTCCTATATCTCAGCAAAAGACTCCCCTATTGTGAGCCTCCATTTTTGTTATTCCAATCTTTTACATTGATCATGCACTTGACTACTCTTAAATGTAATAGAATCACATAATAGTTTCACTATGCTCAGGTTAGGATTAGGATTACTCTCAGGTGCATCAGCATAGTTAGGTTTCAATTCTTGCATTTTGCATTTCTGTTTAGTCTCCTATCCCTTTTCCCCAACACCCAATACAAAATAAGAGACCAACTTCTTTAAAGTTTGGAGGTTATTTTCAAGTCGCATTATCCCATAACTTGAAACTTCCCATTGTTGTTGATTAAGATCTAGCACCATTTTAAGACATCAACAGATTTGGCATGCTCGGTGGGACCAATATTTCAAGGAGTTGAAGAATTTTGGTGTATTCTTCAGCCAATCTACCTTTGGAGGTTTTTATCGACACCAACAATGACTCTACATCACCAGCTAATCAAGCAGTATCATCAAGAAATCCCTTTGGTATGTATAACTCTGTAACTCATAGCTATGAGTCTTATTCTCCTTCAAATATGTTTTATCGAGAACAAGCTTCTCCTATAATCATGTCGAGTAATGAGGATGCATATTGTTATGAGCCACATCAGTCTTATGCCCAATCCCCCTAATATGTCTCATCCCATGTTGAACCTAACCTTATTTTCACTTTCAAAAAAGCATTGATGGGATTTTAAAAATATGTGTTAGAGCTTGATAACAAAAGGGGATGTGGTCAAGAAATTCCTTGTCAGGTCATCTATCAAGTGAGGGAGGCAATAAACCTGATCAAAAGTGATTGGGATCCCATTGAAAGGGCATATTAGCAAGAGCTTACATACGAAATGTTAGATGTGTGTGGATTGATTGCATTTATAGAAGAGAGGCAGGCATTCATGAGAACTAGCCTTATCAAATATACCAAAATTCATATCCACCACCACAAATTATAGATCAGGCATATGCCACCCCTATTCATGGGCAAGGTCAAAATTTTCAAGGTCAATTCCCCAATAATGCAAAGCCCATGTTAGCAGCAAGTTAGGATGATCCCGGACCCTCACTTCTTCCTCAACTCTCCCCCACCATTCCTCAAAAGGCTCCTCACTTCCATGAAAATTCCTATGAGCCTGCTTCAGAAGAAACTTCTTATACCACTCCCCAGATCTTCCAACATGATGATGAGTCTCTAAGTTGGATCGAAGAGGATGATGAAGCAGCTAAAAACTTTGCAGAGGAGTGCATTCAATTCATGGCTAGTCAAGAGGATTTCATCAGTATAGAGGAGGAGGAGATCACCATATACTCTCCTTTTGATGAGCAAGAGGATAAGCCGCAAGCTTTTTCTTTAACTTCTGATGAAGAGATCATTTCTGATTTTTTCCTCACTCTGCAAGAGGATATGGAGAAACATGGACACTCCCTCGACCAAGTCATTGAGATAGGAGGTGATGAGCTGGTTTTAGATAAAGAAGAAAGCCCTGAGATTCAAATGAGTATGCAGAAGAGATGCCAGCCTTTTAATTCATCCTTGCAAGAGGATGAAGTCATCAAAGAGCATGCTGATGAAATAAAGCTAGAATATGAAGAAGATGTGCCAAAAGATAATGGATATCAAAAGGCACATCATGAAGAACCAATAGCCCATGATTTCTTGATGACACCTGACAACATGAAGAATTAGTATTCAATGGGCATTCAAGGACAAGAAGAGTTCATAGGTGTCGAATACACGTTTTGCTTAGACTTGTTCGAGTGCAGGCAGACTTGTGTGGCTGGTGTAGAGAACATTCCATCAACGACATATCTATTGCAATCACTGGTATGGCAATGCAAGTTGGCTTGTCATCAAGAGGACGTGGGAAAGTTTGTTTTCAATCCTGGAGTAAAATAAGGATTTGTAATCAATGTAGTTAGGTAGTTTCCATTCCCGCATTGCTTTGTTTTGTTTTTGCTTTCTCACTTTTCCTTTAAAATAAGTGTTTTAAATATAGAGTCGACGTCTTATAAATTCTTTAATTCTTTATTTTTTGCCACAATAAATGCTTCCCCAAATCTTTCAAAATCTCTAAGGTACCTTGCGCTGCATAATGTGTCCGCCTCACTATTTCCCAAAGATTGAGTAGGATTTGCTAACGGTCGCCTTAATTTAATGCTATTTAGGACTTGATAGGCTCATAAAAATCCCTTAGCAAATTTTAAAGTTTACAAACTCTAAAGCATTCCTACAAAATTATCTTGCTCATTGTGATTGTGGCACCTAGTGAAATTTGTTGCAGCAAGCATGTTTTTATCTTGTGAAAGGTTCATACCAGGTTATTATACAAGAGATTTAGAGATGGTGGAAACATCAAAAACACCCAGGAAGAGAGGAAGGGTGCAATCCCAATTAGACCCAAAAGAGGAAGAACAACCTTCATAGCACCCAGTGCAGAGCACTGCAACTTTTCCTCAGGTAGGAATTACTCCCCCTCCTCCCTCTCAATCCATGCCTCCACCCAGCCAAATGACACCTTCCACCACTGCTGCCATTCCCATTTCACAATTCACTTCATCCTTGATGCCTCAAGCCTTAAAATTACCCTATTTCTCCCCCTCTATTCCTAGAAAAATGCCCCTTCAACTCACCCCTAGTCAGCCAATGGTTCTCTAATACGGCCTGCCACAAGGATTTCCCTTTGTAGGGGGATATATTGTGTCCCCTTCCACTTTCTAGACATAGGCTGATGCCGCAAGGAAGGCAAGAGAAGCTCGATTAGAGAAGAAGAGGAGTAAAGTGAATAAAGTGCTAGTGGTGCCACATTTGAGGTCACAATTTGACCCCATTCAATAGTAGCTGACGGTGACCCATTTGTCACCCAATGTTTCCAAGCTGAGCAAACAAATGTAGCTAAAAGACTACACCATGAATTCAGTGGCCATCGACATGTCCCTGTTCAAGCCTCAAGATAGAGTCGAGCTCATGACCGAATCCACTTCTATGGTCATAAAAGATTATTTGAGGATATCAAGGAGACTGCAAAAGATGGAGGCTGACCTGGCCACAGAAAAGGCAAACTGCAATAGTTCATCTGAACAAATAAACCAAAAGGACAATGAGATAGCTAGTCTACAAGAATAGTTGCAACATATTGTTTCCCTCTAGACTCAATGGGCAATTTAGGCCCAAAATGATTCTTTGAAAGTAGAGCTTGTACTGGCCAAGGGTGCAGCAATAGCTCTAAGAAAGGAAAATGAAACATTGCAAGGAAGAATCAAAGGACTCCAACTATAGGTTACCCAATCACAGTAAGGGTTGCTAGAAGAATAGAACAAGGGTGTAGCTTTTCAAGCCTAGCTCTAGGCAGAGCAGTAGTGGATCGCACAACTAGTAATTGAGCTGGCCAATAGGCCAAGAGGTATCAGAATGGTGCAGCTGGTGAAGAAACTCTACAAGTCAGCATGGGAGAGAATCTCTTTAGAGATTCTCCAACTTAGGCCACTTTTCACCTTCCTACGCCACGTGCAATAGCTGTGTGAGATGGTCAAGAATCTAGTATAAAGTGCTTTGGACATGACCTCCCAAAGATTCGTAGACTCTCATTCTTTACTGGAGAAGCTCTACAGCTCAAGGGATGCAACATTGGTAGCCATGGGGATTCTGGACAAAATGGTTGCTGCAAAATGGGTCAATGAGGAGCTCAGTCGTAATGCTGTAGCCAATAATTGTAGAAGTTGTCTTGATGTTTTTGAAGAAGGATTTGGTGAAATGAGGAAACACATTGAATATTTGGTGCAACTGGGCCTTCCTTCCCCATTTTTGGATGTAAGGACGGTGCTGCTGGTGGATCAAATCCAACCATTGATGCTGGCCAGGCAAAGGGATCAAACAATTTATCAGAGCTTGAGGGATGATTCTCCAACCTCTGAGGTCAAAAATGTTCTAATCCCTATTTTTTGGCTAGAATCTAAGTTGAAAGCCACTACGTAGATCCTGTAAACCTTATCGGACAAGGATCTCATTAGCTTAGATTTGGCTTTTGACGAGTTGTAGAGAAAGGAAGGATTATCCGACCATGAGTGGTCTATCTTCCAGATAGCTCTTTCAAAGTTGTAAATTTTGAAATTTTGATCGAGAGGGAGTCGGGTTATTTTTTAGCAGGCTCAAAAGCCCTGATGGTCACCAATAATTGTAGAGTAATTTCCTACTCTACATCATATTTAATTATTTTTTATTCGAGCACTGCAATTTTGGTTTTTCGGGTGAAGCGGCAAAATTTTGAAGCAAAGGGCCGATTCATTTTTCCCAAGTGTTGAGATACAGTGGAAGCTGCCAAGTGTCACCCTCCGAGTAGGTCTTTTTCCCCTTCTTATTTCCTTCATCTCATTTTTGCCTGAGTATTAGTTTAAGCGGATGCTACCAAGCATCGCTTTTCGAGAGACAAAGCTGACAGTTGGCATCCCTCGAGTCACCTTTTTTGTAACCTTAGAGAATAGCAGATCGTGCCACATACCCAATAGCAGTTAAGTGGAACGCACCACATGTCAGCATCTACATCTCATATCAGCATCCACACTTCAACTAGAGACTTTCACCATAAGGTAGTAGAGAAGATGGAAAGTGCCAAGTGGTAGTTGCGGAGGCCCTGAAAGATCTTTTTGGAGAAAAATCACAAGCCACCATGTGTTGGCATTCAGGAAGCCATGAGTCCAATGCTTTCCATTCAATGCATAAAGGCATTGTTTTATTTTGCTTAAGTGCCACAAAGCAGTGGATGCTGCCAAGTGTCACTCTCTAGGTCCCCCTCTACTCCATCTATAGAAGAAGTAGAAGATGCCACTTATCTTCCTCGAAGCCACAGAAGTCTCTACATGTCAATGCTCGAGACAATCATCGCCAAGCTCTATTAACAAATATGAAATGGTAGTGGGTCCCAGGTGTTACTTCAAAATTCTACGGAAGCTGCCAAATGTCACCATTTGTAGGAGTCTAATATATGCCCCTAATGATACTACGACACAGCCAAAGGAGAGCAGAAAGAGCTGCGTGTCTTCGATGAATCAGGTGGAAGGTGCCAAGTGTCATTTTTTGGTGTATTCTAGGTGATTAAGGGGATTTTTAGAAAATTGACTAAGTGTCCTCTCCTATTTCAAACATAGCAGAGTGTTTTGTGTATCGGTTACCAGAAATGGAGGGAAAATTGACTGGAGTTAATTCAAGTAGATGAAACAGTTCATCGGGTAGATTTTTGGAGCCACCCACAGCATTGAAGGCGCCATCTATTTGTCTCTTATGAGCAAAGGATGGAGAAGATTGCATGGAAAAGAAAGTATAGGGAGACATCTGGGGATATAAGAAGAAGAATTGTAAAATCTAAGGAGGGGGAATTCTCATAGTTTTAGACTTTCAGAGTTTTTGACCAATAGTATCATTTGCTTTTGTTATATTTTCTTGAGTTGAAAGGTTTATATGATTGTGTGTGTTTATGCATCTTTTGTATGACTGGAAGATTCAATAAGAAAATTGAACACTATGCCCTTGTTGATGTCATCTATGTCATTTGCAAAGTATTCTATGTTGTAGATTTTCTAGTGTTGTGATTGGAAATGTTATTTGCTTCTGTCCCATTTTCTGGAGTCTAAAGTTATACATAATTGTGCGTGACTTCTACGCCTCTAATGTGATTAGAAGATTCTATTAAGAAGATTGAACACTATGCCTTTGTTGACAATTCTTGTATCTCAGCAAAAGACTCCCCTGTTGTGAGCCTCTGTTTCTGTTATTTCAATCTTTTACATTGATCATGCACTTGTCTGCTCTTAAATGTAATAGAATAACATAATAGTTTCACTATGCTCAGGTTAGGATTAGGATTACTCTCAGGTGCATTGCCATAGTTTGGTTTCAATTCCTGCATTTTGCGTTTCTATTTAGTCTCCTATCCCTTTTTCCCAACACCCAATACAAAATAAGAGACCAACTTCTTTAAAATCTGGAGGTTGTTTTCAAGTCGCATTGTCCCACAGCTTGAAACTTCCCATTGTTGTTGATTAAGATATAGCACCATTTTAAGACATCAACACTACCTAATGATTGTATCTAGGTTATTGCATGAATCTTTAATGAACACCCACAAAAAATGATATATCTAGTCTAATTTTGATCACTTTTGACTAAATTTGACCTCAAGTCAAATTGTTCACCCCCTATAAATTCAAAATTTCATGTGGTAATGTCATACCATATATTCCCTTTAGATTCTTCATATAACCATTTTAGCATGGTTTAGGGTTAGTTTGGAGAAATTAAGGTAATCTCATATTTTTGTTATATAGTGATCTAGGGGTGTCATGGAGAAATTTCATTTTATGTCTTAAACATCTTTTCACAACATTTGATAAAGTTTTGGGATGTTTGAGGATCTTTGCTAGCTTTCAGGTGTTGAAAATGCATGAAAATGTGATTTTTGGATAACTCAAGTGTATGTCAAAGTTACCTAAGTGAAAAATTCATACTATAAACATTTCAAGGTCATTCGGTTAGTTACTCAAATTCTACACCTATCAACAAGTCATACCAAAGTTAGATTCTTGGATTTCAATGATAGATTAAGGAGTTAGAGGAAATTTTACATAATATTGAAGTCACTTGCAAGTGAAAACAAATTAATAATTTCCTTTGGACTTATATAGGTCAGGAAAAAGCATTGGAATAATTTTAAAGCTCCATAGTTGCATAATTTTCTCTCTCTCCTCCATCACTCCATTCATAAGCTAGTGAAGGCAAATTTAAATCAGATGCTATAGGTCCTACAAGTAGAGTTGGGGGATGATATTTTGAAAAAAAATTGGGACCCCTATTTAATCCTAATTTGTGGAATTGGTCATTTTATATGTTTTCTTATCTTTATGAACAATTGCTAATAAGAAATACTACATTTTGAGAACTCAAATCCCCATAGGATAAGTTTAGAGAAACTGTAGTGAAAAATGTGAATTCATGGATGCATGAAACTATTTAGAGTGATTTATAATATGTATATATATTCCTCACACATATTCACTCATCTTCTTGATATGTGTAGATATCCTTTTGGCATGGAAAGTGGTTATTGTGCATAGTTTGAAGTGATTGGTAACTTTTATATTTTATAGTTTATATAGATACTATAGTTCATCTGAATGGTTCTTAATTTTCCTATAATATCATCATAATACATTTATGGCCTTATAATCAACCAAATATTCTATACAAGTCCCAATGAGTTCACATCTTCATTCACCATTGTGGACTGTGTCTATGTGCCTATATATCAATTAAGTGATTTGAGTGATTTGAGTATGTGTTTATGGATAAATTAAAGATATGTTTCATGTTTTATGTGTTATTAAATAAATTACAATGGTATTTTAACACTATCATACACTTTCACACTTTTTAAGGCTTTTATACATAGGTTACAAACCTACAGCGCTGTAGACCTATAGGTCTGCAACTCTAATGAAATTCAATGTTATTGGTGATGGCCTAAGGAAAGTGAATCACATTATTTCAGGTGATTTCACACCTGTGGCAGAATTTTGGAGCAAGAAAATAGGGTCCTAAGTAATTAGGCCTAATTGAGGCCTAGTTAGGAGAGAGAAAGGGAAAAAAGGGATATCTCCATTCACTCTAAGAGGATGAAATAGAACCTACAGATGTAAAGACATATTAGTTACATTAATATTCATTTATATTATCACCATACTCTATAATTTTCTCCACACAAAGAGTTTTAGATCATTTTAGTGTTATAAGCAAGAAGGCCACTTTGGGGCTTTTGGTAGAGAATGACTTGTTGGGGCTAATTTGAGGCCTCAAAATGGATTTTTATATGTCCAATATGGTATTAATAAGCCATAAATTAAGTTTGGATTAGTTTAAAAATAAAAATCCATGTTTTGACACTTGTGTGGAAAATAAGACTAAGTAGATGAAGATCCTCTAGACACCTTGCGAGAGAAAGAAGTGATGTGTCAACAAGAACCTAATTGGGTCAGATAAGAGGTTTCAAGATCAGGGAAAAGAGTTAGGAGAAACTTATTTGACCATCAATAAGGTCACTTGTCCTTCAACATGTCAAGACAAAGGGGAGTTTTAATAATCTAGTCAAGGAGTCAAGTAAATCATTTCAACTCCTATGCCACTTAGAGAATTTGATCATATTCAAAGGAGTTATACATGTCATCTTGGACATGTTAAGGTATTTTTATAACTTTTATTTATGTCATAACTCACATGACACTTGTATAACTTCCCTATCATATTCCATTCTTCTCTTCTCTCACAATTATGATATATATTGAGCCACTTATGGCTAATTTTGTATCCTCCACCTAAGTATGGAAAATCCCTACTCATTTTCAGCATTTGAGAAATAAAGAATGATATATTATACCTTCTCCATGAGTTTTTTCAATGTGTTTTTTAACTATTTGATCTTGCTAAATGATAGATTCTCTTCCTTAGCATGTTGTCCTTGTTTGCATTCATATTCAACTTTGAAAGTCTATTATAGATCTCTTGAAGTGTTATAATGAAGTGTTTCATGAGTTTTAGTGAGTTGTCTCTTCACTAGTCAAGCCATAACCTTGTGTTTATTCCTTCTAGATTAATATCCCTTCACCAACCTCCATGAGAAATACTAATGCAAGGGGCCGATTTGGATTAGTGTATGTGCAAGTTAGACTTGTGTTTAAACTATACTTTCAATTGGTTGGAAGTAATCAAGTTAGAATTGGTGCATCACCTCATTAGGATAGTTTACTTTATATTATCTTTCTCCATTTTCATTTAAATGATCTAGTAGTTTAGGTGATGTGCTTCAATATACAAACCAAGGGAGCTAGCCCTTCAGTCTATAGGTTTACCCCTGCTATAGGCAACCCATAGGACTAGGGTTAATCCCATGTTCCACTAAATTTATAGAAGGCTTGATCTACCTCTCCAAGGGTGTAAAATTTAGTGACAATAGTCACATAAATCAGACTTCTAATGAGTTATCTATATTTAATGGCATTGACCAAATCTATTATATCTTTGGATTTTAATTTGAGATTCTATTCCATGGGTGTGTTAAGAGGCTTATAATATACTGTTTATAACTTTCTTATAATGTCACCAATGTAATTTTGTTGAGTGATGAACAAATAATTTGTTTTTTGAATTACTTTGATACCCAAATAGTAATGAATCTAACCCAAATTGGTCATTTCAAAGATTTTCATCAATTCTAATTTGAACTTTGTAGTGTATCAATCATTATTCCTTGTGATGATCAAATCATCAACATACACCACCATAAATACAACTATTTTTATGAAAAAATTTGAATATTTAAAATCAAAACATTTGAATTTCATGTTCATGAGGTGATCATCTAATTTTTCATAGCATGGTTGAAGGTTTTATTTCAAACCATATAGTGAATTTTCTCATTTCAACACCTTGTGCTCTTGGTCATCTACTACAAAACCTTCAAGTTGTGTCATGTACATAGTTTCCTTGAGGTATTTTTTTAAGAATGCAATTTTGACATTGATTTGGTTAACTTTCCATCCATTGTGAGCTTACATAGCCAACATGGTTTGAATCATAGTCTATTTATTTGTTGGTGCAAAGGTTTCATTGTAGTCAATTCTTTCTTTTTGAGCATATCCCTTTTTGACAATTGATCCATCAACCTTGTATTTATTGTATTGGACCCACTTGTAGACAATAATTTTGTATCTATATGGAAGATCAATCAATTTATAACTCCTATTTTGACCAATGCACTGTCCTCATCTTTCATTAATTTTCTCTAAAATTCAAGCTTCTCAACTTGTTTGAAAGATGTTAGTTCTGAATCAAACACAACATTGAGTTATTCTTTTGGAGAATCATTCAAAGTGACCTTTTAAATATTATATTGAATTTATTTAATGGACTTATCTAACTATGATGCATCTACTTGTGTACTTATAGTGCCTAATTTCCCAAATTCATCAAGTTTCACATCTTTCACTATTTGAGTTGCCCACTTAGGCGTCTATTTATGTGTTTAAGGTGCTTCAAGTTAATCATTTGAAGTTACTTCACTTTATATCCATTATTATTGAGGCCCTTATTCATTTTCTAATGAAGTTTCACTCTCACCTTTAGGAATAATTTTAATATAATGTATAGGATACAATAATGAATCAATTGATTCCCATTTGTATGTTTCACAGTCACTATTTTTAACATCCAAATCATTCTCCTTTTAGACATAAAACTTTGCATATTTATTAATTTGACTCAATTATCGATCAATGTTTGTTTTTCCTTTAAAATATTTTTGGAAATAAAATGAATGATATGGGAGGTGAATCAATCTCTTAAAAATTTATTTCATATGTAATTTAACATTCTTTTAACCATCAAAACAATACAAATATATAGCAATGCATAAAGAGTCATTCACATAAACATAACAAAATAAAACACACATATGAGTAAGAAAAAATCAAAGGGAAGAAAACCAAACGATCCCTAAAAATTTAATACAATATTATAAGTCAAAATATCACAATTTAGTGAATCACAACCTCCACATGGAGCACTAACCCCAACTAACTAAGCACCAATCCAGCTAGGCTTTAACAAGCACAAACTTGTAAGGAGGAACCAACCCCCTAGATGACTCAACACCAAATAAACCACCTAAAAATATTGAACACATTTATAACACTTTATTTCTCATAAAATATATGATGGTCACCTTTTTTAGTTTTTTTCTTTCTTCTATCCCTCTCAAACTACCTTCTAGGCTCTTTCACTAAACTAGGTCTCTTCAAGACAGATTAGGTCATATGACCTTGGTATTAATCTATAATACCCATGTTATATACTCATTATAGTTTATATACACCTTTTAATGGTCTATAAGACCTCATTAAGCTCTTTAAAGTGTTATATCCTTTGTTTTCACTTGCTCATTCTCTAACTAGTCAATTAGGCCTATTAAGCCTTATTTTTATATTAAGCTCTTGATCATACACCTCTTGGTCAGAAATACACACTTGAACACTTAAATTTTCCAAAAAATAGGCCTTAGGAAATTCCAAAAATATTAATCAATCATTAGATTAGGTTGGTCATAGTTCAAATGAACCAAATCCTTCTTTAGGCCTTAAGGAGACCTGATTCAATTAGGCCTTCATTAGTAAATGTTACCCTCTGATCTTTTTTTATCACTTTCAAACTTAAAAAATAGAATATAAACTTAATATTACACTAAAATATACCATAATAAGATCATATTATATCTATGACACCATTTATCTCTAATCACCACTTGAAGCACACCATTAGTATTATTTACATTAGGTCTTCACACACATAGAAAGGTCTGTCTTGAACAAATGAAGATAACACAATGTTTAGTCACACAAAAATGACAATAAATCATATTAAAAGAACCTAAAAATCCAAAAAAACTTCACCAAGTGTATTATACTTCATTACATAGGGCAAAAGGACTTAAAAACACTCCTACAACTTGATCACTCATAACTGCCAATTTTTCTCAAAGACTAGCATGGTGACAATGACCTTAAACACCTATATGACCACTTTAAGATACTTATAATGAATTTATATGATATTATTATATAATTATAAAATTATTATATATAAATATAACATGTTCAAGTGGAAAATATTGGTCTTGTAGACCAATCTCATGACCTTACATCTCATTGTCTCATCTACACTAGACAGGTCAACTTGTGAGCAAATTTTTCACTATAATCACTAACCTCCATAAATTATACAAAAAATTAACATGTCCTAAAATTACTAAAAAATATCTCCATGTACTTATATTCATCCTTATTTCATGATAAACATTCCTAATCATCTTCTCACTGTTGCTTGGGTTTTTCATTGTTTCCACCATTAGGTATATTAGTGATTGGCTATCTTGGATGATTAGTTTAACATAATTTGGGGATATAACCAATCCAAAAACTACCATAGAAATAAAATAAAAGTATCAACCTTTTCCATCTAATTATTTCATACTTTTACTTGGTCAACTCTAACTACTACAACAAATATCCAAGAAACTAACACTTTCTTATAGGGTTTACTCACACACCTGTTAACTCAATCAAACCTGTAGGTACCTAAGAGAGATGAATAAAATATAAAATATTTTATTTATTCATTTTAGACCATTCTATTCTATTTTTAACAATATCTTTCACATTGGTTCCTTGTTAGGGTTTTAGAGAGGTTTAACATCAGTTTTGGTGTTAACAATCATTCATAAAGGATTGCCACTTAAATACAAAATAAATGACTATAGTTATTATATAGGACACTTACCCATCTATCCTTACATCTCAGGTTCCCATTCAAAGTTTACATGTGCCAATGAACACCTAAAAGTCCATCTTTGGTTTGCATGCCTTCATTTTATGTACTTGAGAGAGCTTAAAACCAATTTTCATGCCTTTTCTTGAAATACATGACCTAAAACTTTGTAAAATGTTTTAAAAAAAAATAATACATATTTCCATTCTAAAATATGCAAAATATTATTTTAAACATATCATGACCCCTCATTAGGCCACACTCTCTCTCTTTGCTCTCTAGATCTTGACCTACATATCACATTAGGCCTTGAAACTAACCTTCATGATTCTTTCCATATGATCTCCACTTCACTCACATATTCAAGAAACCTATCTCATACTCATACATATGCATAAATCCTTCACATGTCTTGACAATAGACCATTATTCTTCATTAGGCCAGGTAAGGTCTAGAAGTGGTCTAGGTGCAAACTAGGTCTATAGGTCCCACCCCTATAGGCTCACACTAAAACTCACATGATTGATTAAATGCCTCATATAAATTCTCAATAAACCTAATAAAAACTTTCATTCCTATGATAATTCATCTCACCAAGCCATCATGAGCCTTTATGCAAAAGACTAGGCATCCTATGCACATACCTTCTCAAGTCATTTACTAGCCTCAAGCACTTGACAACTTTAACAACAAAGACCTTCCATGTTGACATTCACATCACTAATTTAGTAATAATAACATATAACAATCATGTCTTACACTCTTAAAATCACTAAAACACTTATCAATATCCTCTCTCATAGTTACATTCTTCAATGACCTCATGAAGACCTTTCTCAAGAACCTTTGACATCAATGCCAAACCTCAATAATAAGAAAAATTATTAAAAATATCCCCATTTTTAATTGATTTAAAATACACTAAAAACTGATCATTCTTATATCACCATTCTAGTATTTCTCCCCCTTTGACATAAATGACATATTATTGTATGTAACTCCTTGGATCACATTACTTGAAACCAAAATACTCAACACATAGAACTATGATTTTATGAGTAATAATACAAACATGCTCCCATATCTCTAGGCATACCTTCTTGGAAAAAATCACCTATTATTGGATTTAATGATCATGATTATCTCCCCCTAAGTAGTTTTATTCTTCAATGATTTCTAGGGGAAGGAATTACACCCAATTCCTATCTTAAGTGTTCAAATGTTACCTTCAAAAGTGGTTGGGTCAAAATATATATAATTTGATCTTGTGTAGAAACATATTCAATTCTAACACTTTTTTCACATAATTTTTCTCTTATAAAATGATACCTAATGGGTATGTGCTTGGTCCTTGAGTGCATGACAAGGTTATTTGATACTTTTATAACACTTGTATTGTCATAACAGATAGGGATATGACCATCATACTCCACCTTGTAGAATTTTAGGGTTTGTCTCATCTATAGGATCTGAGTGAAACATGAATCTACTAAAATTTACTTAGACTCACATGTGAATAATGATACTAATGGTTTCTTCTTGTTTATCTATGAAACTAGGCACCCATCTAGGAAGAAATCTCCTCCATTAGTACTCTTCCTATCATCTAGACTTCCTGTCTAGTCTATATCTGTATAGGCTATCAAATTAAACTACTTTATTCTTGGATATCATAACCCATAATCCATAGTCCCCTTGAGATACTTGAGTATCCTTTTGACTACTTATAGATGGTTCTCCTTTGGATCTTATTGAAACCTTCCCATAAGACCTACTACTTGCATGGTGTTAGGTATAGAGGTAGTGGTGTATAATAAACTTCCAATAATTGACCTCTATGACATTTGATTTACCTTTGAAGACTCATCTTATTTTATTAAATTACACCTTGTGATCATGGGTGTACTAACTACCTTAATCTCAAACTTCTTCAACATCTCTCTTATGTACTTAGCTTGTGCTATGAATATACCTTTTTTAGATTGAGTGATTTGAAACATAAGAAAGAATTAAAGTTCTCCATGCATGAACATCTTAAACTCTTTATTTGTCACATCTATAAAGGCATTGGTCATGTTATAATTATTTCTACCAAATATGATTTCATCCACATAGATAACTACTATTAACTAATGGTTATCTTCTATCTTTATGTATAGATTCCTATCTATAACTCCTCTTTTGAATCCTTGATCCAATAGATACCTATACAACCTAGCATACCAAGCTCTAAGAGCTTGATTTATACCATAGAGAGCCTTTTTAAATCTACAAACATAGTACTTGTCATTTGATAATGGGAACCCCTCATTTTACTCAATGTGCACTTCCTCTTCCAAATTCCCATTCAAAAAGGTAGATTTGACATCCATCTAGTATACCTTGAACTCTTTGAATCCTACATATTCTATAAATAATATTATGGTCTCAAATATTCCTAATAGTGCAAAGGTCTCCTCAAAATCTACTCCTTTAACTTGTGCATATCCATTGCATACCAATCTAGCCTTGTTCCTAGTGACTTCTCCATATTAATTCAACTTGTTTCTAAACACTCACTTTATACCAATGACATTCTTGTCTTTAGGCCTAGGAACTAGTTCACAAGTCTCATTATTCTCTATTTGGTCTAACTCCTCATTCATAACATCTATCAAAAATTTGTATTTTCTTGTTTATATAATATTATTAGGTTCAATATTTGATAATAAAGAAACATTGTCTTGATTTAGATTACCTACCAGTCTTCTCCTTATTTGCATACCTACACTACTGATTCCAATGGTTTGAGATTCAAGGTGATCTCTTTGAATATGCCTTGAGGGGAAATTTGAGTCTTGTATCTCCTCAAATTCTTCTTCCTCATCAACCTTTATAGTTTCTTATTCATTATTTAATTCTAGATTATATAAAGTATCCTTTGATTGTGAGTGTGATTTCCTTATCTCATGAATATTCACATTAGTTATTTCCATTTTATTTTGTAGCCTTTTGTTATAAAATATATATGTTGAGCTCATTGATGAATATTTTAAGAATATTCCTTCATTAAATTTGGAATCAAAATTTCTTGTGTATTCATCATCTCTTTTGATGAAACATTTGCTCCCAAACACTCTAAAGTGTTCCACATTGGTAGGTCTTCCCTTCCATATTTCATAATGAGTCATGTTTCCATTAGTCCTTATTTGTCCTATATTAAAAATGTAGACTAAATTTCTTATTGACTCTCTCCAATATCCATTAGATAATATAGACTCATTTAGCATAATTCTAGCCATCTCTTAAACTATGTTATTATTTCTTTCCACTAACTCGTTATGTTGAGGTATCCTAGCTACTAATAATTACCTCCTTATTTCATGAACCTCATAGAGGTCATAAAAATAATTGGACCAAAAATATCCTACTCTATCAGATATTAGGCACTTGATCTTCCCATTCTTCTCATTCTCAGCAAAAACCTTGAATGCCTTAAACTTGTCAAGAGCTTCTAACTTTTCTTTCAAGAATGCAACCCAAGTCATTCTTATGTAGTCATATATGAGTAACATGATGTATCTATCTACTTGAATGCTTTGAATTCTTATAGGTCCATAGAGATCAGTGTGTATTAACTCTAATGGTATTATAGTAGAGTAATCCTTGGATTTGAACCTTCTTCTAGTCTACTTACCCTGTTGACATGCCTTGTAAATTATATTTATAGGTTTGGTGATCTTAGGAATGTTTTTCATGGAATTCTTAGTGATTATCTTGACCTTATTTTCAAATTTTAGGTGACATAAGTTTATTTCCACAACCAAATTTCATATATCTTATTCTTAGTGTTTATCTATCCTTCTTGATCTCATTCAAGACATATAGATTGTTTTCATTCCTCTTAACATTGGAAATTAGTCTTCTTAATTTGGCTCTCCTTATCTTACACCCATTATCATGAAAGGTTAGTGTGTGTCCTTGATTTCACATTTGACTTACACTAAGTAGGTTATATTTTAAACCTTCAACATAAAAAAAAATGTCTTGGTCTTCTCATTATCTAAACTCAAGACACCTTTGCCAACTATATTGGAAGTTGTGCTATCTTTAAACCTCATTGTTCCTATAGCATTATTATTCAATGAGATTAACTTATTTTTATCTCTTATCATATGGCTTGAGACACCACTATCTATATACCATTTCATGCCTTCATCTTAAATGTGAAAGGTAGTTTGAGCTAGCATAGAATCTTCTTTGCTTTTATGTTCTTCCTTGGAAAATAGTCCATCTTAACTCTTGAGCTCAATATGATTAGTCCTAACCTACTTTGGATTCCATACCAATGTTTGATCCTTCTCATGCATTCTAGGAGCTTAATATGTATTGTTGAATCTTGAGGGACTTCTAATTCTATTAGAGTAGAATCTTTCAATGTGTCCTATATTATGACAGATGTAGAAGATAACATTTTTGTACTTACCTCTTGATAAATTACTCTTTTTCCCATGGTCTCATGATGACTTATCTTTTATTACATTTAGTTATCTGATTGGTCTTTTCATGTTGGTACTCTTGACTTGTTTTGACTTCTCACGCTCTCTCTCAAACTTTCTCATATTTTTTATGAGCTTCTCATGCTCAACCTTCAAGGAATTTATTTTTTTCTTCAACTAGTCATACTCAAATTCCTTTGATTTAAACCTTGTATTGACAACTTCTAACTGATTCTTGAGATCTTTTAAAGTCTTATTTTGATGCTTCAAATCATCAAGGGCACTTATGAGCTTAGATTCAAGGTATAATATATCTTCTCATTCACTATCATAGTATACTTATTCATCATAGATCTTGTCTTCTTACTTTGGATTACTAGACATCTTGTGCATCTTATGATCACCTTCAAGCTATTAGACTTACTTTAAAGGACTAGGATCTGATACTAATTATTGGAAGCATAATTACTAAGAGTGGGGGTGAATCATTCTCTTAAAACTTTCTTTCACATGCATTTTAACATTCCTTGAACCATCAAATCAATACAAAGATATAAAAATGCATAAAGAGTCATTCACATGAGCATAATATAAGAAAAAACACATATGAGTAGGAAAACCTTAGGTGTAATAAAACCCATTGATCCCTAAAAATTGAATATAGTCTTTTAATTCAAAATATCATAATTTAGTGAATAACCAACTCCACATGGAGCACCAACCCCAACTAGCTAAGCACCAACCCAACTAGGCTTTAGCAAAAACCAACTTGTAAAGAGGCACAAACCCCCTAGATGACTTAGCACCAACTCAACCACATGAAACCTTTGATCACCTACATAACACATTTTTTTCTCATAAAATAAATTATGATCACCTTATTTATTTATTATCTCTCTTATATCCCTCTCAAACTACCTTTTAGGCTCTTTCACTCAATTAGGTATGTTCAAGACAAATTAGGTCATTTGACCTTGGTCTTCATTTATATTACCCCTATTATATATTCATGATATTTTATATGAACCATTATTATGGTATACAATACCCCCTTCAGTTCTTCAAAGTGTTATATCCTTCACTTTCACTCGCTCATTCTCGAAATAGTCAATTAGGCATATTAGGCATTGTTTTTATATTAAGATCTTAATCATTCACCTCTTGGTAAGACATACACACTTTAACACTTAAATTTAAAAAAAAATAGGCATTATTTCATGAAAAAAAACATTAATAAATAATTACATGAGGTCAGCCATAGCTCAAATGGACCAAATACTTCTTTGGGCCTGAAAGAGACCTAATTCAATTAGGCCTTCATTAGTACATGTTACCCTTTAATCTTCTTATAACACTTTAAAACTTAATAAATGGTAGTGAAAATTCATATAAAACTCAAATATACCCTTAATAATCTCATATTATATTCATGATACCTTTTATATATGATCACCACTTGAAGCATGCCATCAGTATTGTTTACATTAGGCCTTCACATACATAAAAAGGTCTACCTTGAACAACTGAAGATAACACAATATTTAGTCACATAATCATCACAATATATAATATTAAAATAACATAAAATACCTAAAAAACTTCACCAAGTGCATTATATTTCATTACATAGGGAAAAATGACTCAAAAACACTCCTGTAACTTGCTCACTTAGAACTGCCAATTTTCCTCAAAGACCAGTCATGGTGACAATGGTCTTCAACACTTTTATGATGAATTTAAGAGAATTATAATGAATTTATATGATATTATTAGATAATTATAAAATTATAATATATAAATATAACATGTTCAAATGTAAAATATTTCTCTTATAGACCAATCTCATGACCTTACATCTCACTATCTCATTTGCACTACACATGTCAACTTGTGAGTAATTTTTTCACTATAATCATTAACCTCAAAAGAATATAATAAAAATAAATATGTATTAAAAATTACTTATAAATCTCTCCATTCACTTGGATTCATCCCTATTTCATGATAACACATTGATAATCCTCTTTTAACTTCTACTTGGGGTTTTCACTATTTCCACCATTAGGCCTGTTAGCGACTAGCTATCTTGGATGAATAGTTTATCATACTTGAGGGATATAAATTATAAATAAAATACCATGTACATAAAATAAAATTATAAACCTTCTCCATCTAATGATTTTCATAATTTGACTTGGTCAACTCTAACTGCTATATCAAATCTCCAAGAAATGAGCACTTTCCTATAGGGTCTGCTCACACACCTGACAACTCAATGACACTTAGAGGTGATTGGGAGAGTTGAATATAATATAAAATATTTTTTATAGTCATTTTAGATGACTTTTTTATATTTTTAACAATAAATTTCACATCAAGTCCTTATTAGAGTGTTAGATAGGTTTAACATAGGTTTTTGTGTTAACAATTTATCATAAAGGATTACCCCTTAAATCCAAAACCAATGCCTATATTTAATATCTAGGAGCCTTCCCTATCTCTCCTTAATATCTCACTTTCCTATGTAGAGGTTACACATTCCAATGAACACCTGAAAGTCCTTCTCAGGTTTGTATGCCTTCATTATGTGTACTCAATAGACCTTAAAATTACTTTTCATGCCTTTTCTTGTAAAACATGACCTCAAACTTTGTAAAAATATTTTAAAAAACATATCTTACCTATATATTTGCTCACATATGCAATTTTTTTTTTGAAAAATTATATTGATCCCTCATTAGGCCACACTCTCTCTATTTGCTCTTAATATCTTGACTTGCAAATCACATTAGGACTTGAAATTGACCTTCATGATTCTTTCTATGTGCTCTCCACTTCACTCACATATTAAATCAACCTCTCTCATTCTTATATATAGTCATACATTCTTCACATTCCTTGACAATAGACCATTATTCCTCATTAGGATAGGCAAGGTCTAGAAGTGGTCTAGGTGTAGACTAGGTCTATAGGTCCTACCCCTATAGGCTCACCTTGAGACTCACATGAGTGATCGAATGCCTCATATATACGATCAATCAACCTAATACAATATTTAATTCCTACATGCATTCATCTCACTAAGACATCATGATAATTTATGCAAAAGACTAGGCATCTTATGCACATAACTTCTTAAGTCA
The DNA here is from genome assembly GCA_037957365.1 of Torreya grandis. Lineage (NCBI taxonomy): Eukaryota > Viridiplantae > Streptophyta > Pinopsida > Cupressales > Taxaceae > Torreya > Torreya grandis. The sequence goes on along the minus strand of JARHVA010000261.1, from coordinate 1,017,413 downwards.
CTTATTAGGCTCAAGCACTTGATAAATTTGACAAAACAAACCTTCCATGCTGACCTTCTCATTACTCATGCAGTCATAAAAAACATATATAAATCATATATTATACTCTCAAAATCACTACAACACTGATCAAAATCCTCTCTCATAGCTACATTCTTTATTGACCTCATGAAGACCTTTCTCATGAACCTTTGGTATCAATGATAACATCAATGCCAAACCTCAACAATAGGAACAATGATCAATAAAGACAAATTTTATTGTGAAAATAAACTTCTTATCTTTCTCATCATATAGCTTGTACACCTTAAAGTATTCAAAATATCCCAAACGAATGCATTTATGACTCCTATGGTCTAACTTATGGGAAAATATGGAAAAGAAGTTAAGGGAACAATGTATTCCTATTAATTATGCAAAAATTTTATAAAGAAGATTCCAAAATTTAAGGTAGAAGGATTATAGTATATAAGAGTATCAGATAATTTTTACAAGCATTCCATATGAGTCGATCATGATAAAATATAAGATCAGATGGTTGTAAGATATGTAAATGGTTTGAAGTTTTCTAGTTAAGATGAATTAAGCATGCATAAAATACTTTGCATGGAGGAAGCTTATCAATTATCTTTGAAGGTAGAAGAAAAAAATAGATAGAATTTCATAATAACATATATTGGGCCAAGAATAAGATAATCCCATCCAATAAGGGGATGAGATGGATTTAATAAAAGTAGAGATGGGTTTAATACCACTAGAGAAGAATTATCATGTGGTGTAGAAAGATAAGAAGATAATAGACAAAGGTTATAATACCAACAAAGAGGAAGAGGCTTTCAAAGAGGACAAAGCTATGAAAGTGGTAGAGGATGGTTTCTAAATAAATGTAGGTTTTATGTTTGTTACAAATGTGGAAAATAATGTCATAAAGAGTTTGAGTGTTCAAAATACCAAGATCAAGAAAGTAAGCAAGTAGATCACCCAATAGTGAATTTAGTTAAAGTTGAAATAGAAGAGAAAACTACTGATGCTGTAACAATAGATATTAGAGAAAATATCATGATGAGAAGAATAATGATTACTCCAAGGAAAGAACATGTGAAAAATAAAAAGGGTAGTCATGCATGGTTGTGAATAAATATATTTTTAACAAAGTGTACTTCAAGAGGTAAGATATGCAAAGTAAATATAAATGGTGGTAATTTTAAAAATATGGCTTCTAAGGACATGATTGAGAAACTAGGTTTGCAATGTGAAAAACATCCTAATTATTATCAAATTTCATGGTTTAATAAAGGGAATGAAGTTAAAATATATAAAAGGTACTTAATCAATATTTCTATAGGTAAAATTTACAAGGATGATATATGGTGTGATGTTATACCAATGCATGCATTCCAATGTATTATTGGGAACGCCATGGAAGTTTGATAGAAAATCAATTCATTATGGACAAAATAACGCATAGTTTTTGAAAAGGTGGTATGAATGTAGTTTTGTTACCTCTTAAAGAAGAAGGCCAAGCTAAAATCATGCTAAATAAAAAATAATTTATCAAAGACATGAAGATGGTAGGTTATTGTTATGCATTAGTAGCGAAGAAAGAAGACACAAAAGTAGTGCAAGTACTAGTAGAAGTAGTAGTAATGTTGAAAAAATATATAGATGTTATACATAATGAGTAAACAAATGATTTACCACCAAAGAGAGATATTAAACATCATATTTATTTGATTCTAAGATTAGATATATCTAATCAAGTAGTTTATAGGATAAGTCCAATAGAACATTCATAACTAAATAATCATGTTATTGAATTGGTGAGGAAGGGTGTATCAAGGGAGAACATGATTTCATGTGCAACAACAACATTGTTAAATCCAAAGAAAGATGGAGGGTAGAAAAATTGTGTGGATAATAGAGAAATTAGTAAAATTACAATCAAGTATAATTTATTTATACTTCATTTAGATGATATTATGGATGTTCTTGTAGGAAAAAATATTTTACCAAGGTTGATATAAGGAGTGGATATTATCATATTTAGATTCATGAAGGAGATGGATGGAAAACTAAATTTAAGACTATAGATAGTTTATATGAGTGGATGGTGATGCCATTCAAATTATCTGATGCCCCAAACCCATTTATGAGGGTGATGAACACAGTGTTAAGAGAATAGATTGGTAATTTTTTGGTGGTTTATTTTGATGATATTTTAATATTCAATAAGACTAAATAAGAGAATTTATAGCATTTGATAATGGTATTAGAATCATTAAGAAAAGAAAATTTCTATGCAAATTTGAATAAGTGCAGCTATATGCAGAACAATTTGGTTTTTTTGAGATTTGTGGTTTTAGTAGATGGTGTAAGAATGTATGAAGAAAAATAAATGAAATTCTTGAGTGGACTATCCTAAAGAGAATCATAGAGGTAAGAATTTTCCATGGTTTGGAAACTTTTTACATAAAGTTCATTAAGAATTTTAGTAGTCTTATTACACCAATAAAGAATTATATGAGAGGAAAAGAATTTTCATGGATAAGGGAAACAACATAAAGATTTGAGTTGTTGAAGAATAAAAGTATATAAAAACTTATTTTAGCATTACCATATTTTATAAAAGTCTTTGAGGTTGATTATGATGCTTCGTTTGAGGGAATTGGTGCCTATTAAGTCAATAAGGGAAGCCAATAACATATTTTAGTGAGAATTAAAGGAGTTAAGAAGAAAGTATTCTATGTATGATGTTGAATTTTATTCCATTGTAAAAGCATAATTTAAGACATTGGAGGCATTACCTGGTGCCTAAGGAGTTTATCCTATATACTAATCATGAGGCAATAAGGGAAGCCAATAACATATTTTAGTGAGAATTAAAGGAGTTAAGAAGAAAGTATTCTATGTATGATGTTGAATTTTATTCCATTGTAAAAGCATAATTTAAGACATTGGAGGCATTACCTAGTGCCTAAGGAGTTTATCCTATATACTAATCATGAGGCTTTGAAGCATGTGAGTAGTCAAATATAGGTAAATAATAGGCATGTAAAGTGGGTGTCTTTATTTTAGGGTTATACTTTTGTGTTGAAGCATAAATCAAGAAAATAGAATCATGTAGCTAATGCTTTGAACAAGCAATTAGGGTTTGTAACTACTATGATGAGTGAAGTAGTTAGATTTGAATTTATTAAGTATAGGATACTGATCTAAATTTTGGAAGGATAGTTGAGAAATATAGGAACCCATTGATAGGTGATACAATTAATTTTTATGATGAGTATCTTATGTAGGATGGTTATCCCTTCAAAAGTAAACAATTACTTATTTTGATTGGGTCTCTAAGAGACAATATTATAAGAGAATTGCATAGTGGTGGTTTGGCTAGACATTTTGGTGAGATAAAGACAATAGCTTTGGTGGAGGATAATTATTTTTGGCCAAATATGAATAGAGATGTGACAAGATATGTTTCAAGATGCAAGATATGTTAGGTGGTGAAAGTCCATGCAAAAATATAGTGATATACATGCCATTACCTATTCTAAGAGGACCATGGACATATTTGAATATAGATTTTGTGTTTAGATTACCAAACACACAGAGAGATAATAATTCAATTTCTAATTTTATAGACAAGTTTTCAAATATGGTTCATGTTATGACTTGTAAGAAAATCAATGATGCCACTGGAGTTGCGGAACTATTTTTTAAGGATATTATGAGATTGCATGGTGTTCCAAAATCCATTACATCAGACAGGGACATAAAATTTCTAAGTAATTTTTGGATGACTTTATTGGTTAAGATAGGGATTGAGATATAATTCAATAGTGCATACCACCCCAAAAATAGATGGACATACAAAATTTGTAAAAAGGATATTGGAAAATATATTGAGATGCATAGTTGGAAAGAAGCCTAAGCAATGGGACTTGGCTTTACCACAAACTAAGTTTGAATATAATATTTAAGTGAGTAGGTCAATAGGAAAATCAAAATTTAATTATATTTATGGAAGAAATATTATGTGTTTTAAATTTGGTATAGTTTACAATTGCAAAATGAGTTAGTGATGATGCAAAAGCATTTGCAGAACATATAAAATAATTACAAGAAGTAACAAGAAATTTATAGGAAAGTAATGAGAAGTATAAACTAGTATAAAATGTTAGAATGTCAAAAATATTTGAAGAAATATATTTAATTATTGTTTACTTGAGAAAAGAGATATTTATGAAAGGAGCATATAATGATTTGAAGTACAAGAAAATTAGACCATGTAGAATTGTGAAGAAAATCAATGAAAATGATTATGAGGTAAGTTTACCATAGAATTTTGATATCTCTCTAGTATTTATTTTTTTGAATTTATATGATTTCCATGGAAAAGATGGTGAAGGTGAACAATATGAAGTAGATTGCTAGAAATAGGTGCCAAACAAGTAGAAAGAAAATATAGTGTAGGTTTCGGATAAGAAGACATTAAACACAAGGTAATGAAGTTATGACAGGTATTTGGTATAGTGGGAAGGATTGTGCCAGGAAGACAACACTTGGATTATATAATGGGAGATGAATAATATTAATAAGAATAAATGGAAATAGTATAATCAAATCAACTCGTAAGTACTAAATTATTTTCAACCAGAGAAAAATGATGTAGAAAAAGAGGCCAAACTTCTAGAGGCCATAACTTTTGATCTATAGCTCTGTTTGAGCCCATCTTCATGCCAAAACATCCATCTTAAAAGGTTTGGTTTATATATAACCTATATTTTATAATTATGGATGTTTTTTGATATTTTGGAGTCTATATATGACCATATAAGGGTCCAAAATTGTATTTTAATATTATTTTTGATATTTATCTAAATTTAAAAATTATATATTTTTGTAACTAGATTTGAACTTTAGCTGATATTTGTCTAATAGGTTAATTTTAGTGTGTTTAGTTTTTTTGGAGATTTTAGAGTTATACGTGCTTGCTTGTAAAACATACTATAAATAATAGCTACTAAAAATAATAGGTCAGGTTTTATTATTTTTAGTACTTCTACATTTTTCATGTCAACTCAAATTTTGAGTTTAGGCTTATTTATGCATGGTTTGTAATTATTTAAATAATTCAATACGAAACAATATTGTTTATTATTTCATAAGATTTGATTATTGGTAATTTTTTGCCTTGATAGTATTCAAGTTCATTAATTTTATGACTCATATGGTCTAACTTATTTATTTTCTATTTTAGAATCAATGCATAGCAAGTGGATCCAAAAAATTTAAATTTGAAAACTCAAGGAAGATAACCACACCACATCTCATATGGAGTCTTGAATTCAATAGTTGTTGATGGTGATCTATTGTGGAGGTATACTAATATTTTAGTTTCTTTGGTCCAAAAGTGTAGACTCATTCCTTTTAAGTAAAACATAGAATTAACCATATTCATTGCAGTTTTGTTCATTATTTCTAGAAATCCATTTTGTTTTAGTGTGAAAAACTATGAGATGGTGTTTGATGCCATTTTTCTCAAGATAGGATTTAAAGTTATTTGAAGTGTATTCACCACCATTTTATGTCTTGAGTGTTTTAATGTAGATTTGAGATTAATTTTTAATCATCATTATAAACTTTTGAAAAGTCTTTAATGCTTCTAATTTCTTTTTCAAAAATTATATCCAAGTCATTATGTTGTAGTGATCAATGAAAAAACCCATCATTTCATTAAATTTGGACATATTCCAGTCTGGATTGCAAACCAAAACTATTATTATTAGATTTTATAGTATCAATTATTTAAAATATTGGATTATAATTTTACTATTATCATATTCCAATTTTTAATTTATTAGAATTACATATCATATTTTATAGATTCCAATTTCAATGTCTTTTGAATTTAAAGTTATTAATCAATTAGTAGTACATATTATTCTAGTTTGTTGAAATAATTCAATATTTTTTTATGAACATGATCATTCTAAAATTGCAAGATGATCCCACTTATTGTGTCAAGTTCACACTGCTTGTAGTCTTTGAATTAGTCATCTTGTCCATCTACTCAATTTTTATGACTCCATATTGTTTGATTTATACTTTAAATTTTCACATGAATGGAATTATGTTTCTCTTAGAAGGTGGTACCCATTACTTCAATTCAATTCAAGAAATTGACATTACCAAGATTGGAGTTGTAGTCAATCAACTTACCCATTTTACTTTAGCATCTGACATCGGATACTTGTCCATAGGATGATAAAATGGACATATGTGGATGTTTGATGTCACTGTTTATTCAAAATGCATCAATCCAAATAAGTATATACATAATTTATTCTTATAAATAACATTTTCAATCTTATGGACTATAAATAAATTAAAATCTTAAGATAAATATTTTTGGTTATTGATAATATTCCAATCTTGTATAGAATGGGAACATGCCTATTCTAAACAAGATAAAGAATAATTTTGACATCCACTTTCTAACAAATATTATGTAACATAAGCTTGGGTGGATTATTTAAAGGAGTGCTACTAGCTATGCCCATTTTACACATTGATGCCCACTAGCTCATCCAAATTTTCCATGTGGCACTTGCCCATTCATATGAAGCGCTTGGAGATAAAAGACTAGGTGGACCTCTATTTTGGTATTTCAAATTAATATGATAGGTGTCATCTACCTACTAATATATATCCTTCATGTAATTATAAAAATATTATTTTATCGAGAAATCAAAGCACCAAGATTTTGCCAAGTATCTTAATCCTAATCACATGAGTGCATGCCAACTGATCCAAATACAACAAATATGAAAATTTTACACCCAATATTTTTCCAAATGTCACAATCCAATTCACCTAGATCCTTACACAATAAATCTCATAATTTTATAAGCATTGAGTGAGAATAACCCATAGATCATGATGCATGTCATCATCCCATTAACTTATTATAATTAAAGCACTCAAATAATCACTAAGTTGAATAGTGAAAATAAAGTAGTGAAATTAAAAAATGTGGCATCATCCCCTCAATTCATAATGGATTTCATCAAGATTTTTTGTATAGAAATTTTGGTTGAATGGAATAATGACAACCATCCTCATGTCATGATCCTATTCACCTAGAGACTAATATATCCAAAATTCATAGTATGGTTATCTAGGCAAATGGAATTATTGGATCATGATATGTGTTACAATCTCATCAAGTTGGGACCATGAGAACATAGAATATTAATCCAAGAACAAGGCACTAGTGGAGTATCAGTATAAAACCATGTGTTTTAGGACATATGATAGAAAGGTGAATGATGAAGACATAAGTGCCAATTCCAAAAGCATAGAAAAATGACATATATAAAACTAAGTTGACAAATCACCAAAAATATTGTTAAAATCCACATGGTAGGAAATGAGAATAGTGATGTGGATGACTATTCCCAATGACTATTCTATGATCTATTTTATGTAGAGACTATGCTTTAAATTAAATCAAAATAGTCAAATTTTTTTAGGTTTGGCTTGATTTAAATTTTATCAAAATAGATCAAGATGAGAGTGAAAATTTGAGTTATATTTTAGACTAAGTATTTGACAAAAAAAATTATAACAATTTTTTCTTATTAATTTTTGAAGATGGAATAGTAGCTATCAGCACAGAAGTAAGCCAAGACATGGGAGAGACATAGTGCATAAGTCATTGGCATGGAAGAATAAAATTTTGAGGAACAAGGATGTAGAAAACATAGAGGAACTAAGGGTTCAAGACATGGAAAATGGAAAATGACTTAGACAAGGGTGTAGAAGGTGGAGATGGTTAGGTAATGGTTCACATGATCATCAAAGGAGAATAGTGAAGAACTAATCTAGAATCAGTCTATGAGAAGATATGAGCACGAAAATGATTAGAAACTTATATAGGGTATATAAGGTAAGTTAATCTTGAATCAATAATAATTCATTATAACTACTTCTTGACACTTGTTGTTAATGGTCATTGGTAAGTCATCACTTATATATCAATGTTGTAAAAAAATGGTTAGGGTAAAAACCACTTATAAATACCCCCTAATAGTACTTAATGAGATGATCTTAACTATGATCATGTAAATGTAATCCCTAAGCCTAGTCATGATATAAATTACGACTTGTGTATGGGGATCCTTGATATATATATTTGTGCTACAAAAACACATTTTATAATATCTTTATGAATCAATGATACCATTACTCTTTTTATCAAATTTTTCATATCATTTTATGTGATGAATAACTCATGGAATGAGTTGTTAAGATTAAATTTGTTATGATGTTCTTAGATATAATTATGTGTCTATTCAAGCACCCTAGTATAGTGAATTCAATGAATAAACCATTTCATAACAAAATTGATGGAAACTGATATTAATCCTTGTGTTTTGGGTGAATGCATGAGATCATTTCCAAAATGAACTATTGGCTTAAGCATGTGACTAGGATAAGTCATTTTAAACTAGAGGAAAAGATCCAAACACTATTATTACCATTTTCAAATGTGTTACTAGAAATTAGTCAACTTAATAGGTTGATAAAGATATGTAGAGTATAAAAATAATTGCCTTGTTTCTACATACTAAAAAAATTTTAACTATCAACAATAAAATTAATCAACCTCCATATAAATATGCAACATAGTTATTACTTGTACTGATCTCTTTTGTACTTCAAAATAATTATATCTCTCACTATAAAATTTAACCAAAAATTATTGGGCTTGTATCATTTGTAAAAAATACAAGTTATGTAATAGTAGAAAGACAACTTAATCAAAGTCGTTAATTATTATTTTGTATGTTTTCAAAGAACACCACATATTTGGGTGTAGACCCACATGATCTAACTGTGTACATAAGTGTGTGAATATTTTCTAATCATAATTAGTGTGCCATCAAATTACTATCTTTGAGGCAATCCAATGAAAAGGGATTATTTTTGGTCACTAACAAAATAGATTTTATCACCTATGAATAATATGGTGTCTATCCCATACAAGTGTGTGTACTTGTCTACAAACTTTTTCGTGTTTTTAGTGTATATTGGCATAATATTTATTTTTTTGATTTGATAGATTTGTCACTAATTTCACACTCTAATATCCTCCAAGCAAAAGTAAATTCTAAATTTCGTATGCATTCAAAGTGTTAAATGAAAGAATGTTTTACTCTTGAGTTAAAGTATGTAAATCACATTCCAATATCAAAATGTTTCTTTGCAATCTTCAACAAGTTATGGATAAATATATGACTAAAGTATTAGTACCATGAATATAAAAAATTTAGATTTTTGGTCCGTGATATAGATTTAGTGATCCCTCAAACTTTGAACAACACTCTTTCTACTCCCAATATCAATAACTTCCTTTCAAATGGAATGATAATATCTAAAATCATAAACCAATGCAAGAATTCTTTTTCAATAACTAGCCAATTAATGATATTTTATTCAAATAAAGTTATTAACACCATTGTACAACAATTTATGTTGAACACTTAATCTTATAATGTACTTTAAAGATTCAATTGTGATAAATTCATAGTTGCAAAAATGTTTGGGGAGAATCTCATGGTAGCAAAAAAAATTTGGGGCAAAATTAATTTTTTCAATGGTACCTGTTTATCAACAAATCATGATTAACCAGAAAAACTTAGGAACCTTAATATATAAAAAATATTGTAAAATTATCAAAAACTATTTTTATTTAAATTTAAAGTATATTTAAAAATCCTATTTTAGATATGATCCAAATATGAAATAAAACATCTAAGAATCAATATTAATAATAGATAGTATTACAAATTGAATAATGCTCATAATATTTATTTTATATATTAAGCAGTGTAAACTCAATTTCATTTTATTTACCTAGTTCAACACTTGTCACACATGAATTTAGATCTTCTTTTAAAAAAATCTTACATCATTTTCATCCTCAATCAAAGCTAGTTTTGTAAATAATGGTGTTATAATCCATTTTCCCTTTGTAAACTCTTTTTCAAAGAAAACTTTCATTGAAATGATAATTTTTTAGGTACACCTTTATTTAATGGGTTGAATACAATATTTCTTCCACAATTAAAAAAAAAATTAAGTTCCTTCCAAATCATGGCCAAATTCTTAATAAATATTCTCACATTATTTTGGCAATGTTCATAACCCCAACAAAACAAAGGAAAGACATCTATTTTAGCATTTATCACTAATTTCATTGCAATTTTTTATACATTCACATATATATTACATGTAGATAAAAATGCTAATTGAAACTATAAGGATGTAGCCATTAAAAATTGGGTCAAATGTCCTCTTGGTTGTATATATTCGTTGTTGACTTGGAATGGAGTGTTACTCTTTTTTGAGGATTTTTTTTTAATTAACAATCCTTATACATTGAGAACAATAAATTTTTTTTTAGGTAATTTAGACAATAATAATTTTGATATTTAGCATTACATTCAATTTATTTTTGAATGTTATTATAATAATATGCTAGTTAATGTTTTACCTACATTCTTAGGAATTTGCACAAATTGTACATCATCTCCAATTAGATCTACACAAGAATTTCAAATTATAACATTTAATAATTGATAAACATAATCAAACCAATTTTATTGGGACTTAGTCATGAGTTTTTTAATAATTTATTATTAATTTAAGTAATTATTAATACTTTTTTGTGAGTCAAGTGTGATAATTATCACTGCATTCTCTAATGTAGTTGATGTGTTTACTACAACCAAATGTATGTTTTACTAAAGTTTATCTTGTTGGTTACTTTTATCCCCTTGAGATAAAGTTGAGTCTTCATTTAATTCATCATCTAAGTTTATCACTATTTGTAATGGCTTTAAAATTTCTACTAACATGAAACATACTCATTTAGAATGCAAATAATGTGTCTAACTATGCAAATTTTATAATATAAATTGTTATCAAACCATGTACATGATAAAATTGATATATATATATATATATATGATAGGATATAGAATATAATTGGTAAGAAAATCATAGAATTGAACATAGACTAGATGACACAGTACATAGTTATTTGTCATGGGAAAATCTCAAAGAGGTAGAAAACCCACCAATGACGATTATTCAAATTATTGAAAAACTAAGACCCAATATAACATATTCTTCTTCTTCTCACTTCTTCTATCAAATATCCTTCACAAGTTTTATAGGTTGAATATGATAAAATAATTCATATTCAAATAATTTTACAATAGGGGTAAAACCTTATTTATAGGAAAATACATAGGGAGGTGACCATTGTAAAAATAATGGGTTCATCCATCCTGATAAAATAGTTTAATTAAAATTTAGTAATAATTAAATAATTATAACTCTATTATTTATTATCATGAGGTTTTCACCTTGTGGTAATAAATATTATAGTATTATTTAATTAATTAATTAATACCAAGGTTAAGGTTCAATTAAGCCCACTTAGAATTAAATGTTCTAACATCCCCCCTTAAGTTACGTAGGGATAAATATCATAGTCACCTCCAAACAGAAATTATACTATGTACACAATTGAAGGTTCTAAAAACCTTCATCATGCTAAACATCACCTTTTTGAAATAAAAGAAATTATAATCCATAAATTACTCAAAAGTAAGTTTAGGCTAGCATGATCGTGAGATTGCATCTCATAGTTTCTCTTGAATTATCATCTAAGCATATTTGGAGTATTTTATAATATAAGGACCTCCATTACAAAGTATCTTTTCTATATTGGATATAAAAGTAAAAATTCAACATAAACTTTACTATAACATAACTTTCACATGAAGTTTATAATTCTTTTCAATTGAGAAGAAGTATAGAGAAGAAGAAGAAATGCATGGCCATTAGGAAGTGTCATTGTCATGCACATTCCCCCTCAATGATAATTTTGAGAGGCCCATCATTACATAAAAGTGATAGAACTAGGTAACACCAAGTATTTTTGTGAAGATATCTACCACTTTTTTATCATAAGATAACACTTTAGATTAATATCACCATTGAAGACTTTCTCTTAGATAATATACACATGAAATTCAATATTCTTAAATTGTTGGTGGTGTGCACCTACACAAAAATTTAACACATATACTAAAATAGATTCATGATAGTATAATATGGTTAACATCACAATAACCACATACATAAAAATATGACATATGTTTTTCTATCATCAAACATATTTTAAAATAATCATGTCATATTTTAGGCAAACAAGTTCACTACTTTGATTACAAAGTGGAAAAATATAAATTATTCTATGCAGTTCATAATTGGACATCTCCAATATTAATGACATGAACATCTCCAACTATCATGCAATGCACATACAATAATTTACTAATAATATGATACTAATTTTATCCAAAAATTAGATATCCTATTAGAAATAACTAATTTTATCGTTTGAGTTTTATCAAAAAACTTTTCAAGTTTAATATGCTTCAACAAAAGATTGATGCATAACCTATCATACATCAAATATGGATAATTTTAGCATGAAATTCCATCATCAAATCAAACAAATATGAGACTAAAACAAACAATTTTAAAGATGTATGAATACAATGCTTAGTAAAATAAATAATGAAGAGCCAATAATATAAACTCTATTTACACTTTGAATTTTGTAACATATCTTATTATCAAATGAAGCATATAAAGACGTTAACACAAATAATAAAATCATAAAATAATCAAATAAAATTATATGATTAATTGAAACACAAAATATCTGAAATCACTAAGCATGATATTTTTAATAATTGCAATATTTAAACATGATCAATTTATCAAATTAAGCATGATGTTATGCATATAATGTATTTCCTATGCTAACTCATATGAATTGAAAATGATCTAAATCTTATTTGATTTCTCATTTAATAAAAATATATCTATTATAATATAATTATAATAAATATTTTTCAAGAGTCAAACTAAATCATTTTACTATAAAATACAATGTAGATGAGACACTATTAATATAGTTAGTATCTCTAAAGTAAAAATAATTTTATCAAAGAAAATAAAATGCTATGAGCATACATCTATTTTTTATGTATCAAAATACAAATATTAAGTAGATATTATTATTCAAAATATGCATATTATTATTTATGGATTCATCTCATAAGAACTAGGAGGAACTTTTATAGAATGCGACATTATTCTGGCCATCTCAATAGTGGTGCAGTTTTTATTTTCACCAATTAAATATTGCTAAAGGGAATAGGGAATTGCCCTTAAAATACTAAAATTAATGAAAAAATAATAAAACTATTCACTGACATATTCACTATCATTCTCAGTTCTTAATCTCTTAATATAAAAATCAGATGCATTTTCAACACTAGCTTTAAATTCTTTGAATTTAGACAACACATCAGATTTATTTTTAATAGAAAACCCAACCATTCTAGTGTAATCATCAATAAAACAAATAGAATATAATGAAACATTAATAGATACAAATTCTATAGGTCCTAAAATATCACTATGAATCAATTCTAAAGGATGTGAAAAATTCATATCATGATTCTTACGAAAGGGATTAATATGTTACTTACCACATAAGCAACCCTCACAAGTTTTATGATGAGAGAGGATAAAAGGATGTCTAATAACAATATTGTTCACAAACATAACATGTGAAATTCTAAAATTAACATGTCATAATCTTTCATACCATAATTGAGATTCATTCTTATTATGTGAAGAAAGTAAACATGCAAAAGAAGGAAAAAACATATATAAACCATTCTTTTGAACACCTTCAACAATTAAGGAACCAATATATTTAAGTAATGTTATAATGGAACAAATATATTTAAGTAATGTTATAATGAAATTATCATTTGTACATTGAGAACCAGATAATAAATTGTTTTTAATCTTAGGTATAAAGAAAACATCATTAATAACAACATTTGAAATATTTGTTTTTCCATGCTTAGTTGATTCTAAAAATGAATTATCTTCTATGTAAATTCTTTCATAAATATCTATAAAATCACATAAAATATTAGATAAAAATGTCATATAGTGTGATGTACTGCTATCTAAGATCCACTCATTTTTATTTGAAATAAATAAAACATATACAAAGTAATAACATATGAATCTTGATTGTTATTCTAATTACTTTTTTTATTATTATACTTATTTTGATAATATTTATTCAATTTGTTATTTTTAGAAGTTTTATTCTTATTTTTATAACAAGTTTCCCTCTTATGACAAAATTTACCACACAAATTCCAATTTCTATTAAATTGAGGTTTATGATTCTTATTACCATATTTTTTATTCTCGTATTTGTCTTTAGTAGAATTAAAGTTAAATTTATAGTTTTTAATGTTATCATAAACATTATTTAAAGTGATAAGTTCCTAAATGAAATTATCTTTAGAATAAAAATTGTCATAGGTTGGTTTTTTTGAATCAAGAGAGTAGACAAGGCCATAAGGTCAGTAATATCTTACTCAGTTTGATACTTAAAATTTAAAATTAAAATAAAATTTATTAAATTTTCCTCTAATATTTAATTGAATAATAAAATAAAGAAATTTATCATGAATTAAATTAAAATTATATCGATAAAACATACACTGGGATGTAAATGGACGAGGGATGCGATAGCGGGAGCGTTGAATGGGAATGGCGGAGAGGCGAGCAGTCCGTTGACTGGCCCCAGGTAAGACAACTCTCTACCTTGGGCGCATTCTGGCAATAAGGAGATTACTTTTATTAGTGAGCACTCTAAGCTCAGAAAAGTGAATGGATGTCTTCTGAGAAGGCAGGACAGGCTGGTGGTGGTTATTTCCCCTGAAGCTGTGAAAGAGGATGTTGAGTACCTCTCTGCTCACACACTTATCTGCAAATTTCTGGGTATAAGAATCTCCCTGACTGCTTTAGATGCCTTGATTCACAGGACTTGGCACATTGAAGGAGACTTTGACATCATGTTGGCTGGAAACAGCTATTTTTTAGTTAATTTTTCCTCTGTCTCAGACCGTAATCATGTATTTGAGGGAGGTCCATATTTCTACGACCGTGTGGGGCTTTTTCTTAAACCCTAGCATGCAGGGTTCAACTCAGCTGATGAACTTCTGGCATGTGTTCCAGTTTGGGTTCATTTTCCATGACTCCCTCTGAAATTTTGGAGGGAGGATATTCTCAGGTAGATTGCTACCATGCTAAGAACGCCGACATCCATTGCCCATCAGTTGCTGGACAAAAAGGTAATTTATTATGCCCGTGTGTGTGTTGACTTTGATTTAAATCATCCCTTTCCGGATTCCTTGGAAATTTGTTTGGGCTTCTCGTCCTGGATTCAACAGATAGATTATGAATATATCCCTTTTAGATGCCATATTTGTCATGTCTACAACCATTTGCATAGACAATGTCCACAGGCTACCAAAGATAGGGAGATTACCCAAGACTCTGCTACACCAAATTCAGTAAGCACCGGCAAGGGAACAAATAGATAGGCTAATTTTGCTCATGTAAAAACCCAATCAGATAGAGCTGTAAAAGGGAAAAACCCAGTTGTTAATGATAGCTTGGCGCAAGGGTCTGCTGATCATACTAATATGGATTTGGAAGGGTTCACTACTGTAAGGTGTCGCTTGAGAGGTGGAGGTCAGAAGCGCAAAAATGTTGATAGGCAATTAGACATGGGATTCAACAGGTTCAAAACTTTAGATAATATGGCCATTGAGGATGGCATTCCGGCTGAGGATCTGGAGGATGCTCTTGAAATAGACCAGCAAGGTGCAGGGCCGATTTTGGATCAGGTTATGGTAACTTTGCCGACCTTTGACAACTCTGTGAGATCGACTGAAGGTGTTTTTGAATCAAAAAATGGAAATCTTGCTAAGGAAGTGAAATGGGCTGATTTAGTTAAGGAGGTTGATGTTGGAAGGAAAGATAAGAGCACCTCTTCTACGCTTGGCCTGGCGCAAAGGCCCTTCAAGAAAGCTAACTCCTCCATTCCCTCCAAGGTAGGGCGTAAGAAGGACTTAGAGAAAATTAAACTTACAGGTGATTTACTGGTGGAATCAGGGGTTGTTAAAACCTTAGATGAACACTTCCCCCTTGTCTCTCAATGATTGTATTATCTTGGAATGTGAGGGGTTTGAATAGCTGCCCCAAACAATTGGCTGCTCGAAGACTAGTGTTGGATCACTCTCCGGATATCCTTTGTATCCAGGAAACGAAATTGTCAATAGATTTACTGTTTGCTTGTATGCCAAAAATCTGGTTTTTTGGCCATTATCAAGGTGTGGGAGCGATGGGAAGCTCAGGGGGTTTAGCAATGGGCTGGGACCCGTGAAAGATCTTGCCTCTTCATTAGTTAGCCTGCATATCTGCCCTTTATATGGTTGCCTCTTCCCTTGAAACAGGGGAATTGATCCTTGTTACCAATGTATATGCGCCTGTTGACATAGATGGGCAATTCCAGCTTTGGGAGCATATTCATTATGTTCATAGCTGCCATCCGTTCCTTCTGTGGATTGTTACGGGGGACTTCAATGCTGTTATGACTTTGGAGGAGAAAAGAGGTGGTTTGTCCCGTCTTGGTCCCTCATCTGATTGCCTCCGCAATAATGTTGAGCTCCTACATCTCTCTGATGTTAGAACCTCCAACGGGCTGTTTACCTGGAGTAACAGAAGAATGGGTAATGCTGCTATATCGGAGCGTCTGGACAGATTTTTGGTCTCATGTTTTTGGAGGTCTAGTGCTTTTTCTCTTAGCTCAGATATCCTGGATTGGAAAGAGTCAGACCATTGGCCCATCATGCTTTCCATTAATCTTATTGAGGGACCTAAGAAACCCCCCTTTAAGTTTCAACTAATGTGGCTATGTGATCCTTCTCTCTAGGACTATATTGGTCAGTGGTGGTGGTAGGGGGGACCGGCTCATGGTACTGCCATGTACTCCTTCCTCAAAAAACTTCATTATGTTAAGAGAAAATTGCAGATTTGGAATAGAACTTGTTTTGGCAACTTACATGGCATGAGGAGGAGGGTGTAGGATGAGCTGGATGTTGTTACTAGGTAGATTAGAGACTATGGTCTCTTGAAAATGCTGAGTCAGGAGGAGGCTAGAGCTGCCTCCTATCTTGCGAAGTGTGAGTTATGGGAAGAAATTTATTGGAAGCAAAAGGCGCGGATTGACTGGCTGCAGGAAGGGGATAAAAATATGGCTTTTTTCCATAAGTCGGTTCAAGCCAGGAGAAATAGAAATGTCATTTCTTCTCTTCTTACTTAGGATGGGAATTGTTTGTCCTCTTCACAAACTATCAGTGAGGAAGCAGTTCGGTTATTTTCTGCTCTCCTTACTAGTGACTCTATGTCAGATGAAGGAGCTAAAACTGATGTCCTCTCTTGCATTCCCTAGCTGGTTACTGTGGATATGAATGAATTTCTCATGAGACCTATTGGTATGGCTGAGGTGGAGGAGGTGGTTTTCAGCATGAAGAGAGGCAAAGCTCCCGGTCCGGATGGTTTTCCAGTTGATTTTTTTTAGGATTTTTGGAGCATCATTAAGCAGGACCTGATGGATGTCATTCAGGAATTGTACACCAACAAGGAAATGCTTAAGGCTCTTAATGCTACTTTTCTTGTTCTGATTCTGAAGAAGGAGCAGCCCCTTCAGCTGGATGAGTATAGACCCATTGCGCTGTGTAACGTTGTTTATAAAATCATTACTAATCTTATAGCGCTGAGACTCAAAGATTTTCTTCTCGAGCTTATTTCGGAGGAACAAGGGGGTTTTATGGCCGGCAAGCAGATTCTGGATGGAGTTGTTATAGCTTCAGAAGCTATTCACTCTATGATTACATCCCAGGAGCGGGCAATGTTTATCAAGCTTGATCTTGCCAAAGCTTATGACAGAGTTAGCTGGAGTTTTTTGCAAAAAGTTCTTATGGCGCTTGGTTTTAACCAGGAGTGGATCCGTTGGGTGATGAGTTGTATCATGATGCCCTCTTTTTTGGTCCTCATCAATGGGACTCCTGAGCTTCTCGGGGCCTCCAGAGGTCTACGTCAGGGGGATCCGTTGTCCCCATACCTATTTATCATTTTGGCTGAGGGGCTTGGTAGGCTCTTCAAACATCGCGTCTCTATGAACACCTTACAGGGATGGCGCTGGGGTGAGGGCCTTACTGCTCTTACTCATTTACAATTTGTTGATGACACTATTTTGACTAGGAGAGCTCGCATAAGAGAAGCGTTGGCTTTCCACCTCACACTGGACACTTATCTGGCTGCCTCTAGGCAAAAAATTAATCAGCTAAAGTCTTCTATCTTCTTTTTTAACACTCCAAAGCTTATTCAGAGAAGGATTGCTACAATATTGCGTTTCCAGACTCAGAGTCTCCCTGTTATTTATCTTGGCATCCCCATTGTTGTGGGAAGGCAGCCTAGATTGTTTTGGCAGAGTGTTCTTGATAAGTTGAGGCTAAAGGTGAGTCATTGGACTCATAGATGGCTATCCACTGCTGGTCATGTGACGCTTCTCTAATTGGTTATTCAGGCACTTCCTATCTATCATAGTATGGTGCAGGCTGCCCCGATTTATTTCCTGAAGGAATTTGATTCCCTTTCTAGACAATTTCTCTGGAGCGGAAATTTGTAGAACAACAAGTGGAGCCTTATTAATTGGGATAGTGTCTATAGACCGAAGAAGGAGGGGGGCCTTGGCTTATGCTCTGCTATCCTGGCCAGCCAGGCTCTGGCTACCAAGCTTTACTGGAGATGGTGCTCCTGTTATTCATCTCTTTGGGCTCAGGTTCTGTCAAACAAGTACTTTTTGGGTGTGGATTCTCATGAAATTTCTAGGCTCCCTCTAGAGGGCAGAGGGTCCATGGTGTGGAACACGCTTAAGCGAGGGGCTCAGTTGGTGAAATAGAGTTTGTTTTGGGTTTGTGGTAGTGGGAAGGATGCTTTTTTTTGGATAGACTCTTGGGATGGTGAGCGTCCTCTCTTCTCGTCGCATCTGCATTTATAGGTTTTAGGAGCTTCTTTCCATTCGGCAGGGTGGCATAAGGTGGAGCATTATAAAGAGGTTTTTGATATGGGAACTACTGTTGGTTATAGATGGAAGGACTCTTTTGATTGGCCACCTGGGGGCTCTGAGGATGATAGGCGGGAGTTAGCTCATATCCTGGCTTCTAAAGGCTGTAGTTCCCTCCAAGGAAGAGATGTTCTTGCGTGGGGAGGTGACGACTCTGGTCATTACTCTGTGTCGGCTGGGTATCACACTCTGACTTGTCAACTCTTGATTAGAGACCAGTTTGCTTGGGGGAAAAAAATTTGGAACCAGGTCTCTTGGCCAAAGTGTAATTTTTTTCTCTGGCTGCTCATCCACAACAGGTGTCTCACCTGGGATAATCTCAGTAAGAGAGGTTTTCAGGGACCTTCTAGGTGCATGTTATGTTACAGCAATGAGGAAACTGCTACTCATATTTTCTTCTAGTGTAATTATGCTAAGCAGATGTGGCATTGGTGGTGGAATGCGTGGAGGCTGCCTTGTTGGCATGCTTCTTCACTTGTGGATTTCTAGCGACGCCTGGGACAGGCTCCTACTAAGAACTCTTTTTTACAAAGTGCCTGGTCTATGGGTCCCTCTTTTATTTTATGGAACCTTTGGATTGAAAGGAACAGAAGAATATTCAGGGGCATCCAACTGGAAATGCAAATTCTGGGGGTGCAAGTCCTCAGGTTGATACAAGAAACTTTGGCTGTTAAATGCGTTTGGGAGCAGGGGACCGACCCTGAAGCCGAGACTATATGTAAGTGCCTCGGGATGGTGCCAAATTTGAGATGCACTGCTGATCCTAGCTATCAATTGGGACGTGGTAGGAGTCACCTTGTGCACCCTGTTCTTAGAGAAGGCCGATGGACTCCCCCGGAGGATGGTGTCATCAAAATCAATTCTGATGGCTCCTCTCGGGGTAATCTGGGGGATGTTGGCATTGGCAGAGTGGGTCAGAATAGAGCTGGAGGTATCCTCTTTCTCTTATTGGTCTATAAAGGTAAGCATACTAACAACGTCATGGAAGCCTCGGCAATCCTGGAGGCGGTGAAAGCCTGTTGTCTTAATGGCTGGAGCAATATTGTTTGTGAATCGGATTCACAAATTGTTATCAATTTGCTGAATAGAGGTAAGCCTGGTATTGTTGACTAGCATATTAATGTGATTATTCAGGAGATTCTTCAAGCTAGCTCTTCCTTGCATTTGATTTCTTTTAATTACATTCTCCGTGAGTGGAATTGTGTCGCAGATTGTCTTGCTAAATGGGCTTCGGAAAAGGGCCCCTCTTGGAACATTTCAGATATTAATATGCTCCCCAGAAGTCTATATCAGCAACTGGCTCAAATGGTGGACCAGGACAATGTTATGTAACTGTTGTTTTTCTCGTTTTTAATAAATTTTTACCCCCCTTTTAGTTAAATTAAAATTATATCAATATAATTGATCTTTAATGTTTTTAATTTTAATTAAAAAAATCACAACTTTCTCATCACCTTTCATAGGTGTCATTAGCAATTCAAGGATTAACTTTATGATCTTCAAGAGATGAGTGCCATCATACATGGATTCAAAGAGTTTCCAAGCCTTACTAGAAGACTTCTGAGAACCAATGTGGAGAATAAATTTATCCTTAACGCTCTACAAGATAATGGACATAGCTTCCTACGATTTCTATTGAAATACATTGGTAAGCTCAGGAGTCACATGTCATTCAAAAGGATATTTTTTATTCCCAATGATAATATTACACAAATTATGGACCATAAATTTGAATTTAACATTAATTTTTCATATATTATAGTTATTTTTATTAAGTATTTAATATTTATCTGAAAAAAATGAGGTGAAGTTATAGCTTCCCATTAAACACGACAGTAAACAAATGCTTAAAATAAAACATTTTCATGTCAATTTTAAATTAATTTGATAGTAAAATAAATTTAAAAGTGCAAACACACAATAATTTTTTAATTTAATGCCATATAAAACAAAAAATTATGAAAGATTATGACAAAATAGGGTGTTGCAAGTGTCGCAAAAAATACACTAATGTAAGAAATTTTTTAATAAAATAAAATTTTTAATGAGTTTTTATATTAAATTTGTAAAATAGATTAAATTACAAGTGCATCTATACTTAATTACATAATTTAGATACCAAATAATGCAAAAACTTGATTTAGAATTGCATAAAATTAGGTGTCAAAAGAGTCACACTTAGAATGATCACTTAGACACTATTATTTAAAAAATTATAAGATCAATAGTAAGAGGTTTTAAAACACAAAATTGATCACATAGATGTGTTTATAAGGTTTCAAAACCTAGAGATTGACTGGCTACATGACTATGTTTGACAAAACACACACTAGGTCTAAAGTTGAAACAAGTTTGATAGGTTAAGAAAGATTTTAGATGCATGAAATATTAGCACACAAACCAAAAAATAGAATTAAATTTTTTAAAAAATGATTTGAACAAGTCAAAAAATATTTATTTTAGTGGGTTTTGAACATGAGACCTCCTTAGTTGTAAGTTTTTAGCAAAACTACTACCGCCAACCCTTTTAGAAGCTTTTTAAAAAAATTACATGCACATTTTTATATTTATTATTGTTATCTGATTTTTTAAATAATAAAAAAATATATAAATATAAATTAATATGTACATGTAATTTTAAAAAAAATAAAAATAAATTAAAGTTTTTAACATTTAGATTGAAAAGTTAATTTAGAGGTGGGTCCCTTTTCAAGTTGCATGCAAATTTAACTTTTAATAAATAAATTATTATTTAAATAATTAATAAAACTATAAAAAATATATTTAGATTATTGTAACATGTTCCAGACAGAAGTATGGCATTGCAATAGCAATAGTGGAATTCATAGAATTTTTTTTAGACCATTCGAAGGCCTGAAACTTTACCAATCCTCCTAAAAACTTGAGATGAAGCAGATTGAACCCTCAAAATAATTTTTTTTAATAAAGAATTCATTATTTTGAATTTTTTAGGCTGAACTATGGCACCCTAGATTAAAAAAAAAAATTTCTCCTTTAGAAAGCCTTCAGAGGCCCTATAGATGCTTCCATGAGGCTTATATATAAGATATAACCTCTTCTAACAACAACCAAGGTAAAAAAAGAATTGAATATAATTAATTATGAATATTCATCATGCACCCAAGCTATCCAAGTGTATTGAAGTGCCTAGCCAAATTTATATGGGTAAAATGAAAGCTTTTGAGGGCTCTACATAAAATTTGTCTGTAAATATGATTGGATATCAAGGCATTAATGACACATAACTAGCCTCATGAACATTGAATTTTTTTCTTAGATCTCTTTATATGAAATGACCAAACAAGTGCTTAGACTTTGAATAATAAAACATTTGAATACATTAAAATATCAATTATTGATATTTAATTCAATGTAATATGCCTGTTAATCATATACATCCATAAGGCTCTAAAATCATGATAAAATTTATTTACAATATATATAACAATGCACATAATATAGGACTTAGAGTATAATTGATAAGTAAAGCATAAAAATGAACATAGATCAATTGGCACAGTATGTAGTTATTTTCTATGAGAAAACCTTAAATAGGTGAAAAATCCATCAATGATGATTATTAAAATTATTGAGAAACCAATACTCAATACAACATATTCTTCCTCTTCTCACTTCTATCAAATATCCTTCACAAGGTTTACAAGTTGATTATGATAAAATAATTCATATTTGAATAATTTCACAATAGGGATAAAACCTTATTTATAGTGAAATACTAAAGGAGGTGGTTTTTGTAAAAATAATGGGTCCATCCATCCTAACAAAATAATTTAATTAAAATTTGTTAATAATTAAATAGTTATACTCTATTATTTATTATCACGAGGTTTCCATCTTGTGGTAATAAATAATACATTATTATTTATTTAATTAATGTCAAGGCTTAAGGTCTATTAAGCCCACTTAGAATCAAATTTTCAAATATTATGTACCTAAAGGTGTCATGAGATATTTGTAGTATTGTTTAAGCATCATCTCCTTCTTTGGTTTTTCCACTAAGCATATCAGTGAAGTCATATTTAAAATTGTGGTAACTTTTATTGCACTTGTGCCTCCATAAAGTACTATAATAGGGGATGAGTTTGTGCTACATCTTGATAAAATGTGCTCCAAAAAATAGATATATATCTTATACTTAAAAGGATGTTATGACAAAACAATCTCAATATTGGTTAGTCTCACAATGTCCAAGGGATCAGTGTGTGACTAGTCAAGTTCTATTTACACTTATTCATCAACCCTGTCTTTTGAATCATAGACACCAAAAATGCTAAAGACCATATATGATCCCTCCAACCTTCGTCATTCAAAATCTTATAACATCTTTCGAAAATGATTTCATTCTTTGCTTTAGTTTTTTCCATGTAGATGCATATGCAATTATGAAATAAGTAGGCTTTGAGCACTAGAACAAGAAAGATGCACACAAAACATTGAACTAGACCCAATACAAGAGTAGATCTATAATATCAATTTGTGTTACATCAATGACAACATTGTAAAAATATAGAATAACCATCTCTGGTCTAAGAGAAATGTGGTGTTATAATGTTCTCAATGTTCTAACAAATACAAAAGTAAAAACACATTGACATGTGAATTCATAAGTATCTTCCTCCCTTGCTAGAGAATTTTTTTAAACTAATGATACATACTATTTCATGAAGTAAATGGAATATTTTGATATTAACATATTAAATTCAACTATTTTTTGGATCCCTTACCCTATTTGATTTTTTTTTTCTTTTTCTCTTTCCATTTCTAAATTCCTCATAGAGTTGAAGAAAGTGAGTTTCATGGATAATTTTTTTTTCTTTCACGTTTGATGCATCACATCCTAGAATAGTTAGTTGTTTAGGAACCTATGAATTCAAATAGTTTGTACTTTTTGACCTTGAGACTCTAGTCTCCATCAATCTTTTGTAATAGACATTTAAAATTTTTGCTTTCACTCCAAGGTAAAAATTCATCTTCAACCAAACATGTCCACTCATAAATTTATCTATGAGTACATTCAATTATTTTATAAAAATACCATGTGTGCCTCTAAATAACCCTAATGTAATTTTATCTAATGAATTTGGCTTGAAATCTAAGTCATTATCTTTCTTAGGGATGGAATCTAGCCCACCATTTGTGTAAAGATAAAAATGCAAAACCCATTTTGCCTATATGTCATCGGGGAGAATGATAAATGTCAGCTTATCACTAAAGTTGTCCAATTTTTATTTTTTAGAAGAATTCTTAAGCTCTTCTTCAAATTCCTTTATGAAAACATAAAATCAAATTACATTATTAATCAGGCATATCTAATAGTTAAATGAATATTTTTGGAAAATTATTTGTTTATTCTATTATAATTTAACTTAATAATTGAATTCAACATTTAAATTACCTTATAGTTAGCTATCTTTTCATTTCCTAAACTAGATCATTGTGGTTTTTTTCCATGATCCATAATGCCTTGCATTTGTACAATTGGTGAATAAAGTGTGTTGAAACCCATGTTTTATAAGTCATATTTTGTTATTTTTTATAAACTGATTACCTAATCTATTATGGTTTTGGCAGAAAGAATACAAGGTCATTGTTTTAATCTATCATGAAAAGATGCAAACTCATGATTTTGAAAAAAAATCATTGTCGTGATGGTATGTTATCTATTGATGATATAAAAGTTAGTCTCTGGATCATGTAATTCATTCTCAAGATCAATGTCCAAGATATCACTAGTTACTTTTATAAAGGAATAAATATTACCTCTCACTAAAGAGGCATAAGATTACACAACATTGAGCTAACTTATCTATCAACATTGACTAGATTAAGGGATCAGTATTGGTATTGAAGAGGATCTTGATTAGAGAGAAAATCCAATCTTGAATGATTTTTTATTGAATAAGAAAAGTTGAATCTCTTGATATGTTGAAGATTCACTTTTCATAAATTCTTTTTCAGCTTTCTTCAATAAAGTTTTATCCCTTGTAGATGACTTTAGCTCTTAGATTTGTGATATTAAAGTTTCTTTTTCTAAATTTGACAATAGTTGTTACCTCATATATGTAAACATTTTTGAATGAAAAATTTTCTTCCTTAATTCTTTATCTATATTCAAGTGGTGGGTGAAGGATGAAGTGAATGCATATTGATATAGTCTTATAAATTATAGTTTAATTTCATTACAAATATTTTCATTGGTTTCCACCCTAGTGGTGTCTTCATATGTAAATGGTTCAATTTTCAAATGGTAAGAAAAGTAAAAATATTTATTATGTTTTGTCATATGAACCATGCCTCTTTTTATATATAATGGAACATATAGTTCCATTTGAATAATCTGGGATAAGCAATTATTATTATTTTTGTGATTCACATAAAATCTTATTACATTATTTAAAATGCATTTTTTATTTAACATTATCCCAACTGCTTGATGTTCCCATGACATGAAATGAAACAACTAGATATCATTGTGATAGTTAGATGGAGAGTAGATTTCTACAAAAAACTCCTCATCTCTTTTATCCCATTATAATGCACCTATTATCACTTGGATTTACATCCCTTGAGCATATGCATAGATCTCCTCATCCAAGTGGCATAATGGAAACATCTCTCTTTTTTTTGGTAACAATTTGGTGAGATGAATCTTTAGAAGGGCTAGTTACCTTGATGCACTCTTTGAAGTAATTTCTTACCTATCAAATTTGGATGGAAAGGGTTAATAAAACAACTAAGAAAATTAAAAGGTGATGCACCAATATTTTATTTCCTCCTATTTACTGAACTTATACTACTTAGATCAAAACAAATCTTTCCTTACACAAAACTCACAACACAAGACAAATTGGTACATCAATGTTTCATAAGCTAGGTTCAAAAAGGTATTTTGATACTTAAGAGGGTAATGAATGATTCCTTGGGAGAATACATTAATGAAAAAATTCTAAGTTACTTGTACACTTTAAATAGAATACTAACAAAGACCTATAATAATTACTCTTATGCACATTTGGTGAACAATCAATGATAACATGTTAGAAAAGATCATCTTTTACTAGACAAGACCAACAATATTGCAACAACACTTAATTGTACAGAATTTAAGTAGGAAAATTTACTTATTTTATTTATTAAAGAGACATTCAAGTACAAAATTGGCTAGGGTTTCACCATCAACCAACAGAGGCTACCAAAAAGAGCTAAAAGAGTCAATATTTATAGCATTTGAGAGAGGGACGAAACAAGGGAAGTCCAAATGTAACTTAGACATCTATAAAGATAATAAATGAGGTTAAATATTCATAATAAATAGATGTGAAATGAACCATGTAGTATAAGGTGGTCCAAATGTCTATACAAGTCATAAAACTTATGAAAAATGGCATAAATCTCCTCGTTCTGGCTCAAAAAACTATCTTCATGATTTGGACCTATTTTAACATCCCACAAATAACAATGGATAGGTTTGATGATTGGGATGAGAGGGAAGGCTTTCAAACATGACTTTCCATGCATTAGTTTTAATCTTACTCATCTAAAAACTCTTAGAAAGAAGCCATCACTACCTATAGTCTAAAACAATTCTCTTTTCTATCACCCCTCACACTTGACCTCAACATTATCATCATTTTCCCATGAAAATACATGGAAAGGAGTGGATTACACTTGTAAATACCCTCCATGGCCTTAGACTACTCAGGTTCACCTTGAAAGGACCTCCACTTGAGGTTTTCACAATTTTCACCTTTATGTTCACTATGTCAATTTTGCTTAGCTAAGATGAGAGTTCTAGTTTGGACACTTAAGGGTTTTTTATTGTAATAAAATTATCATAGGGAGTTATTAAAAGTCTATATATTTTGTCCAAACTTGATTGAATCTCTTGGAACCTCCCAAAACCTACAAGAAAAAAATATCATCAAAAAACCCTATTTTTCCCCCTATTCATTCATTTATATATATTTAAAAATAATGGGAGGAATCTTGAAATAGTCCTCTACAATTTAAAATAAATTTCATGGTTAAACTATGTCATCTAGATAGCTCTCCAAACTTGTTTTCTCCATCAGGTCATGACTGAGGGTTTAGTAGCATTTTAGGTAGTTTTTAGTGTTAATCATTGTTCATAAATTTATAACATTTAACTTGACAAAAAATTCCAAAAACCTAATTTTTATGGACCCTACTAACCCCTCTAAACTCCTTTGGTTCCCATGCAAAATCTCAGAGGATATATGAACACTTGAAGTCACCCCATCGAGCTTATTTTTGCATTTCTTACATGTTTGAAATCTTTTTAAGCTAAAAGTATCTTTATTGTAGATTCATAAGCATACTAAAAGTTCACAAATGTCTAATTAAATCTCCCTATTATGTACCAATCATTTAGATAGCTCATTAAGAGCTAGAAATGAAGATAGACCCCCAATTGGCTTTAGGTCTCTTGAAGGCCTAGCATTCACCCCACTAGCTTTGGCTAATTGGACTGATATTTCATGGTTTTTATGATGTATTATGCATGTTAACATCTCATTAAAACATTAAAATTCATTACATAACCTCTCAATCACTTCTTTTCACTCTGTCCTTTCATTCACCAACTAGGCCTAAAAGAAACTTGTCTAGTTAGACTGTGTGCAAGGGGATCTTGGTAATTTTGATAGGTATTAGCTTGAAATAGTTCTCATTAACACCTATTTTCATTTAATTAATTTCAAAATATGTTTATATATGTTTATAAAATATTCCATCAAGTTTTTTATCCCTTTTTGGCCTCATTAGCTTGCTTTGCTAAAACCTGATTTTCCTTGACTGGCTGACCTCTAAGACAAAATATTGAGGTATGTACCCCTTCTCCAAGGAAAATTGAATATTTAAGGATATATTAAAGGTATTTTTTATGATTTTTACCAAAGGGTTTATCTTTATTCCTCGATTTAGGTGCCTAACCAGCTCAAAATGTCCAAAAATGCATCTAATAAGCCTATTTTCCTATATTTTTCTCAAATTCACCTAAGAGTGACCTATCCCTATAAAACCAATGCTATTAGGATTCTTAAAAATTTTGAAAATGTCAAATTTATGATAATAAATATTTTTATTCACCCCAAAACATTCCTCTTCTTTTAATTCCTCATATTCATCTATTGAGCAAAAAGGTTTCCTAGCTCATTGTACGGACTGATAGCATTGGCCAATAGGAAGAGTGGGTGTGTTTCACTAAATTTTGTTTATTTAAAGTCTAAAGGAAAATATAAATAAGGATGGGAATAAGTTATTAGAATTAACTTGGATTTGGTTTGCACACCATATCCAAAAGTTATGAGCACTCCTCTTTGGCTGGGGACGAGTACCTGCAAGTAAGAAAACACCATCACAAGATGTTTGTTAGTAGTTAAATGAGTGGGCTGCCACACTAAGTTCTTGTTCTAGGAAGTGTGAAACTTCCTTAGATGATATTCCATTTTTTAGAGATAAACTTATAATAAATAACTGAAAGAGAGGTAAAGAGAGAGTGTAAGAGAGATAATATTACCATTATTAACAACCTATATGCAACAAAGAGTGGCAGGGTGTAGGTGATGTACTTTGTTTGTATTTTATAAGTTATCTAGGTAGGTTTGAATAGGATATGGAATCCATAGTCATAAACATTGGTAGGTGAGTGACTGATATTGGTTATACTACCAAGGTTGGTAGTGAGGTGATCGATGTTGGTAGGGTCAATAATGGTCTAGAAGCTTGTATAAGGATTTTTTGGGTCTAGAAAATGGTTTGGATCAAGTTTGGGAGGTTTGGAGAGTTATGAGAGAGATATTATGACCTGGATAGATCTGGTCATAGGTTTGGTGTGTCAAGTTAAGGGGAAACAAGTGAGGAAGCTTTGTAACTCCCTCACGGGGGTTTGGTCAAAAGTGCATAAAGCAATGCAAATAGATGTAAAGAAATAGCAGAATAGATGTTTAAAATACCTACAGTATAAGTGATGTAGTTATATGTGGTTACTAAATGATATAATCTAGATTGATGATCCCTAGTAGGGAGTCCAAAACTGAATGTTTGAATAGAGAGAATAAGTGGGTTTTGTTGGTTCTTAAGATCTCAGTTACTAATCGTGATTGACTTATGCAAGATGGATGTAAGCCAAGATGTTGAAAATAGAATTCCTAGAGCTTGAATGTAAATAAGAATGGATTTTATTAATTTCTACCAACCTAAAATTTAGGTTGGAGTTTGGCTTATATTACTGATGTTGATGATCCCACCAATGTTGACCATGGATTAACTGATGTCGGTGGCCCTAGAATAGGTAAATCTTACTATTTTTGGCCTATTTTTAGTTTTTATTCATGTCAAGTATGACACCCATTATAAAATATTAAAAATAAGAGGTTAGGAAGGAAGTAGTCTACTAGGAATTTAGTTTGGAAGTGGGAATAAGTCTTGGGTAGTTAGGATGAGGGGACTAGTTCTTGAGGTGACTCATCAGGTGAGAATTAATCATAGGGTGAGGTGGCTAGGTAAGGTGTCAATAGGAGCTTTTAATTAAATTAATTTAGTATTTTAAATTAATTAAATGTGTGAGGGGTAAATCATGGGTTAATGAAATTAATTATTATTATTATTATTGAAATAGGCTTAAGAGGGGTTTTGACATAGAGAGTTATGCACATGTGTGTGACGTAATTTTGGTATCTACATTTACCCCTTTTACCTTGTAATTTATACTGACACATTGCAAGACAAAAATAAGAGTTAGATGCTCTAAGTATTGGATGAGGTATCCCTAACAAAATGGGAATTGATGGAGGAGAAACTAGAATCAGGTACCAGTTTGATAAAAAGGTAATTGGGTGAATTGTGGAGAATTGAGTATCGCTCTATATGCATATATTATAATGATCTAAAGTTGACAAATTCAAGAATAGGTAATGTTAAGGAAGACTCAGATAGAAGTAACCAAAGCACATCTTGTAAGTGATAGCTAATAGGTCAAAACAATCAATGTTGTAGCTCCAATGGTCAATGTGTCTCAGCTATCCAAGGTAGGAAGTGCCCCTAGGAAACACAAAAGGGTTAAACATGATAGAATGAGCTTGGTTTCCATACACAAAACCTAATATGTGTGTGTGTGTGTGTGTGTGTGTGTGTGTGTGTGTGTGTGTGTGTGTGTGTGTGTGTGTGTGTGTGTGTGTGTGTGTGTGTGTGTGTGTGTGTGTGTGTGTGTGTGTGTGTGTGTGTGTGTGCACAATATCCAACTATAGTGGAATAACATAAGTGGTTAGGACAAACAATGTGAGGTTGGTGTAAAAGGGTCAATGAGCAAGAAGATATTCATGATCTCTAAGAAAAGTCATTATAGGTGAAGATTTAAGTGATATCCAATGGCATTTGTCATGGTTGGGGGAGATATATGTGATCTCTAGTTGCCCTAGTGTATGGGTAAGGTTTGAAAAGTTGGGTTTGCTTTGTGGGGGAAAATATCATAGGAATGGTGTTGACATTGGTTACATTTGCCAATACAGTAATAGAAAGAACTGATGTTAGTAAAATTAGGGAAACATTATCGATGTTAGTAGGCATAAGCACCAAAATTAGTAGGTTAGGTTAAGAATACCAACTTTAGTGCCTAACCAATAGGCATATGGACACCTTGTTCATAAAGACCCAAACCAAATCCTTTCTAGGCACACCTATGGAGATAGGTGTGGGTGAATCTAGGGTTACTAAGGAAAGAGAAGTTATAAGTAAATGGTTGTGGTGAAGAAGATGGATTTCTAATAGTGGGATCTTGATCAATTCCCCCATATGTGAAATTGGTTGGAAGGTTAGGGGGCCCATAAGGGATGACCATCCTGATACAGGGATCATTATTTGGGTGCATGTGAATCCTTTCATACTCTTGTGGAGTATAGAATATGTTGAGTGTTAATAAATGATATTCACTGAGTGACAAATATTGAAAGGTCTCCTCCATGGGATCTTTGTCAGGAATTTGTGTTGCTAGTATATATGTAACCATGGGAGTGGAGCTTGTGGAAGCTTCAGAAGCATCATGTGAGGAAGATGATATTTTCAATGGGATGAAAACATCATTGGGACTATACGTCATGTTGCATTTTTTAAATGGAGGTGGGTTAGTGGGTATAACATGCACTTGTCCATCATGTTCAAACTTGACACAGTGGTGTAAAGTTGAGGGTACACATGCCATAGCACATATCCAAGGTCATCCAAGATTCCAAAACATATAAGGGATCAAAAATAGTGCAAATACCTACATGGATATGTAATACAATAGTTCCCACCATAATAGTTGTAGTATCATTAAAGGAACATAGTACTGCATTGGTTTGAGACATGTAATTATCAAGAAGTGCTAGTTGTTTATAGGCATGGGTGGAAATAATATTAATACTAGCTCCCCCATCTATCATGACTCTCTTAATATGAGTTTGATCAATATATGTGATAATAAAAAGGGCAAAATCTTGATCTTTATGATGTTGAAGTGGAATTTTTGAATCACTATAATAAATCAAGGAGATGGAATTAAGGGAGTTGACCAAAGCTGTAAGAGGTTGGGGATCATTTGATTATACCTCAATTGCTTGTAAATCACTAATCAAAGCTTGATGATGTTGGGATGAGTTTTGGATTAACTCATACAAAGACATTTTCATAGGATTTTGGTGAAGCTATTTCACCATTGAGCTTTGAATAACATCCAAATATGTTGTTTTAAGAACACCCAAGATGGAAATCATAGGACTACGAGAGGGAGTGTCTTTGGTGAAGGGATTGGTCCAAGGAGTAGTGACCTTTTCCTTAGCTTTATCTTTTTGGTTTTATGACCGTGTGGTCACATTAATTATGTTGATCTAAAATTTTAGTGAAGGAGGTGGTAAAGGGGTTACAATGACATCTTTGGGTTTGAATTTAGGTGGAATAGTAGGAGGAATTATGGATGCCAAAGGTGGAATAATATGAGGTTAATGGGAGTATCATTGAAGAGAGCGTCGACATTGAAGTGTTGTTGAATAACTACTATGAGGGTTTTACAATTCTCAGTATCATTTCTAGGTGAATTATGATATAAACACACTTGTGTATCATCAAACTAAGATGGCTTCATTCCAAGAGGACTATAAGGCTTAATGGGAGGAAGAGTTATTATGAAATATTACAATAACTGATGTAGGAAAAAGCTATGAGAGTCTACAAGTGGGATCATACTTGGTATGCTAATAGAGTGGACACCTTAATTTGTTTTGACATTGGAAAGGTAATTTTACATGGTGCCTTTTTTGGTGATGGTATATTTACATGTTTTTTTGTCACTTTCTTAGTGTAAAATGTGAGATACCTTCTAGATGGAAAAGGTAGGAGTGGAGGTAGCTTAACTTTTTCTTTATCTTGGTTAAATGATATTCCAACTAAAGTAGAGGGGTGTGGCCCTAAAATGGATGGTAAAGTTAAGGGTTGAAGAAGGGATCAGTGAAATCTAGGAGACTTAACATTATTTTATAAGTTAGGCTGAGAAACTATAACTTGTGGTTGAGGAGTTAAATCTAATTTCACCTATGGATGAATTAAATTAGAAACAGGGCATACACCTAAGGGCCTGATCTACTTTAATGTAATAGATTCCTATGAGGGTGAGGGTTCTGACATAAATGACTAAACTTCAGGTGTTTTTGGTGAAGAAGCTCTAGCTTTGTCAAAGACCTTGGGGTAAAGGGTAGTAAGAGGGTTAGTGATAAAGGTTGACATTCATTGTGTTGGATATGAAGTTTTAAGTCGGTCCCAAAATATTGCATGGTCAAGCTTTGTGGAGTCAAGAAATTCTAGACTTTTCACCAAACATGAAAAAGGTTTAGATTAAGTTGACATAGGCCTTATGGTTGTATTTTTAGAAGGCTATGGTGTTTGGGAGAGAGGGAAATTTTTGGTTTCTACTACTTCAGGCCAAAGATGAAAAAGAACTACAATGGGGTCCTCTTCTATAGAGAAGGGAGAAGAGACATGGTCTACCATGGGTGGAGGGGAGATAGGTAAAGAAGGTTATTCAAGAGGGTAAAGCATAGGTATTATGGCTCCCTTAACTATGGGTGAGGCATGGGTAAAATATGATCCTCCATAGGTAAAAGAAGGGGTAAGAGTGGTAAAATTGGAGTAGGCATAATAGGTCTCTCATCCATTATGGGATTAGATAATAGTGACTCCTCTAAGTTAAAATGTGGAGTGGGTGAGGTACTACTCTCTATAGGTGGAGGAAAAGTACGTGAAGAAGGTTCCTTAAGAGGGTATAATGTAGGAATGATCTTCCCTTCAACATGCGATTGAGGAATAGGTAAGGTGTGGTTTTTAAGTGGTAAGAGGATAGGTAATATTAGTGCAAATAGAATTGGCATTACAAGATCCTTAAGTGGCAAAAAGAGTGGTAAAGGAGGCTCTTCCTTATGAGGGAGTGGAATGGGTGAAATAGGCTCTTCTACCTGAAGAGGAAGAATGGTTGAAATAGATGCCACTAAACATGGGGGAGGAGTCAATGAAATGGATGTCTCTTATTGAGGGGAAGTTTGAACTAAAGGTAAAGGAAAGACCATATTAACTGTATGGATATTATGATCATCTGAGTTAGTTATGGACTGGACAATATTCTAATTCAGTGAATGGTTAGGAAAAGGGTGTTTGAACACATCCATACTTTGATTAGGGGTGCATTAGGATTTTCCAAGATGAGATCATCTTTATCAAGCATGTATTGAATAATGTTCTTGAGTGTCTTATAATTATTAGAATTGTGGCCTTTAACTTGATGGTAACCACAAAACTCATCTTCCTTGTACCAGGTTGGGATAGGATGAGAAGGGTCAAACTATATAGGAGGTTTAATTTGAGGAAGGGTTATGACACATTGTTGCAATAGTTTCTCTAAGATGGATGTATATGACTCCCCAATGGGAGTATATTGTCTTTGTTCATATTGTTGTTAGAATTGCTTGGTCAGATTTTGGGAAGTCAAGGAATTTGATTGGTTTGTGGTTGTGGAAGAGGCTGACTTAATGATCACTGCATTGGTAGAGCCTTTAGACTTTTGGTTAGAAGGAGAAGTTTTAGAGGATGACTCATTTTATTTAGAATTGGGATTCTTACTGCATAATTTAACTTTGCCTTCATCTATATCATGAACCTCAAGTTTACGTGCCATTGTAAAGGCCTTTCAAATGTGTAGAAAGTTTGTACCTAGAGTGTGGATGAGATGTGCTTAGTACATGCCCTTGAGAAGAGATCAAAAATATCAGTTTGGGGTAATGAGAAGGAGAGTTGATTGATCAAGCTTTTCTAATGAGCGACAAAATTCGCAATAGACTCATCATCAAATTGTTTGATAGAATAAAGGTCTGTTATAGAAACATTCTTAGAAATGTTAATAAATAAATGGTCCAAGAATATTTGTGTGAGTTAGGTAAATGAGAAAAGAGAGTGATGAGGTATATAGATATACCAATCTAAGGTAACACCTGAAAGAGACATAGGGAAAGTGTGAAGTAGTAACGCATCATCATGCCCTATTAAATAACAAGCATGTCTAAATGCTCGTTAGTGCTATTGTGGGTCCTCTTTACTCTAGAAACAAGTAAATTTAGGGAGTTTCCATTGGCTTGGATAAGGTTGAATAGGCACATAAGGATGGATTGGTTCATTTTATATCTGATCATAAGATAACACATTCTTTGAACTAGCAACAGATGTCTTTAGATTAGACATCTTGTCCATCAACATCTTAATGAGGTCTAGAGGGTGATTAGTTTGAGGAATACCTCCTAAGTTATAGGGAAGCTAATAGGAAGTAGAGGGAGCATATGATATATCTTGATGAGGTTTTATCATGGAAATATAATGATAATGAGTCATAGGCTAGGGTGTAGAAAGAAAAGGGGCTTATCCCATTGGGTTGGAGACTATGCCCTGGTTGGTTGTTGTTATTGTAGGTTGGATTATTGGCATGGTTACACTAGATGAAGGGTGAGTTATAACTTAGGTAATTATAGTCATGAGGGTAGATGGAATAGGTACCACTAAATCTTGGAATGGGGTATGACTTGATTGAACTAGTTGTGGTTGTGAAAGTAGAGAAGTCACACTAGGGTTTAGGTGGGATTGGGCAGTTGGAGATGCTACACTTTGCACATTGTTTATAGTTGGGTTACTTGTCAAAGTGGTGGTTTGGGTAACCATGGGGAAAATAGTGGAGGCAACTAAAATTGAGGTTGTCTCCATTAGAGAGGTTAGCATACCATATATTGGGTCACCCAAAGAATTACAAGTTTAGATCATAGCAAGGTAATTTTAAAGGACTACCACATTGCAAACAAGAAATTTAGCAAAATCTTGATCTCCCTCAGGCATAATGGGAATTTAGTTAGGGCTAGGAGTATGCTATGTATCTAAAGTATACTCCATGATAGAATTAGAAATGAGAGGGGAAGGTGGAAGTGGTTGATAGCTTACATAATCGACAATAATTTTGGCTTGAGCTCATGTCAATACCATGCAAAAAGATGTTTAAATAGTCTTACTACCCTATATTTGAAATAGAATAAAGAAAAACTAGGTCTGAGTATAGGTAAATGGGTTATTTTAGCTTGTTATTTTGAGTAGATGAAATTATACAGTCACCAACACCAGTCACTTGACCAATTTTGGTAGGAAAAGTTCGTCAACATCGGTGGAATAACTAATGTCAATAGGCAAAATCTATTGATGCTAGTAGGATTAACTGATGTCGATCACTATGATATCTTGGGAGATATAAAATTTGCTATTTTAAAGAACTAGAGGTTAAAACTAGGTAAAATGGTGTATGTAAGAAGTCTATGTAAAAATGAAGAACACTCAAAAAAATTGAGATAATAGGTTATACAAATTGAGTATTAGAAATATTATTGATTTTGTGAATCAATAGGAAAACGTCCTTACCAACTCAAAAAAATATAGAAGCCAATATAACAGTAGAAAAAGAACATACATCTAACAACCATTAAGTCCTAGAGATTAATTTTTAGTCTCATGTTGGCTTATGCCTTAATTAGATAGTGAGAAGAGAATTTGGTTATCGAAGGTTAAAAAGCAATCTAGAGCTATTTTTAGGTTAGTTTTAGTGCTCAAGAGGAAATCCATGTTAGAATAGATATGTGGCTTGTTATAGGATCTTTCTCTCCACACTTCATGAAACTAGAGTTGAGCTAGACCACTTAGCCAAAATATGCCTTCTATCTAGAGATTATACTCCACTAGAGAACGGAGTAGGTTCTCCCCTTGGTGGTGAAATCCAAGTAGGATAGTCAAGTAGGGTAAGGTGAACCACCAGGTGATGAAATCTTGATGGGACTTTTCTGAAGTGAGTTTAGATGTTTCTTTATGTGAATGTTATTTGGTTTTGTAACATAGGCGTACTACAATTTATTCAAAATGCTTGTAATTAACTAGGTGAGTTAATATGCAACAAACAAACTATGAAATGTAGTAAGTTTTAAACCCAAATTTGAAATGTTTAGATTCAAATGAAAATAGAGATGAAATAGGAATAGATTATGAATTTAACTATCCTAATGTGCATTCAATAGGAATTAAAAAATATATTCTCTTTTTTTTTGTAAAAAAATTGATAAATTGCTTTCAGAGGCAAAGAGAAAAGAAAAAAAATTTCAATTTAATGTTTTTTAAACAGAGAATAAGATATTGAATTTTTATTTTTAAGAGAAAAAAGGAGGAAGTGAAATAAATGAATTTTTCACTATAATTCATGTATATGAATGTTTTAAAACAAGAAATGAACCCAAGGAAAACTCCAAGGTCTGACTGGGTGTGACAAAAATGTTTCACTAAATTTTGTATTTTTTAAGTCTAAAGGAAAACAAAAAGGATGGAGATAAGTGATTAGAATGAACCTAGATTTGGTTTGTGCATCATATATAGATAGTGTGAGCACTCCTCTTTGGCCAAGGAGGACTACCTTCAAGTAAGAAAATACTATCACAAAATGTTTGTTAGTAGTTAAATGAGTGGGCTGCTAAGCTACATGCTTGTTCTAGGAAGTGTGAAACTTCCTTAGAGATGATAGTCCACTTTTTAGAGATAAAAGAATAATAAATAACTAAAAGAAGGTAAAGAGGGAGTGTAAGAGAGATAATATTACCATTATTAACATGTATGAAATAGAGAGTGATAGGGTGTAGGTGATATACTCTATTTGTATTTTAGAAGTTATCTAGGTAGGTTTTGAAGAGGCTAGGGAATCCACAGTCATCGACATCGATATGGGAGTGACTGATATCAGTTATATTTATGAGGTTGGTAGTGAGGTGATTGATGTTGATTAAGCTATCGAGGTTGATAGGGGCAATAATGGTCTGAAAGCTTGTAGAAGGATTTACTAGGTTTGGGAAATGGTTTAGATCAGGTCTAGGAGGTTGGGAGAGTTATGAGAGAGATATTATGACTTGGATATATCTGGTCAGAGGTTTTGTGTTTCAATTTAAGGGAAAACAAGTGAGGAATATTTATAACTCCCTCACGGGGGTTCATTTAGAAGTGCATCAAGTAATGCACAGTAGATGTAAGGAAATAGTAGAATAGATCTTTAAAATACCTACAGTATAAGTGATGTACTTAGTTATGGTTACTGAATGATATAATCTAGATTGATGATCCCTATTAGGGAGTCCAACCTTGAATTCCTAAATAGAGAGAACAAGTAAGTGTTGTTGGTCCTCAAGAGCTTAGTTTCTGATCATGATTGACTTATGCAAGATGGTTTTAAGCTAGGATATCAAAAATAGAATGCCCAAAGCTTGAATGTGAATATGAATGAATTTTCTTAATTTTTACTAACCTAAACTTCAATTTGGAGTTTGGATTATATTTTTGACATCGGTCATGGGTTGACCAATGTCGAAGGCCCTAGAATATGTAAATCTTACTATTTTTGGCTTTTTTTAGTTTTTCATGCCAAGTGTGACACCCATTATAAAATGGTAAAAATTAGAGGTTAGAAAGGAAGTAGTTGATTAGGAATTTAGTTTGGAAGTGGGAATAAGTCTTGGGTAGTTAGGATGAGGGGACCAGGTCTTGAGGTCACTCATCATGTGAGAATTAGTCATAGGGTGAGGTGGCTAGGTAAGGTGGCAATTGGCATTTTTAATTAACTTAATTGATTATTTTAAATTAATTAAATGTGTGAGGGGTAAAGTATGGGTTAGGGAGATTAATTGTTATTATTGAAATGGGCTTAAGGGGGTTTTGACATAGGGAGTTACGCATGTATGTGTGACATACTTTTGGTGTCTATAAGATGATAATGTTGAATGGGTCTTGGAGTGTGTGTAAATAATTAATTAATCAATCATATATCATATAAATTTGATTTCAAACCTTCTCTCTTCCCCTAAACACCTTAATCTCTTTATCTCACCTTCATGTTCAAAACTGCAACATGGTGGTTGTAGGTGCACACAGGGGTTTAACATACATTTGTAGGTTTTTTTCATCATGTTTAGAGCTTATGAGTTCCATAAAGATCCTAATTTATATTTTCATATGTTATTTCATCATGTTTAATTTCTCTTTAACCCCTCACATGCACTTTGAGCCTCAAAACTGAGTCCCTTCCTACCTGACTGAGAAAATCTACTTTTTTTACTAATATAGGTACATATTATCTCATTTGGACCTTGTTCATGATGTGTGAGGTATAATAATACTATTAAAACTATAATGAAATTAATTAAAACTCACTTATCACTCCAACTTTACCAAACACCTCACATAGGCCCTGCTTTTCAACTTGATGGACTATTGACTATGTTTCCTATTTGGAAGAGGCACCTATAGGTGCACTTATATAGTTTAGGTCTAGAAAAAAATGTAAAAGGCCTTCTTTATCTTTAGTTCATTTGAAAATCTTATGGGTCATTTACACCATTCTCATACCCTTCATATGCACTTGGACTTCTCAACTAATTCCTTTCCTACTAGACTGAGACACCCTACCCTTAGACCCTAATGTAGTTGTGTACTAGCTCCTTGAGACTTGATTATGATGTTTTAAAACCTCATTTTAATCCCCTAAGGCCACACAGTATCTATATTCATATTGGAATTGCCTTGGGATGGTCAAAACACATTTCTTGAGACAC
Organism: Torreya grandis; assembly: GCA_037957365.1. NCBI lineage: Eukaryota > Viridiplantae > Streptophyta > Pinopsida > Cupressales > Taxaceae > Torreya > Torreya grandis. The sequence goes on along the minus strand of JARHVA010000261.1, from coordinate 978,008 downwards.
TATTTATTTGTCTTTTTGTAGGTGTTTATCTCTTTATTAGGACACCCGTAGGTCACCATAGAGATGTAGGTCACCATAGAGATTACAAGACCATGTCTCAATATTATCTTGATAAACTTCATTCTATTTATGTTCCATTCAACTAGTTGAAATGTTTTAGCCATGAGTGTGTATTCACTTTTGCTCCTTAGGGTGTCAAAAGTCATTCAAGCCTTCAAACCTATAGATGCTAGTGCCTGATTTCAATGTTTTGGAAACATATTTGAGGCCTCAAACAACCTCTTTCCACTGACTATTTTACCTCCATTCTTAGCATAAGTCTTGTATATGCTAGGTTATACATGGTTCACCTAGATAGATACCTTAAAAACCTTTATCACCAAGTTTTGAGATGTCCATCAAAAGCCCCTAGACCTCTATTTTTATATTTTAGGGAAAGCTTCCCTAAAGTTACAGTCATCACCTTCTAACATGGTTTACACACTTTTTGTCCTTTTAACCCTTCAAACATGAGTGTAATGAATCCACCACCTACTATAACTTGTAAAATTTATTTACCATGCCTTAAATCTCCCATACAAAAACCTTCATAGCCCTAAAGTACCACCTATAGGTGGTCATCAACATACTCAGGCAGCAAGGGAGAATGTGGACAATGTACATGTTTTTACCATTTCATGAATTTTGAGCCATTCTCAATATTCTAAATGTATTATTCGTGTTTCAAATTCTTGAACCCTATTCACTAAGATCTTGAAATTCAATACAATGTCAACAAAGACTCATATAGGTGATCATTAACTGTATATAGGCAGTGGGTGTGAAATAGAGAAATAAAGATAGATAAAAGGCCACATGATTAGCCAAAATCATTTTAAAATTATTTAAATGCATGATTTCCACCAATAACACCTCAAAAAAAGCTAAAACACATCTTATCCAATGTGAAAACCACTTTCACATATCTAGAATAGAGAAAGCAGGGGCATCTCATAACTATTTGGCATGGAGAATGATCATGTGGTCAAACTTGCACTTTCCTAAACATCTCAATGAAATATTCTCAACTCTTGATGGCTTAGATAACTAATACACTTTTATTACCATCCCATGAATAATTTGAACAAGGTCTAAACATGTGACTACAATTGAAGTTGGGAAAAGAGTTGACAATGAAGAATGATAAGATTGAAAGCTACCCAAAACATGATATGGTGAAACCAAAACATGGAAGGAGGTAGTAATATTACCATGAGACCTATGTAACACATTATCCAACAACATGAGACCTCTATGTTTCTATCTAATTTTCACTTTTTCTTAAGTGTGAAAAGAAGAAACTAGTTAAGAAGGGTGTGTATAAGAATACCTATTGAATGTGCACAGGTTAAATCTAGACTTTATGAGAACTCCTCTTTGACTAGGGAAGAATTACCTATAATTATAAATCACTACCACAAACTTTTTGGTTAGATAAGTAGTTGGGTGGATTTCCTAGCATGAGCTAGATCCTAGAAGCAAAATCTTTCTAGGAGGCTATCAATCCACCTACTTTAAACATTTAGTTGAGATGATAAAATAAATGTATTCTTGTATTAAATTACATAAAAATAAATTAAAACTATCAAATAATTGAATTAAATATAAGAGAATTAAATTATTTGCTAAGTTAACCAAAATAAAGAAAATAGTTTGGTTATACTAATGCTAAAAACTGGTTGACACAAAATGGTGGTTTTGGTTTGGTTTATGACAAGGGTCAAAAGGAAATGATAAGTTTTTGATTCAGTTGGTAAAAGTTTAAATGGGTAAATGATAGCCAAGAAAGATAAGATAAATGGTAAAAGGTATTATGAGGTCAAGAGGTCAAGATGGCAAAGAGATAAAAGGGGTAAATGGTCAAGGTGGTAAGAAGGAGGTAAAGGGTGAATGGAAAAAGAAGTAAATGGATAAGAGGGTAGGGAGTTAAAGGGATTAAAATAGAATATGAAAATTGGCTAAAGGTGTGAGGTCAAGGAAATAAGAAGGCCAAGAAATAATGGAATAAAAAAAAGCAAATAAATGTTACCTTGATGCTTGATGAAGATGTTGTTGTTGATGGAGCTTGAGGAAATTTTGGTAGAGCTTCATTACTTTGATATTTTATCCTCTAATATGATGATGACCTCCAAAATTATGACCTCCTTCAAAAACTTGCAACAAGATGTTAAGAACCAAAGACTAACTTCCAATTTAACCATGGGTGAAGGAGAAGGGGGTATTTATAGCATTTGTTGTGAAGAATCATGCCAAAAGAGGATAATAGTGAAATGTGGTGAATTTTTCCAAGTGGGGCTCATAAATAAGTTATGGATGAGGTTGGTGGGTTCCCACTTTTATCATAGGTCTTCCCATTTGGTTTGGTGTGTCTCCCACCTTACACATGAGTCCAATTTTGAATGGGAATTATGTACATGGGTTTTAATGAGGCTTAAAGACTTTTCACCACCCTTTCTTATCTTCATCAAAGCACTTAAAGAGGTGGAACACCAAATGTGGCACCATTTTCCATGTGGTGCGTGAATAGTCAAAGATGAGGTTGGTGGGGATTCCAATTTGGGTTGGTGAGTCTCTCATTTTTGCTAAGAAGTCAAAAATGGGTTCCCTTTGTCTTTAAAGAGGTAGGTATCTCTTTTTAAAGGCTACTTTCATGTGTGAAGGCAAAATATATGTTAAATTATGGCTTCTTAAAGGAAAATTCACCATATTTCAAGGGGGTGCACATGTGATGTTTAAACGAGGTCATTAAACACATTGGGAAAGGGTCCTAGGTGGGGTATGATGTCCCATATCAAGCCATGTAACTTGCCATATCACTTTCCATGTCACTTTTCATGTTACATTCCATGTCACTAGCCATGTCATCATGAATAGTGATAGTGGGTCCCATAATGAATAGTGATAGTGAATAGGAATTTCAATTAGTAATTTTGAATAGTACTATGTGGTTATAAGAATAGTGATTTGGTTAGGTTAATAAGGGTTTGTTAAGGGTTAATAATTTTTAGGGGGTGTTTAAGGGGTCCTTAGGCACTTGTCATCAAAAAATACAAGTGTCTAGTTTTCTAGGGTCTACATTTAGCCCCTTTTTATTATGCAACTTTGAAATAACAAGATGCAAAATAAAAATGAATCACTTGGTTGAAGTTTATGGTGCCCCAATTATGGGAGGAGGTGTTCCCCCTCAAATTGAGAGTCAATGAGGAAGGGCTGAATCAAGTGTAGGTTTGATAAGTAGTTGGTGGGGAGGCACTAGGTGGTGCCACAAGGTAGCTAGGTATGTGAAATGCCAATGGGTGCACAAAATATGACTAAATGTGATTGTCAAGATTGTGAAAATACTAAATTTTTCCATTGTTGATAACAATAGGTCAAGGTTTAGGCTAAGTGAGATAGTAATCAATCCCCAACATTGGCTATAGTTGATCAGGTCATATGTAGCAAGTCTCCTAGACAAAGTTGGTGATTTCATAGGTATCAAAGGTAGAAGTACTCCCTTGAAAACACAAATGGTTAAGTTACACATGAGGTGGTGCAAATTTATAAAAAGTTCAACATAGAAAAAATGGGTCCAAACAGTCAAAATGACCAAAATAAGGTCATTGCAAAGCATGCAAGTAGTTTGGCTTTAAAAGGGACCAATATCAAGGTAGACATGGGAAAATGGGTTGAATGGTTGGTTGGAATGGGGTGGTTGAGTGAAATATATATGCCTTAGGCAAGTGGACATTGCTTACATAGTTTCATGGACATAGTTTCTAAAATGAACTTTAGGACTAATGTAGTTCTTCTGAGGTAGGGAGTGTTGGTTAACATAATTTCCTTAGTTTGATATCATGTAGTTAGGTCTAGTTGAAAGACATTGGAGAAAGGGAAATACAAAAGGGTGGAAAATATGACTATCAAATAGTTTTTTGATTGGTTGGGTAGAAATAATGGATGAGATTACTGAAGATGCAATTAGATGATTGTGTCAATTATGAAAAAGTAATCTATAACCATGGATAAGTAGGTTTAAACATGAAATTTCTATCACCATTTTAAAGAAAAGAAAAGGGAGAAATATGCTTTACCAAACTTTAGAAAATTTGACACTACTCAAATTTTTGTGGTGATCCAATGGGTTCTTTCATCACCATCCAAATAAGCTGACATTGTGCACACTCCATAATAATGTCATTAAAAAGCTATGGAAGGGTATTATTCAATGATTTAGGGAAGCAAAGTAGCAGAGTGAGTAAATGAGAAGTGGCAAAGATTTGAACCCTTGACCCTTGAGCTAGTGGTGCATCAATAAGTAAGCATTGAGTTTTTAAGGGAATTTAGAGAAAAACTCTGAGGGGTTTTAGAATATGGATTGAGGTGAATAATAATAATATTAATTAAATGAGGGAGTAGGTTATGGATTTAATGCATTAAATCAAGGGTGTGGAGGACATGAGGAAGAAGGCAAGGAGATGTATGCAAAAGTGGCACAACTAGTGACTGCAAGCTAAAGAGGGGGAGGTTGAAATGGAAAAAATAAGGGAGATCCAACAAGGAATGAGGTGAAGGTAGACTGGGAGATGGATGAAGAGAAAATAATGAGGTAGCATATAAAGATCAAGGTGGAGAAGGATGGAAGGATCCAGGCATGGACATATATATAAAAATAAAGGAAGCTCAGGAAGATTAAGGAATGTCATCAAGGGAGACAAAAAAATGAAATGAAATGAAAAAAAGAGAAGAAAATAAGAGGTCGAAGATGGGGGGGTGAGGGATGTACTAAGTAATGACAGGGTGGAGAATTTGAAAAGGATGGAGAGAGAAGTGTAAAAATCATGAAGGGTAAGGGGAGGATGTGAAATATGGGAGGCCATGAAGGGTTTGAAAATAAGTCTAAAAATAAACCAAGGAGAAAATAGTTTAGTGATGAAAATGAAAAACAAGGAAATAAATGGAAGAAAGAAAACATGAAGAAAAAGGAGTGAAATGAGGACACAAAAAGGATGATAAGAGAGTGAAAAAGTAGGTGGTATCTTGACCAAGTAAGCATGGATGATGATAAGTAATGAAGCAAAATATATGGTGGTTTTGGAGATGAGAATAGTTAAGAAAAATAAGGGGAAGTAAAAGATGGGTGAATAAGAAGCTGAAGAGACAAGGTATACATCGATCAGCTTGTTAAAAGAGGTTGACAAGCCAAAAAAGGGTGAAGTGGTGAAGAAATAAGGGAACACAAGGAAAGGGCATGAGATGAAAATAGGGGGTGAAGATTAAGGATGATAAGAAGAATTTAAGTAGGGATACAAAGCACATATACTCACATAGATGCAAAAGACAAGTGATTACTAAGATGGAAAGAGAAAAAGGGGAATATAAAAGGAAAAAGGAAAGAACTAAGAAGAAGAAAAGAGGAAATTATGGAAGGCTTCTCAAAGGATAAAGACCTAGGTAAAAAATAGTTGTGGAGGAAAAACATAAGATAAAAAGGCTGAAAGGATGGAAAAGAAGCAAACAAGAAGAATGGAAAATGGGTACAATGGGAAGAGTGGTGAAATAGAAAAGAGTGGTGGTACATGTAAATAAAAATTACAACAACAAAATAAATAGAAATTTTGCAAGATGCATAGTATGATGTGGAATTGGTGAGGAAAAGAGAGTGATAAAGAGGGTATGACAAATATCCAAAGGTAAGGGGAGATGATGAGGATGGTGAAAGAAGTAGAAGGGGATAAAGGACAAGGTTGGTAATAAGTGGAAAGAGGGACCAAAAACATGAAAATTTAGTGAAGGAGTGAGATACAAAGTATGCATGAGGAAAGGCAATGGGGAGGCTAGTGAGGTAGAGTAGGTGGTGGCTTTATGGGAGATAAAGGGGGCCCATGAAGAAGGATATCAACCCTTGTGTTAACAGAGATTGACAAGATGAAGGGAGGTAGGTGGTGAGGGGATAGGTAGAGAAGTGGAGGAAGAGATTTTAGGAGGGAAATAAAAATAAAAGATGTGACCAAGATGACCTTAGAAATTGAGCACTACCTACATATTTTGAAAAGACCTTAGGCCAATGTAGTTCTCCCAGAAATGGAGGAAAAACTTAAGAGGAAGTATTATATGGTGTTAAAACATAAATATGTTGAAGAAAAAATTCAAATCTTCTTTGATGTAGGATGCCCTAAGAAAGAGGGTACTATTAGAGATGGAAATGAGTGAAAACAAAAATGGAATGGGAATTAGTTGTTAGTGGTCAAGCTACCCTTAAAAGTGAAGCAACACCTACATAGTCCATGGACATCAGGCCAATGTAGTTCAACAAGGGTTGGGTGAGTGGTGTTCAAATTAGATGCCCCAATTTGATGGACCACATGGGTTGGTTTGGGTAGATGGAGAAAATATTATAAAATAATGATTTTGGGTTTTGGTGAATGTGATAGTGAAAGTGCATGGTGTAGATTGGTGAATAATTACTATAATGATCCCACATTTAGTAGGATAAGAGACACAAATGGGTAAGGTATGATAAATAAGAAGGGAACATAATTATAAGCATCACAAATGACCTTCAATGGAGCTAATCCATAAAAGATTTGACTTTGTGAGGAGGTTGCACCTTATGAAATTGTGTGAGGGTATAAGCATAGTGTTGGCATCTATCGCTACAAGTCAAGTTTTAGGAGGTGGGTGTTTATCTGGATTTTCATAGTCACTTTGGCTAAGTTTCATCACTATTATGAGCCAAGTTTTAAGGGTAATAGTGAAGTGATGACCTAAAAATAATTTCTTTGATAATCAAGTAGATTATACAAGGTAGAAAATTGGTAGGGTGGTGAATGATAGAGGATGTATCGTGCCTGACCCTAGAGCTTCATGGGTAGGCTAGATGAAAGGTGGCCATGTCTACATCCTCTATCCCAGTTCCTTGGAATTTAAGACTTGGGTTTCCACTTAGAAGAGGCCCTATTACTAAGGCGATACATTATACAAGATATTGGTTATATAGTTGGAGAATGAGACCACTCCTTTACCATAAATGAACTCTTAGCTAGCACAAAATAAAAGACTACCATGTTTGAGTAGGCACTACCAATGGTTGGAGTTTGATGCTCAACACCTATGGTAATGGGTTGGTAGTAATAAGAGGGTAGAGGGGATAGGAAGGTGAATGTATTGTCATGAATTCATGGTGGCCTACCTCTGATGGAAGAGTTTCTATAGTGGTAAGCATTTAGGAGTTACCACCACCAATGATAGTGGTAGTTATGAAGGGATGATCATTATAGTGACCCATCGTTTGAAGATAATTTACATCAACCAGGATAAAGGTGACAATGATGTAAATGACCACTAGGACTATAAGGATTAAAATATGACAAAGTAAAGAAAGACATCAGATGTGGATCAGATGATAAGGGCAATAAAAAGATATCATGACAATGCATAATGGCTTTATTGAGATGACCAATCAGATTGAGGGTGATGTGTCCATATGAAAAGGTAAGTAGACATAACAATTTAAAGTGGGAAGACTATTTAAGGGAATCAATGAAATCATATGACCTTCTTAGTTAGTGGAATGGAGAATCATGTCAGTGAAGAAGGATGGTTAGGTATTCTATTTAAAGAATAATGATAAAGATGGATACATATCATTGATTTATTGGGTTTTGTAGGTCATAGAGAGTGCAGAGAACTACACAAGGTTTAAGATGGTGAATAGTTAGAGAAATGGTGGAGATAATCAGCAACCCCCATGACCCAAAATAATCAATATGGTGAATGTGCAGATCTATCAAATACTACAACATGTAGTGATAATGGAAGTACTACTAAATCAACAAGGGGAAAGGCACCCATGACCTAACAAAACTCATCCCCATACAAATCATCCCTATCTAACTCAACTCCATAAACTATATACCTCTGTAGTAGTGAATAAGGAAAAAGTTTCACTATGTAAGATGTAGGGCTAGAAAACATGACTGTTAACCAGTCTATGTAGGGAACCCTCACTATTCAAGGGGATGTGCAATAAGGCAACAATTAGCAGTACTTATGCGAGTAGAAAAACTAGAGTAAAGGGATTCAATGGTTGTGATAGGTGAGTAGGGTGAAATACCTAGAGAAGAATATGATCTCATTTTATGGGGATGAATGTGGGAGAGGAGAATAGAGTATACCCTTTAGTGGTTACTAAGATAGGATATGTTATAGATGTTAGTTCAAGGAATAATCAAGAAGGATGGCTGAACATAAATCTAGAGTGAACAGATAATTGATTTGATGATTAGGTAGGAAAATAATGTATGCATGTGCTTTAGGTAATGTGTGTGTAATCTGATGACTATGTATGTGTTTTGCAACTCCTCGCACCCTAAATAAAATACATAGTTTGTTGTAAACATGTACAAAATGTGTCACATGTCACTGATCGAATGTTATCATGCTTAAGGTTATGTGGATACCTATGAATGTTATGGTTATGGGAGATATGGTTATGGTTATTATATTATCACTTAATTTAAAAAGAATGATTATTGTTATTGCAACACTGGATGGTAAAAGCCATGATGAAAACATCAACCAAGCATAGTAAGATAAGAATAGGGCACGATGCTTTATTTTTGGAAAATACCAAAAATAGACCCAAAGTGGGATTGGATTAATTAATATAAGCCCTTCAAATGATGCACATGAATGTTCATTAGTTGAAAAAAAAAATTTCTTGATCACTAGGTGTCAAGTAACCTATAAATCCCTTGATTTATAGATAGTTTAAAGGGAAGATGGGTGAGAGGTGGTGTGAAGGGTAATGGGTGATATGTATGATAACCTCATGTGAATTATTTTTCTTATTCTATAGGTTACCTAAGAATATTAATAGACAAGTCCATGTCATATGCTAGATGTAGATTGATCAATGTGAAAAGTCTATATGTGAAAAATAATTGCAGATTTCATCTTATTATGTTGCTTGAGAGCTGATTATGGCTTTAGAATTTGTTGTGATAGTGGATCTTTTGTTTTATTGTTGTATATGGGAATTTGATCAATGTGAGAAGCTTCCAAGTAATTTCTTTTATTTTTACAAAATTAATTTAGCCATACTTCAAGGGAGTGGTCTAAGCTTATTGGTTTTGTTTAATGTTCTTGATAGCTATCCTTGAAGGGAGCAATCTACCTTGCATTTGGATTTTTTTTTTTTTTTTGGGCAATTGTCCTTTAATGGAACATTCGACAATGCTTAAGATATAAACCCAAGTAATATTTTGGCATCCAAATTATGCCTGGATGCAATGTGTTTAGACATGGACAAGTCTAATTAGGTTCAGAGGTTTACCTTTATGAGGGCAAAACTTTAACATAAGATGGTCAATGATATGTGAAAGGGTGTGGTTTTGAGATACAATGACCATGGGATTCCATATTTTTAGAAATGAAAAGTATCCATGAGAATAATGATATGGGTAGAGCCATGGTACCTATATTTAGGATCAAGTTATGACTATGATGATTAATCACATGGCTCTATATTGTAATCAATTATCTTCAAAAGGAGAGGAGAAATATGGGTGAAGGTTAATATCTTGTAATTATGGGATGAGCTTAAGTTAGACAAAAGGAGTGAGCTTGATCCTTCTTTAATAGAAAAATGTATGCAGATGCAAAGCATTAAGGGGCTTATGTTCTAGTTTGCCTTTAAGAGAGGACAAATAATAAGCTCATAATCTATACTTATGGGTAATGATGTAGGGTCTAAGCCAATTGAAAGCAAACTTGCCTCGTTTAATCTTTTCCATGTTTGTCACATGTTGGTTTTACTTTAGGACAAGGTCATTGATATTGAATTCCCATTATTTGAGGTGCTTGTTATAAGCATGTTTGATATGATCTTAATAGATATGAAGGTGGGTGAGGGATGCTAAATGATTCTCATCAAGTAGCTCAAATTAAGCTAAATAGTGTTGACAAAAATCTTCCTCAAAAATAAGCTTTTGCAAAGATATGCAAACAAAGGGGATTTAGACCTCAAGAGGTAAGATTGCCTCTATTCTAAAGACTAAAGAGAAAGGGGTAGCACCCGTAGAGGTTCAATTACTAGTATGATACGCCCATAAAGAAAATGGGATGTGAAAATGCCAATCTTGACCTGAAGCACTAATGGATTTGGTGAGCATTTTGTTAAGGATTTTATTAGAGGCTTCTACTTATACATTTACTTATAGATGCTAAGGTGAGGAAAATCTTGACTCAATGCCAAATGAATCATATATCCCTTGAACTTGATTTTGTTTGAAAGATTTACAATTATCGATGATGATCTTATGAGGAACACCAAAGCATCAGATGGTATGATGGTTGATAAAGTCAACAATCTTCTCCACTTTGGTTGAGATAAGAGGGATAGATTCCACACACTTGGTGAAATATTAGATGGTTGTGATGAGGGATCTATGTTGCTATGAATAATGGGGGTTAATTTCCCCAATGAGATCAAGCCCCCATTGAGAGAAAGGTTAAAATTGCTTAGATACCTAGAGGCTATTGGTTGCTGCATGATGTAAATTACCATGTTGTTGACATTTTACACACTTTTATACATAATCACAACAGTCTTGGTTGAGGGTGGTCCAATAGTAGCCAAGGTGAAGGATACATTTAGTAACCACTAGGACATTAAAGTGTCCCCCATAGATCCCATCATGTGTTTCCTTGATGGCATGGGAAGCTTCATGGCTACATAGGCAACAAAGAAGGAGACCATCAAAACCATGTTTCTAAAGGATTCCCCCTAGGATGATATAACGAGAGGTACTCTGAAAAAAGGTTCTTCAAGCATTCCTAGAGAGGTTAGGAGGAACAATGCCTAAGTTAAGGTAGTTAAGAGTTTGGTCATACCAAATGTCAGGTGAGGATTCCTCTACACTACAAATGATAGGGAGATCAGATTGGTTATAGGAAGGAGTGGTAAAATGATGAATGGTGATAAGGATTTTGGAATTATAAGTCTAAGAAGGGATTTAGGAAGTAATTCAAGCCATCATATCTATGAATTTGTTGGTATATTGAGGAATAGATTGGACCAAGTAATGTTTGAATGATGTTAAGAGTTTGTCCACTAAAAGTTTATATTTTTTCAAGATACCATTCTTACATTGATAAGATCTATTGACCTATTTGACCACGAGATGGGAATCACCAAAGATATGGATTATCTAAGTGCCCAAGGCTAGAGTAGTTTAGAGACTAATCACTAGGGATTCATACTTAGCCATATTATTTGTGCATTTAAAATCAGGTTTGAAGGAGAGAAGAAGAGGTTTAACATCGAGAGGAATGATAATAACTACATCACCCCCTCCTTGTTGGCACTTCAAGCCATCAAAGAACATGGTAATTTTGTAGGTTATGTCATTCTCTTAAAAAAGAGTCTTGATGGCTTTGTTTGGAAAGGCAAGAGGAGGTGGTTGGTTGTTTGGTAAAGGAGCTTCAACCAATTAGTTAGTAATGACCTACACTTTAATCGAATTCTATTAGAGAAATTCAAGGTTGAATTCAACTAGGATCATGAGCCACTTAGATATACATTGATTTTGGTATGGTTTAGAGTGCATGTACTTGAGTGGGTCAGTATTAGTGATGACATAGGTTTTATGGTTAAGAAGGTAGTGGTGGATTTTGGTGGCCATGAATGTCAATGATAAGCAGGGTTTCTCTATATGTGTATATCAAGTCTTGTGTTCTACAAGCATGTGGATAATTTAGTATATAGCTTTCTCTTTGTGTTGTTCATCTTGGTGAGCCAACATTTCCCCTAGGGAATGGTTGGTGGCAAAGATATATAGGTAAAAAGGGTGGTCATCCTTAGGATGGGTGAGGATAGGTGTTGAAAAAAGGTACTATTTGAGAGAATCAAAGGCTTTTTGACAATCACCATTCCATTTGAAAAAGACATCCTTATATAGAAGGTGATGGAAAGGTTGGCACCAGTCTAAAAGTTGGGATGTGAAATGATGAATAGATTGAAGTTTTCCTTATAGGATATGTAACAACTTAATGTTGGATGGAGGAGGCATGTCTAAAATTTCTCTGACTTTAGCAGGGTCTACCTCAATTCCATTAAGAGAGATTATAAAGCCAAGAATATTTTTGGAAATAACCCCAAAAATGCATTTTTTAGGATTGAGCTAGACATGGAATTAGATTAGTCTGTTGAAAATGATAGTAATAATAGCTAAATGATCCTCTCAGTGCTTGGTTTTTTTGAGGATATCATCCACATAATCTTCTACAATCTTATGGATAAGGTTATGGAAGATATAGGTCATGGCTCATTGATAAGTCACTCCTACATTTTTTAAACCAAAAGGCATGACTCAATATCATAAGGTTTCCTAAGGAGTAATGAAGGTGGTTTTATGTTGATCTAAGGAGGTGATCAAGATCTAATTATATCTTAAAAAATTGTCCATAAGGGATAACATCTTGTGCCCTATGGTAAGGTCAACTAGTTGGTTGATGTTGGATAAAATAAAATCATATTTTGGGCATGCAAGGTTAAGGTCATAGAAATCCACACAAAGGTGGATTCCCCCAAGGGGTTTGGTAATAGGAATGATATTAGAGACCCATTGTGGATAATCAATGGGTTGAATGAATTTGATGGATAAAAGACATTGAAGTTATTCCTTGATGAGAAGAGCTATATGAGGGTGCATTTTGAGAGGTTTTTGCCATACCAGCTTAGCCTCAAGATGAGTAATGATGTTATGAAGAGAGATGGAGGGGTAAATCCCAGGCATATCCTAATAAGACCAAGCAAATGTGATTCTACAATCTTAATGGAAGGTGGGATAATCCCACTACTCATTTGGGTTCAAGGATTGGTCCAGTTTAATGATACAAGGATCCTCCTAAGTCCCAAAGTTAACATCAATAATTAATTCATTAAGCATGGTTTATTTCTCAGGAAGGAGAGATTTATGTATAAAAGAATCTCCTACACCAAGGTAGGTGAGGATGGAATCATTGTCTTGGCACTGAATGGTATGAATGGTGGGTGAATCATGGTCGATCATTTTGAGATGGATGAGAGGAAAGGTTTTGGTTTAGACACCTTGTTTATAGGTTAGTGCCCCTAAACTAATGGTATTGATAAAAAAAAATTGGATGGAATAATGTCAGAGTCCTTAGAATTGGAAGATGAACTAGGTGAGGATGGAGTTTCTTTTATGGGGGTAGTAGTAGGTTTTGGTGAGGTGGGATCTTCTAGTGGTTCAAACCCAAGCTTAAAGAACTCATGAGGTTTTTGAGTTTTGATAATAGTCAATTCATGAGGTCCTTATTCATAAAATCGCATACCAAATCCTTTTCAACCACAATAGTGAAGATAGGTTTTGGAAAAGGCTAGATTGCTGAGATAGGAAAAATTAGAAGTGAAAGGTTGAATAGATGGGGTGGTGATAGGAGTAAGGAGTGGTTGATCAAGTACCCCATAGAAAAATTATGTTTGATTATTGGGAAGTCCAAAGGGGATGAGGGTTCCTATGTTGGGTTCATAAGAAGGGTCATTTTGAAGGTTCTCATATTCATAGGGAGTGGTAAAGGCATCTAATATTAAAATTTATTATTCCCCAAGAGAGAGATGTTGGAAATTTTATGTCAAGGATTCCTAATAGGGATCTAGGAAGAAGAGATAGAGGCACTGGTTGAGGGTTCATTTTTGGTGATAGTAGAGGCACAGTGGGTCAAGGTTGATAGTGCAATTGTGTTAATGGGGTTGATTGATTATAAGGGAGTTAAAGGTGGAAGAAGGACATCATTATGCCTATAGGTCATGTTGCAAGATGTAAAAGGACTAGGAATAGAATTGATGGTTATAACTTGCCCTTCATGTTCAAATTTGATGCAATGGTGTAAAGTGGAGGGAATACAACTCATAGCTTAGATCCAATGGCATCCGAGTAGAATTTTATATTTGAATTCACCATCCACAACATAAAATAGCTTGGGGATGGTGCGAGGTCCCAAGTGTAGTTGTAGATTAATGGTCCCCAAGGTAGTGGCCATAGTGTCATTAAAGGAGTGAAGGATAACTATGCTTTTGGCCATGATGTTCTTTGGTAAATGTAGTTGATCAAAAGCATGGGAGGAGACTATGTTATTGCTGGCACCTCCATCAATCATCACCCTTTAATGTGAATGTGATTGACATATGTAGTGACAAAGAAAAGAGGATCAGACTCCTCTGAATAGGCTAGAGGTATCTCATAATCTTAGAAGGTGATGATGGTGGAAGGTTGGAGGGATCCAACAAAGGATGTAAGAGGTTGAGGGTCATCTGGCTGAACCTCAATGGATTTTACAGTGTCTATTAATGCCTAGTGATGGTGGGGTGAGGTGTTGATCAAGTCATAAAGGCTCATCTTCACTAGTGCTTGGTGAAGATGCTTCAATACAATTTGTTGAACATGTGTGGAAGAGTTGGTAGGAGGGGCACTAAGGATGGACACTTTGGGTCTTGGTGATGGTGTGGGCATTGGTGTTTAAACCTAGTTAGAAGGCTAAAATTTTGAAGAATAAGTCCATGGAATGGATGAATTGGCTCTTCCTTTACCCCTTTTTTTAGCTTGAGATTGAGTAATCATGTGGATAGTATGGATAATGAGCTTATTTATACTAGGTGACTTTTTTGATTCCTTGCCCTTACCTATAGATTAGAGTGAGGAAGAAGGTGTAGGTTAGGATAGTGGTTGGATTAGTTGGGGTGGTAGTTGGGTTAGTAAGGTAGGTGAAAGTGGTTCATCCTATAATAGATCATCATCCTCATATAAGTGATGAATAAGATCTTGGAGAGATTTTTAGTTCTCCATATTATATCTTGGTGTCATATGGTACACATAGATCTAAGTATCATCAAAACAAGAGGGTTTGGTGTTAGAAGGGGTGAATGGATTAATAGATGGAATTTTAATGGAGCAACTTTGCAATATCCTCTAAAAAATAATAAATATTCCTTCAAAGGTGTTGAGGGTGTTGAGATGCTTGTCAAGGAAATAAGAACCTTCTTAGGCATGGTATTGACCTTAGAGAGGGTTGGTGGTTGGGAAATTTTGGTAGATGGTTTAGGTTGGGTTGGCTTAGATATGATTGGGTTAAAGGTAGATGGTTTCAAAGTAGAGGATGAAGGGTTGATAATAGGTGGAAAAGTGGAGGGGGATAAATTAGCTAAGAATGATGAAGAAGTCAATGATGTAGGTGGTGGAGGGGTAGGCATAGAAAAGGGCATTAGTTTAATCGAATTAGAATAAGTGACTAGGATGGTAGAAAGGTGGGGTCCCAAAATAGATGGCAAATGAGAAAGAGGTGGTATAGGACTAGTTTGAGTATGAAGTTTAAGTAACTACACCATTTGATCCATTTTGGTTGGTTTTTTGTTAGGTGGCCTACAGTGGGTTAGGTCTAATTTGATGGGGGGATTGGTGATGCTAGGTGTGGGAAGGATACCCAAATTCTTGGTTGGTTTAGATAGAAGATTATGACATGATCTAGGTGGAGGTGGGTGATATGGTTATATCACATCTTGGGAGAAAGAAATTTTTGATAATGGGGTGGTAATAGGTTGGAAAGTGGATGCTAATGAAGTTGAGGGTTCAATATTATTTTGGTATGGGAGCCACAAATGATGCCAAAAAGTGGCTCTATCTAGGTTGGGTTGGGAGAATAATTGAAAACTTTACACTAACTAAGAAAAGGGCTTATAAACAGGTTTTGTTCTTTAATCTATTATTTCAAATGTCAAGCCTTTGGGTGAAGAAGAGGGGATGGTTCCTTTATCTTACTTGAGCTAGAAGGTTCCAAAATTATGGTTGCTTATGGGGTGATTAAGAGAGGGGATGATTGTTTGATCGAGGGTGTAGGTATGGTCTTGGCTCCTTATTTTTCTAGGGTATCCAAAGGAGAAGAAGGGAGTTATACAATTTCATTTGGTGGGGTAGAGGAAAGGGTGGTTAAATCAATGGTTGGTTCTATGAAAGGAGAGGCAAGCATGGATATAGTTTCATCAAGTAGAGAAGCAAGGGATATAGATCCTTATACTTGGGCCTCCAAATGGATAAGAGGTGAATTTGCTTCTTCCATAGGTGAGGTTGGTGAAAAGGAAATAGGAATATGAGGCCAATAATCCATGGGCTCATTGATGATGACATTAATTTTGTGTGCCTCATGAGATGAAGATGGTTCAAATTAATTGTCATGGGTTTAGGTAGGTGGAGGAAGGTTAGGGAATGGTTTGAAAAAAATATCAAGAGAATATTTGGGAGGTACATTAGGGTTATCAAACATCAATTTGCCATTATCAATCAAGTTTTGGACAATAATTTTAAAAGTTTTACACCAGTTTATGTCATGTATCATAACCCAATGGAAAGCACAATGGTTATTTTCATTATACCACCTAGGCACAAGGCAAGAGGGGTTAAATTATTAAGGTGGCTTGATCGATGGAAGTTGAATAACATTATGTTTTATCTATTTATCCAACATAGAGGCATAATATTCCCTTATAGGGGTGAATTGTTTAGGGGGAACTTGATTTTGATTTTGGTTTTGTGGGTAAGTAGGATTTGAAGGTATGTTTTGACATGGTTGGTTAATAGATTGAGGTTGGGCCATTTTCAAGACAACCACATTTTTTGATGTTTTGGCTTTATAATTGGGTTGGTTGGTTATTTTGGTGGAAGAGGGGTCATTAGGTTTAAAAGTGGAATTCTTATTTAATAATTTCAATTTACCCTCATCTATGGCTTAGTTCTTGAGTTTGTGTGCCATTGTGAATGCTTCATCAAAGGTTTTAAATGTTTACACTTTAAGGGTAGGAGTGATGTGTTTTGCACATCCTTGAGAGAAAAGTTCAATGAGTTCTATTTGGGGTAATGAAAAGGATAATTGATTAATGAGGCCTCACCATCATGCAACAAAGTTGACTATTGATTCATCATCAAACTACCTAATGGAATAAAGGTAAGTTATGGAGACCTTATTAGATATATTTACAAAAAAATGTTGTAAGAAAATTTGGGTGAGTTAGAAAAATGAAAAGATAGAATGGTTAGGAAGGTCACTGTACCAATCTAAGGTAGGCCCTAATAAATAAATATGGAAGGTTCAGAGAAGGAGGGCATCATCATAGGCAATCAAGTAATAAGAATGGTGAAATTCCCTCAAATGTTGTAGAGGATCCTCTTTCCCCTAAAACTTAGAGAATTTAGGGAGCTCCCATTAAGAAAGATAAGCATGAATTAGGATAGAAGGGTTGATAAGTTTGTTACAAATTTGGTTGTATGATAAAATACTATGGGACCTAGAGATATATGATTTGATTTAGGTCATCTTATCTACAAGAATCCTAATCAAGTTGGGTTAGGGTTGGACATCTGCATAATTCAGTGGCTAGTTCTATTGAGTTTGGGTTGCAGCTATGAATTGGTATATGATAAGAGGTACAGAAGTGAGCACATATTGGTATTTGGTAATTTGAGGTTGGGATAGTGTCCCAATAAGACTAATATGCATTAATGGTTAGATGAAAGGTGAAATATATCCCAATGGGTTAGGGATATATTGATAAGAGGTTGTGGGGGCTTGTAGAGGAGCCCATAATGGTTAGTTTAGGGGTATATTTGGGTTGGTTGATGGGGTCATGGTTTGGGTTGGTAATGCTAAAATGTTTATGGGTTATTGATGGGTAGTGACCCTAGTGTTAATAGGAGAAAGTGTTTGTGGTATGGAGAGTACCAAGTTTTCAAAGGGGTTTGAGGTTGGTATATTGGTTAAGCTAAAGGGAATGGTAGGAATGGGTGTGGAAGACACCGCACCAACAAAATGGGTAGAAGTAATAAGGGGTAAATTTGAGCCAATGTTATAGGTATTGGTTGGGGTAACATGTGTTTGAATTGTGGTGGTAAATGGACTAACAGTAGAAGATGAAGCTTGGCTAACAGAAGGGTGGGATGATGTTACACCAATCATGAGGTGGTGTGGCATACCATAGGGTGGATCCATGGGAGGAATCGAAGCCATGAAAGTATAGTAGGCTAAGGTATTAAGATAGTGTTGTAAAGAAACTACATTGTTTTCTAGAAAGGTGATAAAATTTGGATCACCTTCAGGGACTATTGAAGGCACTGTAAGTGGAGGATAATGGTGTGATGAAGCATGGGGTGATATATCAATGTTCAAGTTATAATCCATGGATGAGGATGAAGAAGAAGATGGTGGTTGGTTTTTTTGGTTTCTCACTTGTTGTTTGTTTAAGACCATATGAGAAATTTAGAAATAGATAATGAACCTCTCACCTCAAAAAATGAGCAAATAAATAAAATTCTAAAGCAAACAAAACACACTCTAAAAGCGTAATTAATCCTAAGATTTATTTTAAATCACTTTTGGCTTATGCCTTAAAGAGTATAAAAGGGTAAATTGGCTTATGAGTCAGGTAATAGAAGAGTCATCTAAGGATGTTTTCAGATTAAGTTTTGGTGCTCAAATAATCTACACTAGATTGGGTATGTAGCTTGGCACTAGGTGTTTGCTCACTCTTCACAAACCCAAAGCCAAGTCAGGCTATTTGGCCAATATATACCATTTTTATACAGTTTATAATACACTAGAGAATGGAGTGGGTCCTCATCTTGGTGATGAAATCCAAGTGGGATCATTAGATAGAGTAAGGTGATCCAAAGGGTGATGAAATCCCAATGGGCCTTATCTCAAGTAAGTTTTGATGTTTATTTTGTGTAAGTCATTTTATAGTATAACATATGTGTGCTATGATTAATTCATAATACATTTAACTAATGTACGTGAGTTAATCATTAAGTAGGAAAAATAATAGATGCAATTGACTGTAACCCAAAATAAAATTGGTGTCTTTTTATGCAAATAAAGAACAACTAAAAATACACTTAATGTAGGATAAAAATACAACCTATCCCTAAGATGAAAACTTCTTTTTTTTTAGATTTTTAGGAAGGAAAAGAGATAAAATTTATATCTTTCAAAATTTTATAAATTAAAAAAATGCAAGAGCATGATTTTTCACCAATGCAACTATATGCTTAAAATAACTATGAACCCAGAAGGGGTCCCACTGGGCATGCAATACGTAGAAGAAAAAACTAGTTAAGAGGGGTGTGTAGAAGAATACCTATTAAATGCATACATGTTGAACATAAAATTTGTTAAAACTCCTCTTTGTCTAGGGAATAATGACTTGCAATTATAAATCACTACCATAAACTTGGTTAGACAAGTAGTTGGGAAGATTGCCTAGTGTGAGCTAGATCTTAGATGCGAAATCTTTCTAGGAGGCTTTCAATCCACCTACTTAAAAAATCTAGTTGAGATGATAAAATCAATGTATTTTTGTATTAAATTACATCAAACTAAAATTAAAACTATTAAATAACTAAACTTAATATAGGATAATTAAATTCTTTGCTAAGTTAACCAAAATAAAGTAACTAGTTCGGTTATACTAATGCTGAAAATTGGTTGAGGAAAAATGGTGGATTTGGTTTGGTTTATGACAAGGTTCAAAAGAAATTAATAAGGTTTTGATTGAGTTGGTAAATTTTTAAATGGATAGATGATATCCAAGAAAGAGAAGATAAATGGTAAAAAGGTATTATGAGGTCAAGAGTTCAAGATGGCAAAGAGGCAAAAGGGGTAAATGGTCAAGGTGGTAAGAAGGAGGTAAAGGGTGAAAGGAAAAAGAAGTAAATATATAAGAGGTTAGGGAGTTAAAGGGATTAAAAGAGAATAGGAAAATGGACTAAAGGTGTGAGGTCAAGGAAAGAATAATGCCAAGAAATGAAAGAAATGGAATATAAGAAAGCAAACAAATGTTACCTTGATGCTTGATGAAAATGTTGTTCTTGATGGAGCTTGAGGTAATATTGGAAGAGCTTCATTGATTTTATATTTTATCTTTCAAGATGATGATGACCTCCAAAATTATGACCTCCTTCAAAAATATACAATAAGATGTTAAGAACTAAAGACTAACTTTCAACTTAACCTTGGGAGAAGGAGGGGGCATGGTATTTATAGCATTTACTATGAATAATCATGCCAAAAGAGGGAAATAGTGAAATGTGATGAATTTTTCTAAGTGGGGATCTTAAATAAGTCAAGGATGAGGTTGGTTGGATTCACACTTTTATCATAGGTCTTCCCATTTGGGTTGGTGTGTCTCCCACCTTGCACATGAGTCTAATTTTGAATGGGACTCATGCACATGGGTTTGAATGAAGCTTAAAAAAATTTCACCACCTTTTCTTGTCTTCATCCAAGCACTTAAATAGTTGGCACACCAAATTTGGCACCATTTTCTATGTGGTGCATGAATATTCAAAGATGAGGCTAGTGGGGATTCCCATTTGGGTTGGTGAGTCTCCTATTTGGGCTAAAAAGTCAAAAATGGGTACCCTTTGTATTTAAAGAGGTAGGTATCAATTTTTTAAGGCTGATTTATTATTTTAAGGAAAACTATGTCCTGAATTATGGACCCTTAATGGTAAATTTTCCATATCTCAAGGGGGGGCCTTGTGATGCTTAAATGAGGTCATTAAACACATTGAGAAAGGGTACCTGGTGGGATATGATGTCTCACATCAGGCCACATAACTTCTAAGCCATGTCACTTGCCATTTAAATTTCCATGTCACATGCCATGACATCATGAATAGTGATAATGGGTCCCATAGTGAATAGTTCTTTTGAATAATACTTTCAAATAGTATTTTTGAATAGTACTATGTGGCTAGAAGAATAGTGGTTTTATTATGTTAATAATGGGGTTTTAAGGGTTAAAAAGGTTTAATGGGTCTTTAGGGTGTCCTAAGGCACTTAGCCATCAAAAACCACAAGTGTGTAGTTTTCTAGTGTCTACAGATGGTAATAGTCAAAGATGAGGTTGGTGGGGATTCCCATTTGGGCTGGTGAGTTTTTCTTATTACCATCCCATGAATAATTTGAACAAGCTCTAAACATGTAACTACAAGTGAAGTTGGGCAAAGAGTTGATAATGGAGAATGACAAGATTGCAAGCTATCCAAAACATGATATGGTGAAACCAAAACATGGAAGGATGTAGTCATATGACTATGAGACCTATTTAAAACATTCCCCAACTACATGAGACCTCTACAGGAAAACAATACTTTGAAAATAATAAAAACATTGATTGAGACTATATATGATGGCACCATCCTATATCATGGACTAACTTTCTCATCAAAAAATTATGAAACATGAAAATAAGAATGGAAACTATATTATAATGTAGTTAACATCCTATAGAGTCTACATCACCAATTAGTTCATATGCATTTGACCAAAATGGAGAAAAACCTATAGGGTGCATGAAACAACTAGTAGAAAAGTATAGTCATCTTGTAAAGGATTATTTATAAAGCATAATTGATAAATCCTTAAAATATTTATATGTAAATGAAGGTATATAAGTGTAATATCACCTCACAAATTCATTTATCCTAAAACATATTGATCTATCTATATTAAGCATAAACTTTCAGGTCACTTTTGTATGTCTAGAAATGTAAAAAAGAAATAAAATGGTTTTGTATTTAAAATGGAAATTTTAGATAAAACAAAACATAGAGATGAGTTTTAAGAATGTGAAAAGGCCTTCCATGATATTTTCTATGTGTCACACTTCCCCATGGGCCGTACAAGTGCCAAATGCTCCTTTTTTATTTAGATTCTTTAATTTTAGTTAAACCACCTACAAGATTCTGATTTAATTAACATCCCTAATAGTTAAAATGAATTTTTGGATGCTTAAAAGGAAAAAATGACACCTAGGAACCTTAGGAACCATGACACTTACATTAATGACCCTTAAAAGCACATTAAATGACCTAAAATGATAAATAAGCTAATAAAGCCATGACTAATGATAGAAATGAATTATATATCATTAATTGAATGATAATATATCCTATGACAAATATTTAAACTCCTAAACATCTAAAAAAAATTACTTATAGGGTTTGACCTAAAGTCAAACTTGGTCAACAAAATGGTGACTTATAATGTTAGGTTGTGGAGCTAAAAGCTTCACTGATGCAACAAGGAAGGAGGGTGCTGAGTGTCACAGTCACCAGCATCGATCAGGCCAACCGACATCAGTTAGGGGTAGACAAGAAGGCAATCGACATCGGTAGTATTTGGCCAACATCGGTCACCTATGCAGTTTAAAACTGTGAGTGTTACAAACAGTTTGTTAACGAACTGAGTGTTTGCATGTTAAGAGCCAATTTTAGACTTGAATATACATATCTAATTATTGTAACTAGATGTCTAATTATTGTTTGCATGAGATCTATTTAAGAGACTCATGGGCTATATTTTAAGTTGTTCTAGTTTGAGTTGAGCAAAGTTAGCTCCTTTTGTGTGTGAAGTGAGCAAGGGTGTTCTTCCTAGTTCCATAGGGGTGTTGAGTGTGTATGATCAGGTTGGTCTGCAGGTGTGCTAGATCAGGGAGAAGATCCATTGGGGTACTGGTTTGGAGAATCATAAGGACTTGGTGAGGCAAGGACAAGGGTTCTTCAAGGTGTAGAGAGATCTACATGGTGTGTGTGTGTGTGTGCGAGGTCAAAGGAGATCTGCAGGTGACAACAGGATCAAAGGTGATAGCAACACATCAAAGAGCAAGAGAGGAAGGCAAGGAAGTTCCTTTCATAAGTAAGATCATTTGGGTTGCAGGTTGTTACAGTTCATGGGAGATCTACTTGAAGTACATTTAGTACTTGGAGTGCGTGGAGCACTTGTGTACTTGCAGTAGTGGATATCGACTGGTTGGAGGTGAACACCAACTCTGTGTTTGAGTTGTGTGTTGCGACCGTAAGAGAGAGAGCTTTGAAGAAATAATTACTGTACACTTGAGGTGTGGGAAGACTCTGAGAGGTGTGAAGAAGAAGTGGCATCTTCTTTATTGTATTCTTTTCTAGATGATTATTAATACAAGTTGTGTATTGTCTCTCATATTCTGTGTTGTTTCTGGTTTCTAGTTACTTGTTACTTCTGGTTTAATTCCACATCTTAATTTGCTTGTATATGGTAATCAATTGTGCTTTTGTATTTCCTAACAACTGGTATTAGAGCTAAGGTTGTAGGTAGCCGATTTGTGTTTGGTTACAAGGCACTCTCATGGGTTTTTGATTGAGTGGGAGTATAGCAATGGTAGAAGAAAGTAAGCTAAGAATGGAGGAATTGAAAAGCACGAATGGTCAATTACGGTCTTATGGAAAGAAAGAGTAGGGAAAAGAAAATTTTTGGTTTGTGGAAGATTAGCATGAAGGAACTGAAGAAGTAGATGTTGCAGGTGTTGTTGCACAGGATGCTTTGGGATGTTTCTTAGATAAAGTTGAATCTTGGTTTATAGATTCTATTACCTCTTTCCATGTAGCCCCAAAGAGAGGTGCTGGTGAGCCTTGCCAAAGAATTGGCAAAGGGGAAGTGAAGTTGAAATTACAGGCAGCCAACACATGGGTGTTGAAGGAGGTCATGTAAGTCCTGGTTCTGAAGATAAAGCTAATTGCTTCAGGAAATTTGGGTGAAGAGAGATGCACGAGAACTCTCATAGTGTATGCACTTGAATTAGCTGGTGGTAAGAAAGTAGGTACTCTTTATCTACTTGCTTATATTACTAATTCTTCTTCTATTGCAGAGACGTGGCTTTGTAGGCTTGGTCACATGAGCAAGAAGGAGATGCATGTTTTTAACAGGAAGTCAAATGTCTTTGACAGACTTAAGAACTGGAAAGCCTTGGTGTTTATGGAGGAGATGGTGGATAGAGATTAGTGGAGAAGGTTGAGTAACTCTGAGCAAAGCAGTTTGGACAGGGATTTGATTCAAAGAAATCTTGCAGGTAAAAATTCATCACTCACAAGCAAACATAGGTACCGGCATCGGTCAGGGGGAACCAACGTCAAACAGATAGGTGCCAATGTCGATCATGTGCAGACCAAAGCCAGTGGTGTCAGGCAGGGTAAAACCAACATCGGTTAGGAGGATCAACATCAACGACAGTAAGACTGATGTCAGTCAAGAGGACCAATGTTGGCAACAGGTAGACATTGATGTTGGTGGGGTTGGTAGTCAGGATAGGTGCATGGAACCGACGTTGGTAGGATGCATAATGTGTGGTGACTGAGGTCGGTCACTGTAATGGATTTTGGGTGGATAGCAAGCTATCAAGGAGTCTCAAATGCCCATATGGAGGACTAAAGGGGTAAGTAAGCCTCAAATTCATTGTTCCTCTTCTTTATACTCATTACTCATTGTAGAGTAGGAAGGATCTAGGAAATAGTGGGAGCATGGAAGGAATATGATGCAGAACCAAACGGGAGATTTGGTAGGGTTGCCAATCAAAAGAAAGAACTAAGAGATGAATGGATTCCTTAGTTGAAGAATAGAGAGAATGGATACGTGAGATGGAAGGCCAAGTCATATGGTCTTGTGGAAGCTGCAGACAGTGGTACAGGGCTAACAGGTGGTACCAGGTGGATGACAAAGTAGGGCTTTAGTCAATGTCAGTATAACCATTGTGTTTGTCTTACCAGGTGGATGATGGTGACAACATTATCCTATTACTGTATGTGGAGGATGACCTTGGTGCAGGTTCAGACATACAGGGTTTTGCTGAGCTAAGGGTAAGGTTAGTTCAGTGGCATGTCATGAGGAATTTAGAGCAGAAAAATTCTTTGGCATGAGAGACATGGAAGATCACAGGTTGATTTTGTCTCCAGTGGGAGCTAATGTGAATCAGGTGTTGGTGAGGTTCAATACGTAAGATGCAAAATTGAAGCACACCAAGGGCTGGACAGTTCAGTGTCTGAAATCACATGAGGTCTGGTATAGACCTGAGTTTTCCCTAGTAGTGGGAGCTGTCAGAGAGTTACGAGCCAATTCAGGGAAGTAGGTTCTCAAGTATTTGAGAGGGACCAGCAATAGGTATACATGATATGCAGGGTCAGGACTTCACTACATGGGTTTGTAGGTTTAGATGTGGCAGGTTACTCGGATGACAAGAGGTGCACCATAGGTTGTGTGGTGGTTGGTCTTCAGGATTGAGCTTGAAGAGGGATACAGGCCAAGAAATAGATTATATGGGGTACAGGTACAAGTACAGTGTAGCTATTCATCTCCAAGTGGGAGATTGTTAGGTTGTGGAGCTAAAAGCTTCACTGATGCAAATAGGGAAGGAGGGTGCTGAGTGTCACAGTCTCCAGCGTCAGTCAGGCTAACCAATGTCGATCAGGGGTAGACAGGAAGGCAACTGACATTGATAGTAACATCGGCCATCTCTAGGTAGATAGGGACCGACATCGGTCACCTGTGTAGTTTAGAACTGTAACTGTTACAGATAGTTTGTTAACAAACTGAGTGTTTGCATGTTAAGATCCAATTTTAGACTTGAAACTAAGGATCTAATTATTGTAATTGGATGTCTAATTATTGTTTGCATGAGATCTATTTAAAAGACTCATGGGATGTATTGTAAGTTGTTCTAGTTTGAGTTGAGCAAAGTTAGCTCCTTTTTTGTGTGAAGTGAGCAAGGCTGTTCCTCCTAGTTCCACAGGGGTGCCGAGTGTGTATGATTAGGTTGGTCTACAGGTGTGCTAGATCAGGGAGAATATCCACTGGGGTACTAGTTTGGAGAATCATAAGGACTTGGTGAGGTAAGGACAAGGGTTCTTCAGGGTGTAGAGAGATCTACATGGTGTGTGTGTGTGCGAGGTCAAAGGAGATCTACAGGTGACAGTGGGATCAAAGGTGACAGCAACACATCAAAGAGCAAGAGAGGAAGGCAAGGAAGTTCCTTCCATAAGTAAGATCATTTGGGTTGTAGGTTGTTTCAGTTCATGGGAGATCTACTTGAAGTACGTTGAGTACTTGGAGTGTGTGGAGCACTTGTGTACTGGTAGTAGTGGATACTGACTAGTTGGAGGTGAACACCAACTCTGTGTTTGAGTTGTGTGTTGGGACCGTAAGAGAGAGAGCTTTGAGGAAAGAATTACTATACACTTGAGGTGTGGGAAGCCTTTGAGAGGTGTGAAGAAGAAGTGGCATCTTATTTATTGTATTCTTTTCTGGATGAGTATTAATACAATTTGTGTATTGTCTCTCATATTCTGTGTTGTTTTTGGTTTCTAGTTACTTGTTACTTCTGGTTTAATTCCGCATCTTAAGTTGCTTGTATATGGTAATCAATTGTGCTTCCGTATTTCTCAACATATAAGGCTATTATGCCTGCTATAATAAGGACCAGTAGCCTTATCCTATCAAGTTCCAAGGGATTCAATGAGTTATTGAAGACAAATAGTAAATAATTTTCTAAAACACACACACAAAATAACCATAACACACCAAACAAACACAATACAAAGCAAGATACAAATAAGACTCACACATGTGCATAAGCACTTAGGGAAAACAAGGAAAACAACAACTATGTACAAGGGGAGAGGAGAACCTTAGTATCAATGTTTGATATATATCCCATTGATTAGGATATGAATCTCCTCTCCATCCAACTTGAAGAGTTGGAAAGCATTGTGTTTCTTACATTGGGTGATAAAATAAGGGCTACTCCATAAAGCATAAAAATTTGTGTGTTTTCTAGGATTAGCCCTATCTTCATTCAATTTTATAACAATTTACCCCTCTTATAATCTTATTTTCATTAATTTATTGTTAAATTATCTCTTTGTTTGATCTTCTTTGGATCTCATAGTTTGTATAGCTTGATCTCTTGTCTCTTCAAGCACCATCAACTCACACAACCTCACTTCCATGCTTTCATTTTCTATCAAATGTAGCTGATAAGTGAGATCCAAGGATAGTAGCTCAGGTGAAATAGGAAGTATATATTTAATCCCATAAACAAGTTTATATGGTGATTTTCTAATTTCTCTTTTTGGGGTGATCTTATCAGCCCAAAGAGTTATCTTCAACTTGGAATGCCAACTTATTTGATTCTTATCTATTGTCCTCTTGATAATCCTAATTAGATTCTTATTTCTTGACTTAGTTAGTCCATTCCCTTGTGGATAATATTTAGAGGAATTACTAATATAGATGTCATGTTTCAAAGCCCACTCATTTGTCCTCATTCCAAGGAAAGCCAATGCATTGTCTAAAATTATTATTGAAGGAGCTCCAAACCTTGTCACTATGACTTGATAGAAGTATAGAACTGAACTTTCATTTTCTTCCTTGAGATAAATATATTCTATCCATATTTTAAAGTAATATTTAGTATTCAACATCAACTTTTGGCTATCACTAGAAGGTGGGTTGATTAGGCCTATGAAATCTAGAGCCCATTGCATAAAAGGTTGGTATACTTATATTGGATGAAGAGGCAAGGATAAAAGATTTTATTTAACATCAAATAGATCACATTTTTACACTTCCTTACCCAAGCATGGGTGTCATTGAACAAACTAGGCCAAAAATATCTAGCTCTCATTATCTTAGCAGTTATGAATCTTGGAGCAAAGTGACCACCAACTAGTCCATCATGAAACTCAAGAAATATTTACTCCATTTATTATTCAACACATCTCAAAACAACCCCTAATAATTATTTCCTAAAAAACACTCCATCAATAAGTACATAAGGAATAGATTGTAATCTGAAGTACCTTCTTTTATCTCTATCTAGGCCTTGTGGACACTCACCAGTTTGAAAAAAATGGACCATATCCTATGTCCAACTCCTCATGGATGAAGATGTATATTTCATAGGGTCATCATAAAGTGATAAAATAACCTCTTTTTTCCTTCAACTCTAAATCAAGGTGCTCACATAACCCCTTTCCTTTCACTAGCTTGGCTATCTTGATTTTTACGTCATACTCCATCACTTTTGTGATCCAACCAACCCTTTTTTCATCAAAATATATTCTCAAAAGGACTTATTTGACACTATGGTGAGGTACCAATATATTAATATTTTTTTTAGACAACATATGTCTAAACTTATTTATACTTCTAACAACTAAAAGTACTTGTTTCTCTACATAGGTGTATCTTACCTCATAGCCCTCCAATCCTTGATTAAAGAAGGAAATAGGTTGTTCCAAGTGTTTTTTCACTTCATTTAGTGAGTATGTCATAAATTACCTCATAATTTCCAAAATTATAGAATTTAAATCCCTTTGATAAATTATGACTTGCAAGAGTTGGAGCTTGAGCAATAACTTGTTTAATCTCTTCAAAACTCTCCTTCCTTCTTCTTGTCCAAGTGAACACTTCATCTTTCCTTAGCATAGAGGTTAGAGTATTGAATAAATTATAAAAATAAATAATTAACATCCTTATGAAATTTATTTTCCCAAAAAAACTTTGTAAACCTTTCTTGTGTTTGAACAAATCCAATGCCAAGATTACACTCACCCTTTCAGGATCTATGGATAGGCCCTTATTTGAGATAATATGTCCTGAAATTTTTCATTCATGGATATAAAAACACATTTATTTGGGTTAAGAGATATTCAAAACTCTTTAAATCTCTCAAAATTTTTCCTAAGGTGATTCAAATGACCCTTTTCATCCTTAGAAAAAACTATGATATCATCAAGATACACCAACAAAATGTCATTTATTAGTCCTTGAAAAGACATATCCATTGCATGTTGAAATGTTACAACAAAATTATAAAAACCAAAATTAATTTTAATATAATAATATGTACCCCATTTATTAGTAAAGGTTATCTTATATTGGTCACTTTCCTTTACCAAAATCTGATTATACCCTGAGTATCCATTAAGAAGTGAGAACCTTTCACTACCTACCACAACTTGCAAAATATACTCCATGGAAGGAATAGGATAATTTTCCTTCAATGAAACTCTATTTAAGTCCCTAAAATCAAAACATAATCTAATTTCCCCATTCTTTTTCCTTATCGAGACTAAGTTTTCCAACCAAGATGAATGCTTAATAGGAAAAATGATCTTAGACTCAATCAACTTTGTAAGCTATTTTCTCATGAGAGGATCAATCTTAGGATTGATTTGCCTTTGTATTTTATTGATAGGATTATAAATATCATCTATATCTATGTTATTTTGAGCTAAGTTTGGATCAAAACCTTTTAAATCACTATATTCCCATGCAAAGACATTATAAAATTCCTTGAATAATTCAATGAAAGCATGTTTCTCTCCACTAGTACATACCTTCCCAAGAGCAAGCAACTTATCTTTGAAGATTTTAACTCTTTCATAGTTTTATTTATTAGTATACATACTTACCTTCTCTTTATTCAACTGATCATCATCATTGAATATACTCTCAAGTGTGACTAAGACTTTAGGGAGCTTCTTTGTTTTCAATTTTACAATCTATCCTCCATATTGCTGCTATAGTTTGGACTGATTCTTAGAATAAAAATCAACCTCCTCTTGTAGGAAAAGATATATTTGATGGTAACTATCAAACACTTACCAATTAGTGACATTATTAGTTATGGAGGGCCTTACAATCACCTTGAGATATGACTAGTTCTTATCTTCTCCTATCCCTTTTGGAACATCAAATTGAGATCCAATTTATTCCAACCTATCAGCATGTTTGTTATCTTATCTTGGGATATATTATATGTTGAATTCTTGTAAATATTACAAAATATCTCACACACTACTTATAGGATTTAAGCAAAGAGTTCTTAGTCAAATTTTGTGCTATTATTTGATTCAAAACTAACTCACTATCACCATACAATTGTAACTTTTTGATTCCTCTTTTCCTAGCCCATTCAAGGCCATGAATAAGGTCCTCATGTTCTACCACATTAAAAGTGCAAGATAAGTGAAATATGAAAGTGGAATAGTACCTTTCCTTGGATGGAGAAACCAACATTGCTCCACCACCTACCCCAACTTTACTTCTAGATCCACAAAACAATAGATGTCATAAATCATCCATGTTATCACTTGGATTGATCAAGTTTCACATGAAGAGTCATCCTCATGAATGAAATACACCCCAAGACTAATTTACTCTATGAATTTTTAAGGATCATGTTCATAATGCTCAACTCCCAATTCATCTAGATACAAATTAGAAACTCCTTCAAGAGAAGAAGTTGGAGATTGGTCCATGTGAAGTTCTTCCTCATCAAGAATTATATAATTAACATTTGCAACTTTAGGCATGTAGGTATCTAGATTATTGTGATTAATAAGATCTAATTCAATCTTCACCTTAGTGCCATACTTTGTCCTAAAAACCATATAGGACCAATTGGTTGCCAAGTATCCACCTATCTTGGCTATAAACTCTCTTGACAAACAAAGAGAAAAGTATGGAGGTAAATCTGCCATAACCACATCATGAGAGATAGAAAAATTAGAAAAATAATTTAAAATCAAATTCAAATCCTTAACTACTCCCAAGGTCTTTATTGGTGATCCATCTAATTATGGAACTCCTTTAGCCATTTGTTCATACTTGAGGCCTAGTTTATCCGCTATTGGTTTGGGCATAAATGAAGTACTAGCCCCACTATCTATGATGCAATTATTAAATAGGAAATAATAAATTATCAAAGATAGATAAAAATGAGGATTATTAATAAATTTATTGACTTTTCCATCAATGGGTTGAGTTTCATTCACCAAAACAACATTCTCACTCCTAGTTGATCCAACTTGCTTACCTAGTCCTTGCAATTCCTTTTGAAGCATATATTTTTGTACTATTATTTTTAATGAATCCCATAATTAAATATTCATATGTAACTTCTTCATTTTATCCAAAACATTTATAGAAGGATTGCTTACCTTGAAAGGATCTTTATAAGTACTAATACCTTGTGATGTAGCTTATGGAGATGGATGTGTAGAAGGTAGTTTTGAACCTTGAAATTTCTAATTCTCCTATACCTTAGGGGATATGTTAGACCCACCCACAATTTTAGATTATGTAGGAGTCAAAAAAATTCCTTGATTAGGCCCTTGAGTCTCTTAAACAACCCTCTTCTTAGACCTAGTGTTAGAGGATACTTATCATTTACATTGCTTGAATAACCCAAATGATTGATGGCACAAAACTCTCCATCCAAATGATTTATAAGATTGGAATCAGATTGTGTTTTTCCATTTTAAATTCCACTTTGAATAACATTTTGCATTATATTTTTCATTGTCACCTCAAAATTGGAAACTTGAGGTGTTTGGATACCTTGCATTGTCATGGATTGATTATGCATTTCATTGGCATATGCAACTTGGTTTTGATTTTGGTCATAGGAAGGATAACATGGTTTTTATTGAAAAAAAAAAAATTGTGGGAACAAGATATTTATAAGATGATGGGGCATTAGGATTGTAAATTTGGTAAGGTCTAGCTTGAGTGATTTGACCTTGTCTTTGAACATTACCTTGAAAAGGAGTCCTATTTACTTGCCCAAAGTAATTATAAGATTGGTAAGGCCTATAGATTTATTTTTGTTGCCTTTTAAGGGAAACCAATTCATTCTTGAAACTTTTAAACAAGATTTTGAATCCATGAATCTCATTGGTAGGGGAAAGAGCAAACTTTTCTTGACTAGGCAAAGGAGCCAAGGTAGGTAATGCAACTTGACTAAGAGGCTACAAATCAGGGAATAATGGAATTGGTGGTCTAGGATCAATCTTCCCCACTTAAAAAAGACAATTATCAAAATTTATAGCTATCTCATAGGTAGTACATAGTGTATTCCCACCCATGGATTGAATCATCATGGATACATCACTATTCAATGCTTGTAGATAGTACAAGAAGGCATAATTTAGAGTAGGTCTCATAAGGACTATGATCCTATCCCATATATTTTGAAATATAGTGTTAAAATCTTGTCTAAAATATTAAGGATCCCTATTGATAGTGGTCAATTATTGAGCTAGTGATAGGTAATCACTCTTCTCTCCAAACCTCATAGATAATAGATCTCCTAGTTCATCCCATGAAGCAATGAAATTTTTAGGCAGAGCCCCATACCAATCTAAAGCTTTCCCTTTGAAAGAGAATGCCAATAACCTAATGGATATATTCTCTTGAGTAATATTATGTATGTTGCAAAAGTTTTCCATGTTCCTAATATGCTTAATGGGAGTGGTAGGACCTTCTCCACTAAAAGATGGAACACTCTTAAGGGTTGCTCCAAGAATTTGGTCATATTGAGAAAGATTCAAAGGAGATGATCTAATGAAAGATACAAAAGGAAAAGGATTAGACATATTGGAATGTATCTTATGTGTATTAAGGGTTGAGCTAAGTATAAACTTATACTTATTAAACACCAACTCCCTTAAATAAGGATGAGTGTTCATAAATCTAAATATTTTGGCATAATACAAAGGTAATTGAACAAACTCTAAGGGTATAAATTTATTAGAAGACCTAGTGGTCACCTTTGGCATGGAAATTAAGGACTGATCAACAACCAAAGATTTGAAAAATTTATAAGAGTTGTGAGGTACTGAATGTAGATGTTTTTTTAGCTATAACTATGCTAAGACAAGCACCAATCTTGGACAATATTCTAGGACTTAGAGTCCCATCGAGCATGCCAAAAACTATTGTCACTTGTATTTTCACCCCTTGAGGAGATGCCTATATATCCTCATCCAAGTGGTATAATGGAAATATCTCTCTTATTTTAGGTAACAATTTGGTGAGATGAATCTCTAGAAGGGCTAGTTCCCTTGATACACTCTATGAAGTACTTTATTACCTATCAACATTGGATGAAAAGGGTTAAGAAAAAACTAAGAAAAATAAAAGGTGATTCACCAATATTTGATTTCCTCCTATTGACTGAACTTATAATAATTAGATAAAAACAAAGCTTTCTTTACACAAAATTCACAACACAAGACATTGTTACATCAATATTTCATAAGTTAGGTTCAAAAAAGTATTTTTATACTTAAGAGGGTAATAAATGATTCCTTCAGAGAATATAGTCATGAACCACTTCTAAGACAATTTTACACTTGAAATATAACATTAACAAAGACCTATAATAATTAATCATCTACACACTTGGTGAACAATCAAGGATAACATGCTAGAAAAGATCATCTTCTACTAGACAAGACTAACAAGATTGCAACAACACTCAATTGTACATCATGTACGTATGAAAATTCACTTGTTTTATTTCTTCAATATTTAAGTACAAAATTGGCTAGGTTTTTACCATCAAGTAATGGAGGCTACCAAAAAGAGCCAAAAGATTCAATATTTATAGCATTTTAGAGAGGGGTGAGACAAGGGAAATCAAAAGGTCACTTAGACACCTATAAATCTGGGAAAAGAGGTTAAATTTACATTATAAAGAGATGTGAAATGAACCATACAATTTTATGAGGTCCAAATGTCCATATAAGTCATGAAACTTATGAAAAATGGCATGAAAATCTTCAATCTAGATCATATAATTGCCTACATGATTTGGACCTATTTGAAAATCCCACAATTGAATATGGATAGGTATAATTATTTGGATGAGAGGGAAGGATTTCATACATTCCTCTTCATGCATTGGTTTTAGTTTGACTCATTTGAAAACTCCTAGAAAGAAGTCATCACTACCTGTAGTCTAAAAAAATCCTCTTTTCTATCACCCCTCACACTTAGCCTCAAAATTAACATTAATTTTCCATGAAAATATATGGGATGGAGTGGATGACATTTTTAAATACCCTCCATGTCCTTATAATACTTAGGTTTACCTTAAAAAGACATCCACTTAAGGTTTTCACATTTCTCACCCTTATGTTCACTATGCCAATTTTGATTGGCTGAAATGAGAGCTCTAGTTTGGACACTTTAGGGTTTTTATATTTAATTAAATCACCATATGTAGTTATTAAAATTCTATATCTTTTCTCCAAACTTGATTGCATCTCTTAAAACCTCCTAGAACCTATAAAACACAAAAAATGGTAAAACAAAACCTATTTTTCCCCTTGTTTGTACAATTTTTTATATCTCAAAAGCATGGGTGGAATCCTAAGTGAGTCCTTTACAATTTATAATAGATTTAATGGTCAAAATATGTCATTTGGATAGCTCTCCAAGCTTAATTTCTCCATCACGTCATGACTGAGGGTTTAGTAGGGTTTTAGGTAGTTTTTAGTCTTAATCATTGTTAATAAAGTTCTAACATTGAACTTTACAAAAAATTACACAAACCTGATGTTTAGGGACCTTAATAATCCATATAAACTCCTTTGGTTCCCATGAAAACTCTCAAAGGAGATATGAACACATGAAATCACCCCATCGAGCTTATTTTTACCTTTTTTGTATGTTTGAACTCTTTATAAGCTAAAAGTATCTTTCCTATAGGTTCCTATGAATAATACAAGTTAAAAAATGTCTAATTAAATCTCCCTATCATGTTCCAATCATCTAGATATCTCATCAAGATCTAAAAATGAAGATGGACCCCCAATTGGCTCTAGGTCTCTTAAAGGCCTAACATGTACCAAGATAGATTTGGATACTTGAAATGATATTTCATGGTTGGTATGATGTATTATGCATGTTCAAATCTCATTAAAACTTAAAAATTCATTACATAACATACCAATTAGTTCTTTTCACCCTTTTCTTTCATTCACCAATTAGGCCTAAAAGAAAATTATGTAGTTGGACTATGTGCAAAGGGATCTTGGTCATTTTGAGAGGTCTGAGCTTTACCTAGTTCTCCATAACTCCTATTTTAATTTAATTCACCTAAAAACATGTTTATAGAGGTTTTCCAAACCTTCCATTAAGTTTTTTATCCCTTTTTGGCCTCATTAGCTTTCTTTGCTAAAACCTGATTTTCCTTGATTAGCTGACCTCTGAGACAAAATAATGAGGTATATCCCCCTTATCTAAGTCAAAGTGAATATTTTTTGAAATTTAAAAGGTCTTTATGATAATTTTTACCAAATTTTTTATTTTAATTCCTTGATTTAGGTTACTAACTAGCTCAAAATGTCCAAAAATGGCCTCTAAAAAGCTTATTTTCTTACATTTTCCTCAAAGCCACCTAAGAGTGACCTCTCCATACAAAAAAAATGATCATAGACTTATTAAACATGTTACCCATATCGAATTCATTATTCTTAATCTTGGAATTCACCCCAAAACATCTCTCTTCTTTTAATTCCTCATATTCATCTATTGATCAAAGATGTTTCCTAGCTCATTGTACGGACTGATAGCCCTGGCCAATAGGAAGAGTCAATGAGCATGTTAAAGGGGTATTGGAGTGTGTGTAAAAAATTAATTAATCAATCATGGATCATCTCAATTTTATGTAAAACCTTCTCTCTTCCCATAAACACCTTTATCTCTTTATATCACCTTCATGTTCAAGACTGCAACATGGTGGTTGTAGGTGCACACAAGGGTTTAAGAGAAATTTTTAGGTTTTATTCATAATGTTTGGAGCTTATTATTTCCATAAATATCATAATTTATATTTTCATATGTTATTTCATTAGGTACAAATTTTCTTTAACCCCTCACATGCACTTTGAGCCTCAAAATTGAGTCCCTTCTTACCTGATTTAAAAACTCTACTTTTTTTGCTACGAATGTGTGAGGTTCTAATGAAACTATTAACATTATCATGAAAGTACCTCAACACACTTATCACTCCAAATTTTCCAAACACCTCACATAGGCCCTACATTTCAACTTGATGGATTGTTGACTGTGTTTCCTATTTAGAAGAGGCACCTATAGGTACACTTGTATAGTTTAGGTCTAGAAAACAATGTACAAGACCTTGAGATTTAGGTCATTTGACAATCCTATGGGTAATTTACTCCATGATTATACCTTTCATATGCACTTGGACTTCTCAACTAAATCATTTCTTGCTAGATTAAGACACCCTACCCTTAAACCCTGTTGTAGGTGTGTATTAGCTCCTTGAGACTTGATTATGATGTTTTAAAACCTCCTTTTAATACCCTGAGGTCACAAAGTATCTATATTCATATTGGATTCACCTTGGGATGGTAAAAATACTATCAAAACACATTTATTGAGTCATTATTTGTTTGTCTTGTTGTAAGTGTCTATCTCCTTATTAGAAGGACACATGTAGATGGCCATAGAGCCTACAAGACCATGTCTCAATCTTCTATTGACAACCTTCATGATATTTATGTGTCATTAACCAAATTTAAAAATTATATCCATGAGTTTGTATTCATTTTTTTTCCTTAGGGTGTCAAAATTCATTCAAGCCTTCAAACTTGTAGATGTTAGTTCTTGATTTTAGTGTTTTTGGAAGCATATTTGAGGCCTCAAACAACCTCTTTCCACTTACTATTTTACCTCCATTCTTACCATAGGTATTGTATATGATAGGGGATACATGGTTCACCTAGATATATTCCTTAAAACCCTTTATCACCAATTTTTTATATGTCCATAAGAAGCCCCTAGACCTCTCTTTTTACATTTTAAAAAAAGCTTCCCTAAAGTAATAGTCATCACCTTCTAACATGGTTTACACACTTTTGTCCTTTTGACCCTTAAAACATGTTCATAATTACTCCACCACATTCTATAACTTGTAAAATTTATTTACCATGCCTTAAATCTCCCATATAAAAACCTTCATAGCCCTGAGGTACCACATGTAGGTGGTCATCATCATACTTAGGCAGCAAGGGAGAATGTGGACAATGTACATGATTTTATCCTTTCATGAATTGTGATCAATTATCAACACTGAAAATGTATTATTCATGTTTCAAAGGCATGAATCCTCTTCAATAATATCCTTAACCTTAGTATGACATCAAAAAAGAC
Source organism: Torreya grandis (assembly GCA_037957365.1). NCBI lineage: Eukaryota > Viridiplantae > Streptophyta > Pinopsida > Cupressales > Taxaceae > Torreya > Torreya grandis. Next base: position 941,081 of record JARHVA010000261.1, on the reverse strand, counting down.
TCTTGTAGGTGATTATTGGTTGTATATAGGTAGTGGGTGTGAAATAGAGCAATAAAGATGGATGAAAGGCCACATGGGTAGCCAAAATCATTGTCAACTTATTTAAATACATGATTTACACCAAGAACACCTTGAAAAAAGTTCCAAAACATCTTCTTCAACATGAAAACCACTTTCACATATCTAGAATAGAGCAAGTAGGGGCATTTCATGACTGTTTGGCATGGAGAATGAGCATGTGGTCAAACTTGCACTTTCCTAAACATATCAATGAGCTATTCTCAAATATTTATGGATTTTACAACTAATACACTTTGATTATCATCCCATTAATAATTTAAACAGCTATAAACATGTGATTGCAAGTGAAGTTGGGCGAAGAGTTGACAATGGAGAATGACAAGATTGTAAGTTACCCAATACATGATATGGTGAAACCAAAACATGGAATGAGGTATTCATATGACCATGAGACCTATGTAACACATTCCACAACTACATGAGAACTTTATAGTAAAATAACACTCTAAAAAAAATAAAAACTTTGACTGAGACTACACATGATGGCACCTTCCTATAACATGGAATAAATTGCTCATAAAAACATTATGAAACATGAAAATAATAATGGATACCATATAAAAATGTAGCCAACATCTTTTGGAGTCAACATCACCAATTGCTTCATACATATTTGACCAAAATGGATTAGAACCTATAGGGTGCATGAAATAGCTAGCAAAAAAGTACATTCATCTTATAAAGGATGATTCATAAATCAAAGTTGATCAATCCTTACACTATTTTTATGGAAATGAATGTCTCTAAGTTTACTATCATCTCCCAAAATAGTTTTTCTTGAAACCTCTTGATATTTTCATACTAAGCACAAACCTATAGGTCACTTCTGTATGTCTAAAAATGCAAAAAAGAAGTATAACAATTTTGAATTTAAAATGGAACTTATTGAGAAAATCAAACATATATATGAGTTTTAGGAAGGTGAAGAGGCCTTCCATGATCTTTTCCCATGTGTCACACTTACCCATGGGCCATACAAGTGTCAAATGTTCTTTTTTAAGTTATATTCTTAAATTTGAGTTATACCACATGCAAGATTCTTATATAACCAACGTATTTGATATTTAAATTGACTTCTTAGATGATTATAAGGAAAAAATTACACCTGGGCACCTTAATAATCATGCCACTTGCATTAATGACCCTTAAAAGCACATTAAATGACCCAAAATGACAAATAAGCTAATGAAACCATGATTGAGGCTAGAAATGCATTAGATATCATAAATTGAACCATAATATAGCATATGAAAAATATTTAGACTGTTAAACATCTAGAAAACAATTTATTTAACCAATAGGGGTCTAAGTTTGACCTAAAGTCAAATTTGGTCAACAACACCTTCAAAATCTATAATTTATCGATAGGGAACATTGCACATAATAGCCAATATAATCCCTATTATAAAAATATAGTCATAATTTTTTATTTTAAATATATCATGATGACATTTTAAATCTGACATGCTTTTAAACCATGTTAAAACATAATATTTAGATACATTAGTCACCATATCATAGTTTTTTTGAATGGATGGTTATTACTTAAAACTGTAAAATATTGATAATGTAGGATTAATAGAGCATAAACATCCATTATTATTGGAAATTTATTGATAATAATCTTATACTTTTGTATAATGGGCACATGCCCATTCTGAATTAAGTCTATTATAAATTTATATTATATTGTGTATGTTGATATTTTATATTATTGTATTTGGTCTTTATAATGAATTGTATTTTAATAGAGATGATATTTTATATCTTGTTTAGAATAGGCTTGTGCCTAATTTTAAATTATACATTAATAATAATTTTATCAATTTATCCCATTTTACACCATAAAAAATGTCAATAGTTGATAGTATTATAATACTGTGTAGAATGGGCACATGCCCATTCTGAACAAGATAAAAATAATATCAACATACACTTTCTAACCAATATTTTGTAACACACTCCATAAATGTTTATGTATTCACACATAACTTAGTCACACATATCCTTTTTTTCCCTAATTACCTTTTTTCACACAACCTAGTCAAAGTGATCTAGGTGGACTCCAAGTTCACCCTGATCAAGCATAATGCCATCTAGATGGAACAACACAAAGATATTGACCTCCTTGAAGTAGTTAAATATATTATTATTACCTTATTATAGGTTATTCACCATAATTATTTTCATGGCTAGTCTTTACTCAAATTTTTCCCTCATGCTCCTAGCATATGTTTGGTACAATCTAAGGTCTAAAGTGGGAATAAGCATCAACTCTGGGAACATGCCCTTGTTTAGTATGAGTGATAACTTCTTGAATTTGTTATATACTAGAGATTTCCTATCCAAATATTCCTTGGTCCTCTTAATATGAATCATGAATCTATCTTGAGTCTCCACCACTTTTTGAGTACTAAAAATAATTATAAGAGACCATCCTTTACTTTCCCAATTAGGCCCACTAGGAAGGAACATTTCATTTACACTTTAAGGACCTATACCTGCTCCTACATGTCCTCCATCAATTTATTGGACATGTCATGGGTGGCTTAGAGAGATTAGATTGGGTCTTCATCCACCTTTTCTTCTCTCATGGGAGTCCTCACCTTGGTATAAGATAATAGATCCTATTGGTTTTGCCAGACCATAAAGTTCCCCTCTTACAAAAATTTATAACTGAGGATCTTATGCATATGGTGTATCCAAAGTCCCACTACAAATCTAGGTTACCTTGCATTTTCATCTCAGGTGCCTGGGATACTACAACCATACCCAAGGTTTGAGAAGATGTTTATGGAGTAATAAAAATGGTGGTGACAGGTGGAGGATGTGGTGAAAGGGAAATGGAGAAAGTGGAAGAGATGAATGAGTAAAGTAGTGGAGGTGGTGGTGGCATGGGTTAATGGGGAGGCCTAAGGAAACACCTATGCCTACCAGTGGTCTTGAGCCATGTTAACATGAGGAGCTATGACTCCAAGGAGGGGGATATTCAACAAAAAGGAAGAAATTGGTTGGTTGAAGATAAATCCATATGAAATCATGATGAGGGAAAAAATGAGGTTGGGAAATGACATGGGGATCTAATTGGGGTGGTGTAGGAGGATGTATTACCTTATAGTTTTTCCTTGGCATATTGATTAGGTCATCTTAGTCTACTTAATTTGATGGAGCAATGATGGTGGAAGCCATGGGAGTGACTAGGGAAGCTACTGAACCATAAAAGCCATCACTAAAATAGTCTTGGCTACTTGATTTGTGTATGTGGGTGAAATTATCACAAGATTATAACCGTAGTAGCTCAAGGTAGGGAGACCATGAGCACTTGGGTCTATAAAATGATCAATGGGGTCATAAAGGGAGTCCCAAGTGAAATGGATGGGACATATGGCAAAGAGGAGGTGAGGGCATTGGGAAAGACCAAATCCAATGGCACTTGGGTGAATTATGGAGGAGGAAGAATGGGGAATAAGGGAGGATTCACCTAAGTGGATGGTAGGGGAGTTGGGAAAGTAGGTGATGCCATGAGAGGTTTTTGAAGAGTGGAGGGAGAGGGGAAGGGAATTATGATAGTTTTGGTTGATGGCCTTGACATAGACTAGTTTATATATTGTTATTGATATCAAACCTTAAGGTCTTCATAGCCTAAGGTTGATTCATTTGAGCTTGAGCCACTTGGGCATGAGTCACATGGGTTTGAATTTTTTAGGGTCAAGATTATCAAACGAAAAGAGGTGGTGGAGTAGCCAAGGGTTGAGCTACTCAAACTATAATAGGTGGTGGAAGAGATGAGTGTTGAGATGTAGGAATATATCTAGGAAGAGAAGCTATTAGTACTCCTTGTAAAAACATTTTGGATATCTACGTGAGAGTTACATCAACATCCTCTACATGCTAAGTTGTAATAGAATGGGAAATAGATGTCCTGGGATGAACCTTTTTCCCTTTATTAGGGGGATTCTTTAGTGGAGTATTGCCAATATGTATTTGATAGTGTATTCCAATCATGTAAAATGGGCACATGCTCATTCTGAACAAGATAAGAGTTATATGAACATCCAAAATTCTAACCAATATTCTAAAACACAAGTTTGGGGGATTCTTCAATGGAGTACTGCTAGTATGTAGTTTGTAGTATTCTAATCTTATGTAGAATGGGCATATGCCCATTCTAAAAAAGATAAGAATGATATAAACATTGAAAAATATAAATAATATTTTGTAACATAGGTTTAGGGGGGTTATTTAGTGGAATACTACCACTATGCAGTTGATAGTATTCTAATATAGGGTAAAATGGGCACATGCCCATTATGAACAAGATAAAAATAATATGAATATCTAAAGTTCTAACCAATATTCTATAATATAATCTTGGGGGATTATTCATTGGAGTGATGCCATTATGCAATTTGATAGTTTATTCTAATATTGTGTATAATGGGATCTTTATGTAGAGTGAGAACATCCAATATTGTATAACACAAGCTTGGGTGGATTCTTTAGTGGAGTACACTAGTATGCAGTTTGATGATGTATTCTAGTCTTGTGTAGAATGGGATATAATTAAAATGGGCACATGAACATTATGAACAAGATAAAAATAATATAAACATCCAAAATTATAACTACTATTCTCTAGCATAGGATTGGGGTGATTCTTTAGTGGAATAATGCTAGTATGCAAATGATAGTATTCCAATCTTGTGTAGAATAGGCACACACCCATTCTAAATAATATAAGAATGATATGAACATCCAAAATTCTAACAAAATGATATTAATTTTGTATTATTGTATTTTGGATTTTTTGTGGCCAACACAACCCCCATATTTGGATAAGTTGGGGACCCTTCTAAAAATGATCAAATTCATAGTTCTCAAACTCAGTCTTGTTCCTATCAACTCCTTTATAAGATAATCATCAAGGTCCTTTTCTCACCCTAGCATTTCGATCATAGTAAGTTTTTATGATGGATGGTTTATCCCTTTTGAAATCCCTCATGGTTTTTGAAGATAAATCATTTGGGTCTTGGTAGTATCCTAAAATAAACCAAATGTTTTCTTTCTTAGAATATTTAAATGTGCTAACATTTCTACAGGTTTGTTTTTGTTTCAAGGTTCATTCATAAAGCTTCAGTCTCATGGAGTCCTATGTGGCATACTATAGAGCTTAGATGAGGTCCAAGTGAGTGTTCAAATACGTCATGATTATTTTATTTTAATTGGTATTTTTTGTGGTTTTATGTAGGAGGAGTGATCACTAATAGATATGTCAAAACTTGTTAGAGTCCTAGCTAATTAGGGTGCTCCCAAATGAGAATGATCAGAGGCTAAGAGAGCCCAATAAATCAATGTTAATCACATGGTATATAGGTCTAACTTTCTAGGAGTGCACCAATTATCTCGCACCTATGTCAGACATGTCATCCTCATAGATATGATAGACTTGTTAGAACCTAGGAGAGCCTGATTAGATGAAAGAGCACCATGTTCCCTATGTAAAAAAATTTAATTCTCAAATATGATATGTGCATGTTATTTCCATGATCTAGGCATTAATTATATCCAAAAATGGGGCCTGATTGGGAAATTCAAAGTGTCATGTCACAATGGCCAAATCTAGCAAGTGACATATGTTAGATAACTTTAAAGTGTTGTGTATAAGGATGAAATTTGATAGTTAAGTGTATATTGAAGCTACTAATATATATAGTGCTTTGTGAATTTTAACCCCTCTTACACACATGTATTTTCAACCTCATGTACATCTCAACTACTTATCCCTACTGTGTGGCATTAATTTGTAGTAGTTAGGAATTTTGTCAAAACACTATCAGTAAGATGGGATCTAAGGATGGGTCTGGGCAACAACAGTTGTTATACTGAGGTGTATATGGATACACTCACCTTCACCCTTGATGACACTAATGAACACAATTTGGATGCATGTTTTTAAAAATTTAAGTCCACATTATGGAATAAATAGAAGGATTAAGCCACTAACTTGAATTTGAAATCAAATAAAATCATTAGTATCCCCACTATCTTTAAATTATCACATTATTCAAAGAAAATCAAAGACACTTTATTTATAAATTTCAAATTAGGATGAAATTCTAAGCATGTTATCCTTAATGTTTCAATGAAGGATGGGATTTTAAGTACACTTTATAATATTTCACATTGGCATATTTTGCCTCTAAGTTCATAAATTAATTTTAATACCAGTAATATTATACATACTCGAAAGGTATGTATATGTTAATTGAAATAATAATAAATGTGAAAATTTTACTAGAATATAATTCTTACATATTAACATTCTCATTCCTTTTTAATCATTTGATTAATATATTGAAGGTATGTGTTACAATAGATTCTACAGTGAGTCATATATTTTATTAGGACTAACTACAATCCTTAATAGATTTATGGGCATTTATAAAATATTTTATGTAGGTATGAAAAAATATATTCAATTACTCTATATTACATCTCAAATAATTTTAATTTCCAAATCATCTCATATTGACAAGCCCTCCTACACTAAAAAATATAGCACAAATCAAACATATTATAGATCTATAGGGACTTTGGGCACACCTACTATTGTCAATCAATAGTGTGCCATTAAGAGAAAGTGTGTTATTCCTAAATACTATTGAAACATGGAATCTCTCCAAAGTGTGGGTAAATTTAGAAGGGAGAGAATCTCTAGAGAGGGTTGGTTCCCTTGGTGATCTCACTAAAACTTACTCTTAACCTACTATCTACTGATTTTGGTAATGAAAAGGGTGCAAAAGTTACTATTTGCAATTAAGTTGAAAGATAAAATGAAATTAAGTTGATGCACCAATTTTTTATGACCACTTATTCTTTTAATGACACTCTTTTGATAGTGGAAACTTGCACACATTCACTACACTTAGGAAAGATTTCTACAAAAGTGTTTCACAAGAAGGTCTTAACAAACTTAGTTTATGAAAGGAAAGACAAAACTCAAATCCAATGTTTGAACTTAAGCTATTTTAGAAACTTAAAATGACTTGTAGAACATCAAAAATATCCCATGAAGGTACAATAACCAAACAATATCATAGGAAAACAAGTACTTCACTAGGCTATATTAATGGCAAACACATACACTTCACTAAAAAATCCTAAAAATGGAGGAACTTACCTTATTATTTCTCTCAAAAGGTGAATAAAAATTATCAAATAATTTAGGAGCAATCCAAAATCAAAAATTGATGTTATAGTCTGGAAAAATGAATTCATATAGAAAAATAAATGATTGGAGACAAAGCAGCCCCAAAATAGGAGGCTTTAAACTTGGTTTAAACTCTTCCTTTAGAGCTACATATCATTGTTTAGCCTCTCAAACCTTGGTACTCCATAGGGTGGCATGGAAGATAAAGTTTCAAATAGTTTTTGGTGATTTTTAAAATTTTCATGATGGATATTCAAGCCTAGACCACCTGGAGAGTGCTTAGATTCTTGCTTCAACCCCTATATTTTAGCCCTCATGTCTTCTTAATGAACGAGTCTCCATCCATGGATGTATGCCTTCAATTCATTTAAAGTATTTTTTTAACCCTTACTAATTTTCATTAATTATTCTTAAACACTTGGCACAAGTTGTTGGGAGACTTCCTCAACCTTCTTTTGACTTTGTCTTCCAATGTGAAGTAGGAAGGAAGAGGAGACATTCTTGAGATTATAAACCTTTTCCAACTCTCTCCTTCATTAAAAACATCTTCATGAGTTATTTCAATATTTAATTTGGTGTACCATATCATTTATTATATTTTAAGGGCTTAATAGAAGTCTTATGCATTGATTTAATCCTTTAACTCTAACTATCTCAATTTACACTAGGCGTAGAAGGTAAAGTTGGATTTTTATTCAAATTTTCTTCAAGTCTACTGACATCCTCAATATAATAATTATTAAGAGCATACCATACCTGAGACATGGTGATTTGTTCCATTAATCATTCAAAAAAACCTAATCCTATGCCAAAACCATACATAACCTATGAATTCCTTATAGCCTTTTTTCAATAAAATCTCCTTGTCTAAGAGAATATAGAGGTGATGATGAGAATATAATCACATTTTAAGACACAATTTATCCCCTTACATCTCCTCACAATGTTTTGTGTCCAAATTCTAAGTGTACATATTTTCTCTAGCCCATTTTTCCAGTCAAATTAGGCTTTATTAGCCCTCCTAGGCCTAGAAGATAGAAAAATTGATCCTAAAGACCCTCAAACATGTGAAAATCACCAAAAACATTTGATTCAATTTTCTAATTCTATCACCATTATCCATGTCAATTTTGGTGGTCTAAAACATTGTGAAAGTACTAGAACCATTAAATGGTTATTGGAAAGCTTGTTTTATTGAGGCATTTACTGACTGACCCAAAAGGATTGAATGATTTGGGAATATATAAGTGATATAATTTGTATTTTTAAGTTTTATCAAGTAAAAAAGTCTCAATATACCTCACATATTGATTTTCATTATTATACACTCCTCATAACCCCCATTTTATCTTAAAAATAAGAAAAAGTATCATTTTTATACTATTATGTACAAATTAAGGTAGAAAAAATTAAATGTGGAGGACCCTATGAGAGTATAATAAAACCTTTTATATGTTTAAATAATCAACTATATCATTTTATGATGTTTCTAACTCACTCTCTACAAACTAGTCCAAACTGGGGTTTTAGGAGGGTTTTTGGTAGTTTTACCCCTTAAGGATTGTTCATAAAGTTTTGGAATATAACATGTGAAAAAATTCCACAAAAATTAATTTCAATAACTCCTATAATATCACCTAACTAATTTAGGTACCATTTTAAGCCACCATGCTAGTGTGAACATCCAAACTTGGCCTCTCGAGTTGATTCTTACATTATGTGCACCTTGTTGAGTTCCTGAGCCAACAAAAGGATTCTTCATGAAGTTATCTACAAAAAAAATATATAAAACACCTAATTACTTCTAATTTTCATGTTCCCATTATTTTTAATACTCATTATACCTTGAAATTTATGTTATATGCTTATTAGGCAGTAGGCCTAGACTAGACCTAATGAAATTTGACTACAAATGGCTACTCACCACCACCTCTGAGTGTTTTCTCAATATTCCTATGATTAATTCATATTTTTTCAAGATCAATTCACCTCAATACATAATATTAATGTGTCATTTATTGTTTCCAATCCCTATTGACACTCCTTGATCATCCTTTCACCATAGCCTATAGTTTATGTATGCCTAAAAGTGCCCTACCTCTAAGACAAAGTAGAGGCTACATGCCATATTTTACCCACAAATTTGAAGTTATTAGGTGTTATTTTATTTCAAATTTACCATATATACCATATTTTGGAGGTAGATAACCTATATAGAACCTTTGATCACTAGAAACTCCAAGGTAGACTTTTAATGGTGATCGTGTGCATGCTTTTATGAGTGGACTATGGATTATTATTGAAATACATTTATTGATATATTTTACATGATATGGGAGTCTCATGAAGTTTTAATTTTCACTATGGATTTTCTATATTATATGTTGATCATCAAACCTTTTTCCAACCTCCCATTTCTCACTCTCACTTTGACTAGTCTAATCTATAGGTTGATTGTAACTGTGGTATACCTTAGAGATTGGAACCTTAAATGATATTTTATATTTCCTTTATAATTTAATATGATTTTAAAAAAAATTATTAGTCTCTATATCATGTCAAAACTCTTTATTATTTTCCAATTCCTTCATTGAATACCTTCTAATGCTTTTAACATAGGTGCTGACTATATGCGATTATGTTCTGTGTTTCACCATGCTTGTAGGTGTATATTTGGTATCTCGCCTTATATCATGAATTTTTTATGAAAATTCATCCACCATGATCTTTATATCAATGAACTTTCTTACCATACCTTGGAATCACTTTACCATGGTTTTAGTTGGGTATCTCATAGTTGAAAGTCATTGTAGGTGACTTGATAGTGTTTATACATGTACCCATAATATTGACGTTTGGTTTCTCCTTATACCACATCAAATTAAATTTTTCTATCTCAATCTTGAGGATTCAAGACTCATTTCACTATCACGTAGTCAATCACTATGATTCTTGGGCAAGACTATATATCACCTCCATAACTCAAGAAACCTAGTGATAGGTCTTTCCTTGAATCATGATTACAATCATATCTAACATATTTTGTAACCCTTAGAATAATTTTAACCTAAATACCATCTTCTAATTCTTTGATAATACCACACTTTCATTTAGACAACTAGTTTTCAATGCACTTAGGCATGATTACATATCATTGTAGGGTTCTAAATATTGTTGTAGGTGTGATCCAAGAAAATGTTTTGAATAGTAAAGCACCCTATTAGTTTTTGAAATATACTATAATATCATGAATGACCTTATTCTCCTTCTTTGAATCATGGTTATCTTAAACAATTGAATTGAGGAAGCTTATGACATAGTACATGATGAGAGAAAGACATAGTTGTAGGTATTCATGAGGTTGAGACTTGGAAATGGAATTTATCCAACTAAATATCCTTAGTGAGATATCATTAATTAGGACAATTATCCCATAAATTTTTTCACAAACACAGGATGGCCTCTGTTTCCTACAATTCAATTTGCTTACCCTACTAACTATTGACTGTAGGCATTATTCCATACTAGGGTACTATTGTAGATTTTTTTCTCCTATGTTAGGCTCTCTTGAGTGGGGTGGGAGGGGGTAACATCTGACATATATGTGATATAAAATTATTTAAACATAATTCACACCTAAGACCTCCCATTATACATATCACAATCCCATGGAGCACACTTGATTTCCTTAATTCATCATATTCTAGTTCAGGATAACTACGGTGGCTATAGGTTATTTCTTATGTTTGAAACCTATAGAACAAGGTTTAAGGTCGCCTTATAGGTCTTTGGATATTATTTAAGCATGTAGGTGTTATTATTCATTTTGATTTCATGTTTAGGTATATATCATAAGACTATAGACACCTACAGTCAACTGTAGGTGGACTTTTGAGCAAAGAGTAGACCTATAGGTGCATCTATAGGTCAAAACCTAGTATTCCAACCCTCATTAACACTATTTAGATCCTTGGTATGTTACTAAACTCAATAAGACCATACATAATGGATGCATGCTCTTACATTTCCACCTTAGAATGTGAAGGTTACTTGAACTTTCAAACCCTATAACAGACACTAAAAATTTGCAGTGAACAAATATCAAAATTTGATGCCTCTAATCACCATGTTCCTTTAGTCATACATCCATTCTCTCTTTCAAGGTTCTACCCCTAATATAGGGCTATAATTTAGGATGCATTTTGACTCATCTAGACTTATGTCACACTATTATATGGTTATCTCCAAAAGTTTTTAGGGCTCTATTTTAGATATTTTAGGGAACTTATCCCCTAACTTAGATTTATTCACTTGGATTGATCTCTTAAGTCTTCCTACCAATAAATTACCTCAAACAAGGTGGTCATGCTATCATACAGCTATTCAAACTTCATTAAGGTACTTAAACATACTAAACCTCTCCATACTACACCTTTAGATCTCTATATAAACCTCCTATAGGTGTGCATTTAGTTGCAAATAAGGTAGTATGGATATAGGTTGTGTGTATTTAATATAAGTATTCACTAAATTTTATACCTTTTATCAATTTCAAATTGGTTATCTTCCATGATTAATAACTTCACCCAATTCAAATACTCCATTCAAATGTGATTAGCTCCTATGAGCCACCTGTAGGTGTTGATTAATGTTACAGTCTTGTATGTTTAGATACCTAGCTTAACATAGTCAAACATGTGGCATTATAATGGCATAATTAATCATGTTTTAAGAAATGGAATAAAACTTATCAATACTCTTTATGAAACCCCAATGAATTTTCTTAGGACCTCACACTTCAACTCATCATGGTGACAAGTGAATGCAAGCAGAGTTGACTATGTATGGTGAATTTGAGATCATGTTATTGAGTTGGTAGTGACCCTTAATTAGATTTAAAATTTGTGTCATTAATTATATATTCAATTTATGACCTAATAAGATGAAAACATTTTCTAAATAACTCATAGTTTTCTTCAAAATTGACCCAAGAGACCACTCACAAAGATAATGAAGTAAACATGGTTTTTGTTATAAAATACTTCTTGGAAGTAGTTATAATATGATACAAATATTAAAAATATATTAGTGACTTATAAAATCATCCCTAAAAACCATTACTCTCTTTCATCTTATGATATTGAGAAATAGGTCCAAGAATAGACCCCTCTTAGATTCATAAGCAATAGTGAACTACTATCACTCTTACCAATTTTTCATAAATATGAGGTCACAAATACATGAAATAATGCCACTAGTTTAAATATTACTTATACCCATAATAATATCCAAATTTTTATATCCTAACCCTCTATCCTATTTTTGTATTGAGCATTTGAAAACTACCCTTCTAGAGCTGCCAAGAAGGTCAATATAGGAGCAAAAGTTATTTTTTACAATTTTTCACCTAAAAATTCCTATAAACCACTAATATGACCCTATGAGGACCCAATGAATCCTATATATTCTCATAAAAATCCATTGAAAATTAGTATGAATGCCTCCAAAGGCCTATTTTTGCACTTAAAAAGGCCAAATTGCTAAGGAGCTATGATTCAAATGTTGTAAAATGTGTTCTTGAGTCTTTAAAATGTCTAATAAGGTGAATCAAGATGGAATTAATATTATTCCTAATTAGATACTATATACATATAATGTTTTTAACTTTTATTAAATACTAACATTTTACATCTTGTAGGAACCCATTGAGATTCAATCTCTTTGAGTGCATGACCTAAAGGGTGCATCAAGAAATGGGTGGGAAGACCATTAGTTATTCAAAATATTGTTATCCCTTATTGCCACATTATTACCAATCTAACTAGATCCTAAAAACATTCCCTAAGCTATTATTTATCCTTTGCACACTCCTCCAATATTTTCCCACTTTTCATCCTTCTTTTCCTCACCTTAATTCCATTTTATTAGTCAGTTGTACTAGGTCATCTAGGTCAACCCTATATAGGTTTGGGTAATTTTCACTTAGGAACTAGTTTGTCTCTTGGTTGACCTAGCTCATGACCTAGTGAATAATTATCCAAAATTGTGGTAGGTCAACTGGGGTGACCCTGTTGATCAAGATTTTTGGAAGGGTTTAGGATCAAATATACCTATATATACAAGATCATTTCATCATTATTTCATATGCAATCAAGAGTTAATATTCACTTGTGCTTATTTACAATTTGTTGTTCCACTACTCTACTTGAGGAGTCTTATCTTAGAGTTTTTACTTGGAGAATCTAGTGTTGTGGATAAGTCTTGGATGATTTGGCCTTTCTTAGTGATCCTTACAAACCACAACAACCTCTTGCAAATCCCCTTTGGCCAAGTGATAGATTGAGTCTCAATGGGTTCATCATTTAGGTAAGTATTCTCTAACTTTGCTCCTCTCTTTAGTAGATATAAGTATCCTAAGTATTAGCTTCTAATAATATTACTCTTCTTGTTCCATGTATTAGGGTCTTACTTATACATAGCTTAATTAATATGCTCCTATACATGTTTTGATTATTTACTAAACCCTCATATTGTTCCACAAGCTTTGGTGAGCACTATATTAGATTAGATTTATTTGTTATTAGTTTAGTGAGATATCAAAACATAGGACCCCCTTAGGGTTATTTCATGATTGTGCTTGACTGTAGGCTTTGTAACCCTCCATAGCACCATGTATTGAGATAAGAGATCCCCTAATTGGGTTTAGTAAATTCCCATATTGGTGATATTCTTATTTAAAAAATGTGTCCCGAATTATAAGTGTATGGTGTGATCTATCTTCTCTAAATTTAGGATTGATTTATAGACATGATGCATTTTTTATTGCATACATTCTAGTGAGCCTGACATGAATCTAACCCTTGCAAGTTTCATTTCACTTATTTCATTATTTTATCATATATTTGTGATACTGGGTTGACTGTATCAACACAGTTCTAACTTTTATATGCATGTTTAACATACAATCACATCAATACAAATCTATTCTATATGTGTAGGCTTTTTACCAAGTTTAGTTTACTAGGTTGACCCAATCAATCCTATACATTTTTATACATCTAGTTCAGAATAATAGGTTGACCCAGTTAACCCTATACATTTTTAGGTTTTCAACAATAAGATATACAAAGCTAGGTTGACCTATTTGACACAATTAGTAGAATTTACAAGTACAAATCAAGGTTATTCAACAATAATCTCATATTTATTTTCATTCTCCAACCCACCAAGGTTCATTTCTATCCTTCTTTGTCATTTATAGCATTTATTATAGTTTTATTTTTATAGTTTGTAGTCTTTAAAACTGCACCTATACCGTTAACTACATTGACCCTATCAATGTAATTATGTATTTTATATTCTGTCTAATAAACTAGGTCAACTCTATCAATGTAGTTAATTTTCAGACCCTTGATTCCATAGTGTAGAGGTGACACTATTGATCGTATTATGTATTCTCTATATACACTATCGACTGAATAGACATTATACTATGTTTCAAAGTTAGGATTAACCCTTATATGCTAGTAATTATCTCACACTTTTATTTATTATTAATTGCATGTTTATAATAGATCACATAATCTAATTAGGTGGTTTTCAATATACCATTTAGTTGTACTATTTTATATTTTATACACACACTACCAAATCACAAAATCTCAAAAAGCATTTTAACAATTGTCTACCCAAGGCCAACCTACTTGGATTTCATCACCAAGGGGTAAGCTAACTTGGTTTTTTGTCTAAGTATAAAGACATGGTTAATGGTATATTTTGGCTAAGCACTTGACACCCTTGTCACTGTGGTATGTGAAGTGAGGGGGTAGGTCCCAATACCAAGATGATACTATTACCAATATAGATCCCTTTCATCCCAAACATCCTAAAACTATTCTTATATTTATTTTTAATTCCTTATTTATAGCCAACCCTCTATCATATATAAATTCATATTCTAATAATCTAACAACATTCAAGTTGACCACTTAGATAGTTTTTACTTTCTAAGTTGGCTACTTGATTTTTAATCAATTATATGTTTTATTGTAAATTTTTTTATTAGACAGTGTTGGTGCAAGGCTTTGTGTTATGTGCCTTAATTTGATCAACCTCATTGACCTAATTGATTATATATTTCCTTTCATTTCTTTCTTTCAAAAGTACTTGAATTTTTTTTCTTGTTTTAGTACATAGTCATTCTTACTGACACAGTCTCTTACAAGCTATCTATTTTCCCTCTTTTCTATACTAGGTCAACCCTATCAAATTTGTATAGTTTGTAGCCTCTATTTTTGTACTAGGTCAACCTTATTGACTTTGTACAATTTTTAGACCTTATTTTCTCTACTAGGTTGACCCAGTCGACTCTGTACCTTTTTTTGCTTTCTCTATTTACCAACCTAGTTCTCTATTTCTTCTTCTTAGCATTTTGTTATTTCTCTCACATCATCATGTCATATCTTATCATAATCTTCTTGGATAACTTGAATCCATTTAGACACTATATGGGGTTATCTTTACTTATTATTTTTTCATATCTTTTCTTTTTCTTTTCAGCTATTAGGGTATTTTATGATGTCCATCCAACTCTAGCCTTTGGGGTATCTTGCAATTCCCACCTACATGTCATTTCAGACTTTGGGGCATCTTGTGATGCCCATACCTACATCGACTTACACTTTAGTTCATCTTGTGATGCCCACTCTTAGTCTCCATTACATGATACCAAAATAATTTAACTCTAATAAACCTTTTGAGACACATAGGCTTGTCTCTCATATGCTCATTATTGATATAACCATTATTTTAAGATCATTTCCTTCTTTTCATGCTTTCTATCTACATCTATCTAATATTTTTTGTAGGTTACTTACACAATTCTCTCCCTTTATAGTAGTTATCTCTTATCACAAACATTTAATCCTTCCTTTTTGGTATTTTAGTTTTCCCTTTCTCTCATGAGTTACATTGTAAAACCCTGTATAAGACCTGGTCTTCCTCATGATATACCATAGTCTTCTTTATTTTCTAACTCTTTTTACACACTTTTTTGGCATCCCTTGGATTTTTATTTTGTGAGTTTCATTGTAAGACTATGGATAGAACCTGATTTCTTATCCCATTTATTTTTCACATGCTTTTTGGTACCCTCATGGGTTTCTCTTTTATGATTTTTAGTGTAACACCATGGATATGACCTAGACTTCCTCATAAAATTACCATCCTATCAATCCTTTTCTAGAATGTGTTTTACAATAATTACAAGTTTTTTATCCTTGTTTTCAACCTTAACTTTTGCTTCTTTTGATATATGGAATTTGCAAAACAATATATGTTATCATGTTTTCCTCCACTTACCTTATTATTATGATAAGGAATCATAATTTTCTATCATTATATCCCTTTTTTACCCATTTTCATATTTTTTTATGATTTGAAGTAATTCAAATTATTCCATGTGTCACTCCTATTGATTTCCTTTCCTTTCACTCCATCTTAGATAAAACAAAGTCAAAGTCAAGATAATAATTTTATTTTACCTATATTTATGAGAATCTTAGACCCCATTCTCTCTAAATTTATCTCTCTTATCAACAAACTCCCAAGTATTCAAATGAAAGTCATCTTTAGCACCCATGTTTGGTTTTTTGAATCTGTATGGAGGAGGAATAGAAAAATCCATCATGAAAGTTAAAATAAAAATCATTTAAAACAAAAGGTAATGATATAAAAAAGGTAACATACAAATATAAAAACTAAATATCACACCAAAAGATGTGATTACAAGCACATCTCTTACCTCTAATCGAAGCTCAAACTCCATAGTTGGCCTTGCATAGAGCCAAGGTCCAACAAGGTGTGGAAGGCTAGTATATTAGAATAGGTGAATTTAAAAAACTCTATGGTTTTACCTACTTTCTCATGTAAGTACCCAATCTTCATAGTATATAGATGACTCTATAAGGGGTCCTAAGAAATGGGGAACATGTTGTGGGAAGGTAGGTCAATTTCACTTTTCATGCATATAGCCTTCATGGGATTATCTATATATGACATTTGTTGACCTAAGACTTGTGTGGCTAAGAGAAGTTATTTAGAGTCCTTAAGGTTTAAAGTCCTCTTATTTTAACAAACCCAATTCTAGTGTCTTGACTTCAATAAAAGAGTTCTTCTACCTTGGTTTATCCTTCATTCTCCCCTCCACCCATTTCATTTTCCCCCTTCACAGGCACATGTGATTCCAAATATATTTTTATTCTTATATATTCCCTTCTTATTCACCTCTTTAAAACATGCTAGCATTACTTTTTTTCTATTTTATCTATCCTTAGAGCAAAACAACATGTTTGAGTAACTATGGATTACTTTCTTTACACCATAGAATTACATTATTAAACTTGTTTTACTTTACTTTTACCATTTTTCATTATTGTACTATCATTCTATTATGGGAACCTAAGTTCATACCTTTTTCCATTTTTGAGTGAGGTTGGCTTCTTACTTCTCACTTGGTAATGTTGTTTTCCCTTTCATGCACCTTTTTCCATTTTTCAGTGAGATAAGGATTGTTACTGCTCACTCATCAATGTTATTTTACCATTTTGTTTTTAACTTTCACATATTTTTTAAGTAAGGATTGTTACTACTTTTTAATTTATGTTTGATTACCATCCTTTTTGACATGTATCCTATGTTTGACTTGATGATTTTTCCTTTCTTACATGAGGTTTACTTGTTTGATTTTTTTAGTCTTTAATAGCCTTGGAATTTTGATTACCCAATTTACTCTTATTTTGACTTGGTAATTTTGTCTAACATAGCACTTGTTACCCCAACTTGCTAAATTCCCAAGTACATCACATCTACATAGCACCAATTATCTTGGTTTTCCTACATTTATTTGTTTTGCTCTTTAGTTTTGTATTCTTGGGTTTATCAAAAGTAGTCTCTATGCCATACACAATAGACAACCATCTAGTGATAAAGGTAAGTCAAGGTATGCATCACATTTAATTTTTAGTTATTTTATACTTTAAAATACTACAATTTTTCTTCACATTAGCATTATGTGTTCTTATGTTCTTTCTAGAAGCACCATCCCCTATTTCACATTGGTGACACACGATGAGCTTCGAGTGGGGAATATATATACACATAATATTTTAAAATTTTATTAAATACTAACACTTTACATCTTGTAAGAACATGTTGAGACTTAATCTCTTTGAGTGCATGCCCTAAGGGGTGTACTGGGAAAGGGGTGGGTAGACCATTGATGCTTCATAGGATTGTTGTCCCTTATTGCCACATTATTACCAATCCAACCAGCTCCTAAAAACATTCCATAAGATATTACTCCTCCTTTGCACACTCCTCTAATCTTTTCCCACTTTCGATCCTTATTTTCTTTACCTTAATTCCCTTTTGTCAATCAACTATACTAGGTTGACTAGGTTGACCCTATATAGTTTTGGTTAATTTTCACTTAGGAACTAGTTTGGCTCTTGGCTGAACTAGCTCATGAATGAGTGAATAATTATCCAAAATTATGTTAGGTTGACTATGTTGACCCTACCATCCAAGATTTTCAAAATGGTTTAGGGTCAAACCTACCTATATATACAAGATCATTTCGTCATTATTTCATATGCAATCAATAGTTATTATTCACTTACATTTATTTACAATATGTTCTTCCACAATTATACTTGAGGAGTCTTAGATTATAGTTTATACTTGGAGAATATAGTCTTGTGGATAAGTCTTGGATGCTTTGGCCTTTTTTAGTGATCCTTACAAACCACAAAAACCTCTTGCAAAACCCTTTTGGCCAAGGGAGAGATTGAGTCTTGACATGTTCATTATTTAAGTAAGTATTCTTTAAATTTGCTCCTCTTTTTATTAGATATAAGTAGAATAAGTATTGGATTTGAATAATATTACTCTTCTTATTCCATGTATTATGATCTTGCTCATACATAGATTATTCAAGATTTTCCTATACATGTTTTGATTATTTACTAAACCCTCATATTACACCACAAGATTTGTTGAGAACTATATTAGATTTATTTTATTTATTATTAGCTTAGTGAGATATAAAAAGACATGAACCCCTTAGGGTTATTGCATGATTGCGCTTGACTGGAGACTTGAACCCTCCCTAACAATGTGTATTGTGATAAGAGATCCCCTAATTAGGTCTAGCGGATCCCCATATTGGTCATGTTTTTACTTTAAAAATGTGTCCCCAATTAATAATGCATGGTAAAATCTATCTTATCCAAGTTAGGATCGATTTATAGACATGATGCATTTTTTATTGCATATAAATACTACCAAAACCTTCTTTAGAGAGCACAAAATGTCTAGAAATGCATAAAAAAGAGCCATGATGTTAGTCTAGAATGTGATCAACCTGATTATTAATATGTTGGGCATGAAATGACCTTGAAACATGCTATGAAACTCATAAAGACACTCTATATTCTTTTCACAATTGAAAATGGCTCAAAAAGGCCAAAATAATGACTAGACAAATGAAGGATAAAACCTTAACTCACCTAATTAACCTTAAGACCAGCTAATCATGGTTTCTTTTGATCATTTTAAGGACTTTTCTAGACTAAACCACTGACCAACAAGATAACCTGGCATGACATGCAAAGTTTCAAATGGTAGGTGTAGTCATATAAAATGTCCAAATTGGTAGTTTGAGTGTGGCTTGTGACACCTTATCCATAGGTCCTTTTTGCATGCTCTTGTGACCCTTATAGACATCTTTTTGCTCATTATTAGTCATATAAAACCTTCTAAATGATCATTCCACCTTAGTTAAATTATATTTCCTAGGCCAATCCTATTCCTCTAGGTCCTGAGCTTATAGGATAGGAGTGCCATACTTGGACTATAGTGACAGAGCCCAAGGTGTCCCATTTTTGGCTCTCCTATCCATTTGCATTTTTGTTCCCAATGGTCATTTTCATTTGATTCCTATCCTTAATTATGTCAGCCTAGTGTGAATACATATAACCCATGACCAATTATTCCCTATAAAATTCCATTCAAAGCTCATTTACAAGGGGAGGTGACAAATCTTACAAATAAAGAAAGAATACAAAGAAAACATTAAGGCAAACTTCCCTATTCTCTGCATACAGTAACCCAACATAGTTGCAAACAAAC
This sequence comes from Torreya grandis, assembly GCA_037957365.1. NCBI lineage: Eukaryota > Viridiplantae > Streptophyta > Pinopsida > Cupressales > Taxaceae > Torreya > Torreya grandis. The sequence continues at coordinate 920,602 of JARHVA010000261.1, read as the reverse complement.
TAAAACCCTCATACTAGTCCCTAGCCACCTCTAAAACTATCAAATTGGAATTTTTTCATCCACATTACATTATTACACAAAGCACATTAGGTGGGATAACTATATATGGCTTGATCCCTCTTCATAGCATTGGTATGTAGGCAACATGCCCACATAAGGGGTGTTGATTACACATTCAATGCATCTTACACACTAACTTGCCCCCTTTTTCAAGTGATTAAAACATTGTTTTATCAAGAATGATGGAGGGTTAGAGTTTTGAAGATTAAATCAACTATGTATTAAGTTTCATAAATAATCAACACTCAAGATTTCACAGGCAATCTCACATAGGAACAACACAAAAACCTAGAAAGTTTCAGGTCTCTATGACTAGTTTGGACAATAACAACAAGACTGAAAAATAACATCAAACACCAAAGTGTCTTATTTTTATCACTCTTATCCTTTTGTTGAATGAAATCTAGATTTAGATTCATGATACTATCATAGTCCTACACAACCAGGTTCAACCATTGTCTCATCTATCTTAGCCTGTTTCTAGCTAAGTCATATCTATCCTTATTATTATTATTAGAAAGGTAAAAAAGACAATTAAATTATACAAATCAAGACTGTATTTATTGCAACATTCTTTACTAATTATTTAATCTAGACCTTTAAATTAAATATAAATAAAACTCCATTATTCTCAAAAAAAATAAATCATTTGGTGAACCTGACTTCATTTGTGCACAAAAACCCTATAAACCTTAGGGAAAATTCCTTGCTGATTTTAGCAATATTTTTCTAATTTTTTCTGCATTTATAAATCAAAATTTCACATTTAATTTTTAAAATATACCATCGTAATTTTCCATTTATTTCAAACCCTAGTTTATTTTACTAGATCCTTTTGTGATTGAGGTATCATCTTACATATAAATTAGATTTCACATAAAAAAATGATTATTACTCATTTCAAAACATTTCTTGAAAATAATAAGGAGTCCATACTCTATCCTATCATGTATATGAATGATGAAGTTTACTATATGTTAATTCAAAGCTTCATTCTTTCCATTTCATGCTTACTTTTTATAAAATGGGATGATATTAAGAAATTTATTGCTAAACATGTTAACATCCCTTTCCTTCAAAGCAATGTTTACTTTTCTTTAATACAATGTTTTGTTACATAATTTCTCCCTCTCATTTGGAATAATTTTCAACTCTATCTTGCTAAACGTATTAGAAATGTCATACCACAAGTCAAAGTTTTTTATGCATTAGTGCATAGTTCTATGCTCTCTATCCCTTATCTATTCTCTCTCATGTGGAATGTTCTTTATAATCATATTGTTATACAACTTATAACTCCAATTACATGTATTTCATCCCACATACATGGTTTCTACCTAGATGCATATAACTCTTTGGATACTTTTGAGAATTTCCCTATCACTACTAGACACAAGAAAACACTAACAGCTATATCTATTCCTCCTCCCTTAAAACTTGGTACATCTAGCTCTTATCTCATACCTACTACCAGCTCTATGCCTAGAGTAGATCATGAGATACATTATATCACCCAAGTTTATGAAGATAGGCAAGTTGATTACACCCATTCCTATAGCTTTGTCACTTAGGTTACCACCCCTTCTGATATAGTTTTAGTTCTCAAGATCCTTTGATGATTAGATGTTTACAAAGATGTGTTGTATGTATCCCTTTGTAATACTAGAATTCTTATTTCCATTGAACCAGCTTATGTCACCTCTATCCTCAACACAATGCAATGAACTAAAGAGCATATTTCTTTGTGAAAGAGGATTTACCCCTACACCACATCATCAAATAACATCTACCTTTATTATATTCAATTAAGAATTAATGATGTAGGGGTAAAAAGAGTGTTAGTTGATAATAGTTTAGGACTCAAAATTTGAAACATTTCTTTACTTAAACATCTTAATATACAACCTATAGATCTAAACCATTCTAACATGAACATCAGAGGTTTTGACAACATTCCATAAAAATTCATAGGTCAAATAACAGTCAATCTTACTTTGGGACCTAAGATATTGCCAACTACTTGCCAAGTCATGCTAAATGACCTTTATTATAATTTATTACTTGGTCAGCCTTGGATTCATGATATGCATGATGTCTCTTCCACACTCCATGCTTGTCTAAAATTTAGTCACAAAGGTTACATCTACATGTGCCCAATAGACAATGAATCTTTTAAATACTGTTAGGTTGTTGAATCTCCATAAAATTATAGTTTTCACTTTAATCTTGAAAATATACCTACACAACCCACTACTCATAATGTACCTTTAAACCATGCAACACATCAAAAGATTCCAAGTTTTCTAATAGAACTTATACCAAATCACTAATTTATCTCCCTTTTTGTACTTAAATGTCTTAATAATATGGGATATCATGGTAAAGGGCTTGAAAATCATGAACAAGGAATCATCAATCCTATCAAGGCATCTGAATAACATGGAAAGCAAGGACTAGGATATGAACTTACCATTCTTCATGATAAACCTTATTCTATTACTTTAAAGCATATAATGTTTAGTCTACCCATTGCACCTATAAACCATATAGCTAATCATACTTCTACATTATATTTTTTCTATCTTGATCTCATTGATGATACAATTTCACCAAATGTGTTCAAATTAGATGAATTATCTAATGATGAATCCCTCCTATAGTGTTTCAAAGCATATGAGGACCTGCCATCTTGCTATCATAAAAATAGATTTCCTCAACACACAAATGACCATGCTTACTTTAGATAAAATTTAGATTCTCCCCAGAACATACTATTTGCTTTAGATGATACTATTCCTACAACCCCATACACACTAGATCATTCCACATTACTTAACTAAGAAACAATTTATTTCAATTTTGAAACTGATCAGGATCCCCACATTATCTTATTAGACATTATCATATAAAAAGAAGAGGCTACAAATATTCATCAGATTCCATATATAACAATCCATCAGATTCCATTATATCCTAATGTTAAACCAGTTAAGCAAAAAAATTGAAAAATGCATCTTAGGGTGTCTCTCTTAGTCAAAGATGAGATCCAACACCTCTTAGATGTTGTTTTAATTTAACCAATAAGACACCCTAAATGGATTTACAATAGAGTCCCCATGGTTAAACCCAATAGACAAATTTAGTGTTGTTCTGGTTCTTGATAATTAAATAAGGCATGCATAAAAGATGATTTTCCCTTGCCTAATATTAACATGATCATAGATTCCACAGTCGGGTATGAAATGTTATCATTCATGGATGGATTTGTAGGATATAACCAAATCAAAATCATTGAAGAAGATCAAGAGAAAAAATCCTTTACAACACCTTGGGGTACACTTGTTACATTGTAATGCATTTTGGATTTAAAAACATTGGATCCACATATCATCATACTATGACACATATTTTTCTTGACTTGATTCACCACACTATCAATGATTATATCAATGATATATTAGCTAAATCCAAACAATGAAAATATCATGCCATTAATTTATGATAGATTTTTCAACAACTCAGGTAATATAATGTTCAATTAAAGCCAAAGAAATGTGTGTTTGGAGTTACATTAGGCAAACTCTTAAGTTTCATTATTTCTTTGCATGGCATACAGGTTGACCCTAAGAAATTCAAATCCATTGTCAACATGCCCACAAACCTAAAATAACTTCAATCCCTACAAGGTAAGATCCAATAAATCCACCATTTTGTAGCTAAATTTCCTAATAAAACTCAGCCATTCACTCAATTATTAAATAAAGATACAAAGTTTATTTTGGACCAAACATGTCAAGAAAGCTTTGACATAATCAATCAATATCTTATTAATCCACCTATACCTAATATGCCTCTCCTACTATATATCTCAACAACAACTCATGTATTAGGAGCACTCTTAAGACAACATTATGATCAACATATCGAATGAGCAATTTATTACATTAGTCCCACAGTAATTGATTACAGAAAAAACTATTCCACAATGGAAAAAACTATGTCTAAAATTAATTTTTTCCACACAAAAAATTTAACATTACATGATCAATAATGAGACTCAAGTTATCACAAAATTAGATCCCTTAAAGTTTCTAATGGGAAAACCACATCTCTCTGGTTGCATTACAAAATGGTACATGTTATTAATAAAGTTGACTTAAAGATAGTTTAATAGAAATAATAAAGGGATAAATCATTGAAGACTATTTGGAAGCCACACCACTCTTAGACAATAATCCTATTACTGATACATTTAGAGATGATTTTACTACCTATTCTACTCATTCCAACACTTGGACCATGTTCTCTGATAGTTTTTGATGTGTATCTAGCATAGGGGTAGGCATTATCTTTATTGACCCTTCTAGTCACATAGTTCCTATTACATATTGATTAAGCTTCTCTTGTACCAATAACACCACAAAATATAAAGAACTTATCTTAGGTCTCTTTTCCACCTAGTCCTTCCAAATTATATCTATTCAAGTCTTTGATTTTTCCTAACTTATGGTCAGCCAAGTCAATGATGTATATCAGACAAAATAAGAACATCTTATCCTATACTGAAACATGGTAAAATGTTTATCATCATAGTTTGACCACTTTTCTATAAAAATCATACCAATAAAAGACAACCAACATGTAGATGCAATGGCAAGTGGCACATCTCTAATTTCTATCAACATCAATGATGATCAAGCTATTTTTATAATTAAATGATTACAAATGCCATCAATATCCAACATAGATTTGATCACCCTTTCTATCTTAGCCACTACACATAGTTTTGCAACTCTAGAGTGGTTCTCTGATATCTATAACTTTCTAAACAAATATATTACACTAGACACTTTCTCATGAAATGACCCTTTCTATCTTAGACACTACACATAGTTTTGCAAAGCCATTGGTGGTTAGTTTTACACGTCTACAGTTTTCCCCTATTTGGGAAGATGTTTCAAGATGTAATCATAGTAACATATTTTCAAAGAATAAAATGACTCTTTAAACTTATGACTGCAATGGTAATGATAGAACTGTAGCTACCCCTTTGAGGGAGTGGTTGGCAAGTGGGTTGGCAAATGGTCCCTCAAAATATAGAAGCAAAACTAAAGGACCAAACAAATGAATATGATGGGGTGATAACATAATGATTTTCCCAAATTTGGGAAAAATCACTAAATTATATAAGTGGGATGGTGTACAATGGTTTTTCCAAAGGTAGTTATAAGCATTATACCCTAATAGTGGCAATGTGATATGATAACACAATTATTTTCCCTGGTAGGTGATATAATCATTGAGAAGATGGAGCTACCTCAATTAGGATAGAAAAATAATAAAGTAAATTGGTGATAACACAATGATTTTCCCTATTAGGAGATATAATCATTGAGAATGCATGTGGGATGGTGTATAATGTTGATGCAGAATACCCCAATTATTAAAAACATGATTGATGGTTGATGAGTGATAACTTTATACAAAGGATAAAGATGAATTGGGATAACCTACTAGTAGGGATATGCTCATCCAAACTAACAAAGGTTGAAATTCTTTCATTTCTTAATTACTCTATTTGGGATATGATTGGGATTGGATTGATATTTTTGATGATGTTAGTGTTGAGGAGATGGTGATGCTACATTGATGTTGTAGACCTCTCAAATCTAATTTTATTTGTAGCATTTGATGGTAGGTCTCATGATATAACACCATGGGGGCTTGGCCAAAATATGCATAAGGACTAAATATTGATATCTAATACTCAATAGAAAATAATTGCACATATGATAAAAACCATGATGACAATGTAGACATTTGAGTATGGATTGATTAAATAATAATATGAAAGTAATCACCCAATGAACATGCATATACTTAATCAAGGACATAGTGCTAACATCGAAAAAATTTGCACACAAACAAACAAACAAAATATACAAAGAAAGAAACAAACAAGTGTTATTCCCTATGTCAGTAAAAACAACATGATGAACATTGCCCCTAGAAACAAGGTGAAAACTAAACAAACAAAAAAGATGGGGGAATAGATGAAAATAAAGGGGTGGTTGATCTATCTCCATATGTGTTAGGCATGTGGATGATGCTTACATAGTTCCATGGATATGATGATCCAATGAAACTTTAGGCCAAATGTAGATCTCCCAAGAAATGGGAATAAAATGATGATTGACAGAAAACATGATAGATGTGATAGAATAATAAGGATGAACTCCCAGAATGGAAATAGCATAGGATAAAAGGCCAAAAAGGATGGGGAAACTAAGGAACAAGTGATTTATTTGTGACTTAGTGAGGGTTCCTAGAATTCGTAAGGCAAAGAAGTGATCAATGTTTTTTCATTTTTCTAAATGATTTTCAAATGTTTTTAGAATTTTTTAAGCATATCAACTAAATATATAATGAAAATACACTAAAATGGTCTAAGATCATAAAATGATGAGAGCATTATAACTTAAAATGATGCTCACAAAATGATGAGAATGTGGCTAAAGTTGCTCAGAAAAAAGCAAGAGTGTCACTAAAAGCGGACTGAGCTGACCTTAACATGAATCAAACATGACCTACATAATCCCAAAATGGATTTAGTTCATATTAATTCACCTCATAGTGGAGGAATCTAACTAGTGTATCAACTGATTCAAACAAAATAAGCACAATTTTTATGATGGCATAGTATGAAACATGAATGACTAGGTGATATGTCAAGGCACAATAAACAAATATTGCCCCTAGTTTTCCCATAGGAGGTTATAACTACGATACATCTGATAGATCAATGATACCAATTTTCTAAAAAAAGTGATATAATTAGTATCAAGACTGGTGAACACTAATTTTCCCCAATAAGTGATATAATTAGGCTCACATAAACAAACTTGATAAGAAGGGAATAAGAAACAAAGGACACAACCACCAAAACTTTTATCATACTACTCCAAAATATTGCCTCTATCTAAAATGCTTGAAATAACTACTAAAATGGATATGATTTTATATGCTAAAAATGTGAAACCAATGGATGAACCAAGGTCAAATGAGCTAGGTTGATAGGACTCAAAACATGTTTGGTCGAGTAGGAATGGAATAGTTGGATGGTCTAGTTGGAATGTCAAAATGAGAGGATGGTAGAATAGATAGTTTGATAATGGTATAAAGAAGAATATTGATAATATGGTACAATTTGAAATGGTCTTATAGATAATAAATCAAGTTACTCAAGCATAGTATCGCTTGAGGTGAATAAAGTTTAACTCATAAAGTTAATTATCATTTGGTGTGGTGAGCCCATATAATCCAGTGCCATAGTTTGTATTGATGATGAAAGGACCCACCCAATTGGGTTTGAACTTTCCTTTATGCTTCTTTTCAGTCATGATATTCTGTTGGTTCTCTTTTAGGACAAGATCACCAAGTTCAAATGTTATATGTTTTACATGACTATTGTAATGACCCCAAAGTCAGTTTTGATAGTCTTACATATTGTTCATAGTGTCCATGCACTTATCATCAAGTAAATCTATCTCTTGCAGGTAAGCTAATCGATAGTCATTATCATCGAGAACATGCTTGAAAGATATGCATAATGAAGGCAACTTGAACTCAATGGGATGTATATCTTTAGTACCATAAACAAGTGAGTATGGAGTGGCTCCTATGGGTATGCAATTAATGGCATGGTATGCCTAAAGGTCACATAATATCTAAAGGTTCCAATCATGATTAGCATCATTGACAATCTTTTTGAGAATGTTGACAATGGTTTTGTTTGATGCTTCAGCCTAGCCATTACCTTGATGGTAATATGTCATTGAAAAGTGTTATGTGATCTTGTATTCAACACATATCTTTTTGAAATCCTTATTCTTAAATTATCCTCCATTATAAAATATAATGTTGAAAGGGATACCATATTGGTAGATGAGATGGTTAAAGATGAATTTGGAAATTTGTTTTCTAGTCTTGTAAGTGAGGGGTATAGCTTCGACCCACTTAGTGAAATATTTGGTGGTAGTGAGAATGTGTTTATATCCATCTGATGAGGTGGGGTTTATCTTCCTAATGAGGTCAAGGCCCCATGTATAAAATTTCAATGGTATCAACATTAATTTTAAGGTCTTGGTAGGCACATGAATCAAATTATCATGTTGTTGAGACTTGTCACATTTTTTGACATATGTAGCTACATCTACATCCATTATTGGCCAATAATAACCATTATACAAGAGATTATTGGATAGGACTACTCAATTAGTGTGGGATCCACATACTCATTTGTGAAATTTTAGTAATGTTAGTTTAGATTCTATCAAAGGTAAAAAATAAAGTAGAGTTCTATCAAAACTACAATGGTATGGGGTTGGTCTGAGTAGGGTCTAATGTTGGACATTGTGGATGAAATATTTGGTTTATTTATGAGATAAGTTTGGTGGGAGGATTTGTTCATGTAAATAGTCATATAGGTCTGAGTACCAATTAGAGTTGGACCAACAATATCACATATTATTGCAATAGTTGAAAGTTCATGAGCTGATGATGTTATATTTTCTACAAGAAATTGATACTCACTAGTTGTGTTTACATGATGAATCAATGATCCAATGGTAGCCATAGCATCTGCTATTTTTTTAGTCACTTTTGGTAAGTACTCAAATTGAAATTTGGTAATCTATTGCTCGAGAGTGTCAACCATTTCCTTGTATGGAACCAACTTATCATCTTTAGTTTGGAAGAGGTCTGTAACCTAATTAATGATTAACTAAGAATCAATATAAACTATTAGATGAAATATGCTCCATTTTACCTCTTGTCAAAGCCCTTTGACAAGTGATTCATATTCAACCATGTTATTGTTGCAAAGAAAGTTAATTTTTAATGAATTGGGGATTAGATCCTCCTGAGGCATTATGAATAAAAGCCTTCTCCCCAATCCATGTGTAGTGAATGATTCATCAAAATATAGCTTCCATGGCTACTCCTTATAGGTGTTTCAATGGTGGTCATCATTGATTCATAAATAAATTAGAATTTAATAGCTCTGTGTCTTCAAGATGTGCTTCAAAAAGCTAATTTATGAGAACTTACCCCTTGCTTGCTTTCTAGTTTACACACTTTATTTCAAACTCACTGAGTAACATGATCCATTTAGCCATACGGCCTTACAAATTTGTTTTTTACAGTAGATACTTAAGAAAATATACTTTGGGAATAACCATGGTATTATTGTTCACCATGTAATGTCATAGTTTTTGAGTTATGAAGACCATAATGAGACAAGCTTTTTTGATGGGTGGATAGTTTTGCTCATACACAACCAGTGTATGGTTTAGATAGTACACTACATGCTCTTTTCCCTTGTCATCATGTTGAAATAGAAGTTCCCCTAGAGCATTACTAATATCTAAAATATATAACAAGAATGGTTTCCCTGGTGTCAAAGGTAATAGAATTGGGGGATTTGGGAGATAGTTCTTTAACTATTGAAAAGCCTTTTGATAATTATTATCCCAATGAAATGTGACACCTTTAATTATTAGTTGTGTAAATGGATGTTACTTATCTACCAATTAAGATATGAAGCATCAGATGGACTAGATCTTACACTACAAACTATGGACCTACTTTAGATTGATCGATGGTAACATCTCTATCATTGCTCTTACTTTAGCTAGATTGACTTCAACTCCCCTACAAGACATGATGAAACCTAATAATTTACCTAATGTAACTCTAAAAACATACTTATTAGGGTTGGGCCTAACTTTGTATTCTTGTAGTCACTCAAATGTCCTCCTTAATGTTGTTGAATGGTCCACCCTAGTTTTGGATTTGCCCAGTATGTGATCAATGTAGTCTTTGACAATGTCATGCATCATATCATGAAATATGACTATCATAGCTCTTTAATAAGTGGCCTTGATGTTATTAATGTCAAATGGCATAACCTGATAATAAAATATTCCCTATATAATGGTGAATATTGTTTTATGTTGGTCTTCTAGTGTTATTCTAATTTGATTGTAACTTGAGAAGTTATCCATTAGTGAAATCATCACATAACCCATTGTGGATTTGGCTATCATGTCAATGTTAGGAAGTGGAAATTCATCTTTAGGGCATGTTTTATTAATGTCATAGAAATAAATATAGATTATAATTCCCTCTAGTTTATTACTAATAGGTAATATGTTGGAAATCCATTTAGAGTAGTCAATTTGTCTAATACATCTTGATTATAAGATTTTATCCAACTCTTTCTTCACTAATACAACAATGTGAGGATGCATTTTGTGCAACTTTTATTTTACTAGTTTGGCATCAGGAATGACCACAAGGTGGTGAAAAACCAAGGTGGTGTCCAAACCTAACATGTTAAAATATACCCATGAAAATATATACAAATTCACTCAAAATGGTTGTAAGGACTTCATGCTCCTTCTCAGTAAGGGATGCACCCAGCTTGATCCACTTTGGGTTGTCTAGGGACTTGATGTTAACATCTATTGTATCTTCTACTAGAAGAGTTGAGTCATCATCAAGGATAGGTGGTAATTATTTTAACTAAATGAAAGCATTAGATTCCTTTGTTAGGAGTGGTTCTTTGACAAGCTCTCTAAGACATGATGAATTAGCATCTCCTAATGGGAGATCAAGCCATGTGATAAAGATAGTTGGAAATTCCTATATGATTTGATCAAAGGATTTCTTCCTTCCAAATTGAATTTAGATCCATTACCATGATTTTATTAGCATCCTCTTAAATGATTTGATTAAAAGCATGTTGATCTTTGAGGATGAACTCAAATCCATAGCGAACTTCATCATTGTTACTTTGTTACATGATTTGTTCAAAATATTGATGCTCTTCAATACTAAATTTGGACACATAGACAAGCTCCTCATTGGTGGTCTCCTGGTCTATACATGAATAAGGTTAAACACCACCATCTAGTGGTGCCTAAAATAGGTTTTCACCACTAGACTGGCTTTTATCTTTACTATCTCCCTGGTCAAAAAGTGCCTCAAAGAGGTTTTCACTTTGAGACCTCAATGTTTTATTTGTTTGATTTTGGCTAAGGGTGTTCATCTATTCTCCAAAATAGGCTTCAAGATCTAATTTGATTGAGAATATTGAGTTATGATCTCCTAATAGAACATTGTCCCTAAAGCCTATAAAATCATAGAATGCTTCATCATTTTCAAACTCATCAATTGGTATGTGTGACTATTGTTAGTCCCAGTCTATTAGTTAGACATAATATAATGGTAGGGGATTATTAAAAATGATTGGGTGAAGGGTGAATATGACATTATTATCAAACAAGTTGGTTTGGGCTAAGTCATTGAATAAGCTATGATTAAACTCTGCTTCACTACCAACATCCTCATCACTAGTCGATAGCAATGAAAAATGAGTAAGGTATATGGGGTCACCACCAAGTGGTTTAAATCCAAGTCCATAGAGTCCTTTGTATTTAGTCATGGAAAATAGCTTGAGTGTGCCTCATTGATTTGGTCCTAAGAATCTCCCTTAATAGTCTTGATTCTTCATGATCCTATTAGGAATAGGATACTTGGGGTTCTTATAAGAATCAGCCAAATTATCATTATATAACCATGACTCATCTCTTTTGAGATGGTCTTGTTCTAGGTCAGAATTTGGTATGAAAATGATTAGTCTTAGATTATGAATGTGGCCTTTGCCTTTTCCTTTCCAATGCATGAGTGGCATAAATTTAGGTCTTCTAAAGGATTTTGGGTTCTAAAGAAGCTTTTTAATTTGAAAAGTATCCTGATTTAAGTACTCTCTTGGGTCATTAGCCAAAATGGTAAATTGATTGGATACTTCAAGAGGTGGTATGTGATTGAGAGAATCAAGGGTATTAGGATCAATGTATTTGCCCTCTAGAAATTTAAGGACTATTACTTTCCCTTTATCTTATTTATTATATGGATTCATGTTGAAATGGTAGTTGTAACTTTGAAACTCAGCCTCTTAATGTTTATAATGCTCATATAGATATAAATCTCTTGGAATGTTAACCTTCATCCTTGAATGGGAAAACTTGATACATTGGTGCAATGTTTATGGGATTGCATGAATCTCATGTGACCAAGGTATACCTAGCAGCATATTGTATGACGAGTTGAGATCAAGCACATGGCAAAGTATATCATTAGTCAATGTCCCAATGATAAATAACAAGCTAATGGTGCATTGTGATTCTCATTCTTGATTGAAATAGGCTTTGATGGAAATTATTTCTACTTGAAAATCAATCATTGTGTACCCAAGAAGCTTGATAACCTCTAGAGACACTATATTCAGACCCAATCCATTATCTATAAAGACACGATTCACTTTATACCACATTATATATACTTTAATGTATAATGAATTGTTATGCAATGAGCCAAGAGGTGACATATCACTTTGGTTGAATGTGACTTATTGGGTTGGATTTAGGTGTCCAACCAAAGATTGAAGTTGGTCAGGGGATATGTTAATCAGAATAGTGGATTGGCTAAGGTATTCATTCAAAATTTTCTTATGGATTGTTGATGTGTAGAACAAATTGAAAATGGAGATTTTTCTTGGTGTCTTTTATAATTATTCCATTATATCAAATGTCTTTTCTTGAATAATGTTAAATGGCTTATTCCAAGGTTGAATAGTGGGTTAGATGATGTGTGAAGTGGTAGGTGGTTATTGGCCTAGTATGATAATTTTAGACCACTAAGTTGTGATTGCATAGTCAGGATTAGATATACGACTATTGTTGGTAAATAATGATGGTGGAGGGGGGGCATACAAGATAACTCTACATCAATGCACTTGAGTGTGGTCGTGGGAAAATGATGATTTATCAGTATAAGGTCATAACATGGGAATCCTTATTGCTTTGCTTGTGTATGGTTACAGGTCAAAGAAGGGTTACCAAAATGATTGGATTGGTTTGGTATGACTAGCAATGTTCTTATCTAGTTGAAATTTGGTCTAGGATTGATGGAAATGGTGTTAACACTACCTCCAAAGATATGACCTACAACTAAGTTATAGTCATGTGCAATGACATGGTAGGTTTGTTGATTGTGGCCACTATTTTGGCCTTGGTTCTATCCATTGTTTTGGATTTATTGGTTCTATTAATTCTACCTTTATTGTTATTGTTATTGTAGACACCTAAAATTGGCCACTGATAACCTCCAATCAAGCTTTTGGCCAATTTCCACCCAAAATGCACAATTTGGCCTAAAAACACTAAAACATGCTAAATGATATGAAACTAACATATTAAAGTGCTTATTTTGGCTAGGGTATCATTAAATGGGGCAATGAAATTTATGGCTAGGTAACTTTTATCAATTTATTTTGAGTCAAAATGTTATTTTTGCACCCACATGCTCTGAACTGCTCTTTCCTATCAAATATCTTATATGAGACTCATGCATTTGTTATTTATTATTGGTAACATCCTAAATGGGAATTTGGTTCCAACATATCTAACATGGACTTCCAATTCTAATCTAGTCAAATTTAGGACCAATAACAAGGCATTCTGATCAATTTGGGTAATTTGTGCACAATGTGCTTAATCATGCTTAAGAGCTAATTAACCCAAATCAAGGCCTAATCGAGAATTCCGTGGAAAATTGTTGAATATTTTTTTTTGGAAATGAATATTAAATATTTGCAATATCAAGTGACCTCATTTCTTGGAAAGACATCCCTAGGCCATAAATGCGACAAATATCAGGATTCATGCCCTCCATGCCTCATCAATGCCTTCCATGAAGCCCTCCATGCCTCTTAATTTCCCCTTCTTCTAATGTGATGATGAGGATAATTACAAACTAAATTCCAAAAATTTAATTAATACTTAACCACACATCTCAATCTTGAGATGGATGGTTGAGGTTGATTCTAATCAAATCCAAAAATCTATAAAAAGGAGGCCTCATAACATCATTTTTAAGCTTAATTTGTGTAAAGTTATAATGCAGGATTGGTTCTAAAAGCTTCATGAAAATAGTGCTACCATGCCAAATTGATTCCAATCCAATCTAAGCCACAAGCCAAAGGTGACAAGGAGAGATGGAGGTAGCCAAGATTCTATTGCTAAGGACTTCATGAGCACAAGCCAAGAAAGACTCTACTACAAAGGCATTTGGAACATCCAAGGAAGGTGAAGGAACTCTTGTATTTGATCCCTTTCTTTTTAGTTTTGCTTGTCATTTTATTTTGTTAGCTAAACTATCCCTAGTGTCTAGGCCTAGAGATGTTATGCTATTAGTGTGTTTATTTCATTTTGTTTTCATTTTGGAACTAACACCATACTAACCATCCTCTCTTGAGCCAAATTCTTAGATCACATAATGGCATGCCTAGTGGGACTAGATGCATCTCACACCTAAAGGAGATCCTTTTACAACTCTAAAATATTTATTTGAGCTCTTAAAACTCTTAAAAATTCATTTTCTAACTTTATTTTGCCATTTTTGGTTGCCATAATTTTTACATAGTAAATGACGTCAATCAAAAAAATTGACATCGATTAGATTTTGGTTAGCCAAAGTAACTGACATTGGTGGTAATAACTGATGTCAGTCACTATGTTTTTATAAAAACATAGACCTGAGAGCTAATTTTCCAAAGTTTATTGTTTCAAACTCAAAAGAGCTTCAAAGCTAAATGACATGCTAAATTTTTTGTTGTAGATTCAAGCTTGATATTTGTTCAAAACATGTTTAAATCACCTTTGCATGCTTAAAAATCAATTAGAAACCTTGTTTTGGGTTTTTAACAAAGAATTTAAATGTTTTTGGTGAATGTTATCAAAGTTTGCAACTAAGACCAAGGGGTCAAATGAATACCACCAAACATTTTATTTGGGTTTAAAATTGAACACACTTGTGAATTTTTATTTTCAATAGTTGTTTAATCAAATCTTGTTTGGAAAAAAAAGAGTATGTTGTGTGTATGCTCTTCCATTTTTCCCCTATAGGGAACCCTTGAAATCAAAAGCACCATTCCTATTGCAAATATCCTAGTCTAAGGCTTAGAAATAAAGTCATCTAAAGCACTCCCCAAAAACTAATCAAAGTTTAGGTGATCTTGAAAATGACCCTAAAGTCTTTATATTAGTCTTTTATTTCATGCAAACTTGGCTTACAAGGGGGATGCCATCACCTCCCATAAGTTATTTAGGGAAGATTTGACCCAGGTTTCATCTCCCAAAATTGACTTCATTTGGCTCCTTTGGAGTTACACATGGGACATAATGGCACTTTGGACATTGCAATACACTAAGCGAATAGAAGGATGTATTGGTTTCAAAAAGGACTAGACCTTTTTCCAACAAGCCAAGTGATACAGACCCAAAATCCATGCTTTTATTTTGCATTATTTGGTGTGAAATTGATTTCCCTAGATCATTTGGAAACTTGTTAGATCTTAGATAAATCCCCACTTGCCATTGAAGTATTGTTGGTGCAAGGTGTGCCTCAAGGTCCATGTCATAGTACTATCATTTGAGATAAGAGGGGGTGTAAAAACCCTACTATATAACGCACATTTAATTTTGGATGAACACTTAAAATCCTATCAAATGATGTATATTAATGGATTCCAACAATACCAAGCAACTTTTTCAGTTTGGGATCTAAGAATGGTTAATTAGTCGGTCTTGTCCTAGATTGAAGTCTTTTTTGGAGTCAAAAATTGGTGTAAATAAATAAATCCAAAACCAAACACATAGTCAAAATTCTATTTTGAACAAAGAGGTGTTATGTTACCCAGATAAGATCATCAATTTGCCTTGTTCAAAAGGTTCATCAAAAGCTTGAGAGTCATATCATCCAATTTGGTGCAATTATGCTACCCAATTGAGTCTAGACCTTTACCAAATTTGTTTAAGTCCTTCACTTATAATCTATATTTGGAATTACACCTTTACAAGTTCATAGGGTTGATGTGTTAAGTGGATTCACCACTTACACTAAAACTGAATGAAATTAGGTTTAATTTCCAAATTAGGTTTAATTTCCAAATTAGGTTGAAGGCCATTTAAGAATCATAATCATTATCATCACTTAATATACTTAAGCCATTTTGTGCTAAACACTTTCACTTTAAGTCTATACACCATGACATTTTGAGTCAAGAAAGGTATTGTTATGTTACCAAAATTGTAGGGAAATTTTTTTACCTTAGAGAGGTTTTGAAGTAAACCTTTTTTGTCACACCTTTTGGGTAGTATAGTGTCGTTACACTACCCAAAGCATTTTGAATATATTTTTCATAGATCCTCCTACATAGAATCCCAAATTTGTTCTTATGTTTTCAAGCTAATCTAGTGTACTCTTGTGATCTTTTATGGGCTTATTCATTTGCATTTGAACCTATGGACCATATTCATATAATGTACATGAAAAAACCCTAATAGATCTTCTAGATTTAAACATCCATAAATGGTCTTTGTAAATGCATTACAAATTTGCACAGTATAACTATGAAACATGCTCTTATCTCCATTAATCTTACCTGATCCTTTTGACATCAATGATATCCATAGTTTACATTGTGACATAAATGATAATAATATGGCCAAAAATATCCCCTTTGACATTTATGGAAAACTAAATACTCTAATGCAAACTTAATGTTCAGATATTCAAATAATTTGATCCTTCTCTAGCATTACTTGCATTGGATTCTGATGAGTATGAACTAAAGTTTTTCATACCAAACTTGCTCCATATTAGTCAATGGCATATTTTCCTAACCTCATATTGTACACTTTATATAATCTTCCAAACTTTTATAGATAGCATTTGCACTTTTTCTCCCAACTTTTACAAAGAAAATTTGCCTTTTTTCTCCCCCTTTGACATCAATGGCAAAGGGACTCCTCACTGTTTATCCAAAGTGTTCTCCCCATTTATTAGATAAATGAGTTTATGTAAGAATCTGAAACTTCCAAATCATTAGTAAATTTTAGAAGTATACATATTTGAATTGACTTTTTCTCTTCTTCCATGGATTAATAAAGCTTCCATGAGACTCCAAGCCCTATCACTAGTGATTTAGTGATGTAGTGTAGGATCCACTACTCCCAACTTCTATCTCAAATATTCAAATTATTCCTTAGGAAGAGGTTTGGTGAATATGTCTACAATCTAGTCCTTAGCACATATTCCATTTTGACCTCTTGATCTACAAGCCTCTCTCTTAAGAAGTGATACTTCATTGATATGTGCTTGGTTATAGAATGCATCACTAGATTATTTGATATATTTATTGCACTTGAATTATCACAAAGAATATAAATAGGTGATTTTTACTCAACCTTGATCTCCTTGAGTGTTTGATTCATCTATAGGACTGTAGTGTAACATGCCACTACATCTACATACTTTTCTTCTGCTATGAAAAGAGTAATTGACTCTTATTTTTTGCTTAGCCATGAAACAAGTTTGTTTCCAAGGAAAAATGTACCACCATTAGTGATTCTTATATCATCCACACTTACTACACAATCAACATCTATATATGATTTCAAAGTGAAATATTCACTTGTAGTGTACCATAGGCCATAGTCAATTGTGCTCTTGATGTATTTAAAGATTATTTTCACTACATTCACATGTGACTCTTTAAGAGCAACCTAAAATCTAGAAACCATGCATGCTACTTGCATGATATATGTTCTTGATGAAGTTTGGTATAGCAAGATACCTATCATTGATCTATACATAGTCTGATTTGCATCAAGTGACTCATCCTTTTTGCTCAACTTGCATCCAGTTATCATGGAAGTACTAACTAGTTTGATATCTTCCATTTAAAATTTATTGATCATCTCCTTTTCATACTTGGTTTTGGATATAAATATCCCTTCATCAAATTATGCTATTTGTAGACCAAGGAAGAAGGAAAGTTCTCCTAGCATAGACATATCAAATTCAATTTACATTTGTGTAGAAAATTCTTTGCACATTTTGTTGTTTCTACCACCAAAGATGATGTCATCTACATACACAACAAAAACAAACATATGCACACCTTATAATTTTAAGTATAGATTAATATCTACACATCCTTTGTTAAACACTTGTTGTTGCATGTATTGGTCCAATCTTGAATACCATGCTCTAGGTGACTATTTTATACCATACAATGCATCCTTTAGTCTACACACATAATCTTCTTCCTATGACAACTAAAAACCTTATAGTTATTTAATATAGACTTCATCTTCTAGGTTCCAATTCAATATAGAAGACTTTACTTCCATTTGATAGACTTTAAACTTTTTGTAAATAGAGAATGCTATAAGCTTTCTTATAGCTTCCAACATATAAACTAGAGAAAATGTTTCCTCAAATTCTATTCCTTCTACTTGTGCATATCCCTTATACACCAATCTCATTTTCATTATAACATCTCCATGCTCATTGGGCTTGTTTCTATAGAACCACTTTGTTCCTATCACATTCTTGTTTGAGGGTATTTAAACTAATTTCCAAGTTTTGTTCTTTTCTATTTGGATCAATTATTATTCCATGTCTTTTAGCCAATTCTCATCCTTGTTAGATTCAACATAGCTCTTAGGCTCACTTTCAGACATTAGAGCAAAACTTACTTTTTATTTATTCATTGTAGCTCTTCTCCTATCTAAACTCATTCATTCTCATTGCCAATTATCTAATATTTAGGATGATCCTCTTGAAAAAATATTGGAGCTTCTTTTTCATTCTTTTCCTTAGCCTCTTCACTATCTGATTCTCCTTCAAGATCTGACTCTTCATTACCAATTTCCTTGTCAAGTTCAACATGTTTTATGCCTTCTTCAACCTTGAGATTTATGCTCTCCACCATCTTTTGTAACCTATTATTTTAACATACATAAGCTTTGCTTTGAGTGGAATAACCAAGAAATATTCTTCATCACTTCTTGATTTAAATATTTCTAGTTTATCCTCTTTTATTATAATGTAGAATTTGCTTATAAATACTTTGAAGTACACAATAGAGGTAGGCTTTTCATACCATACCTCATAGGGACTTTCATCACTATCTACCCTTAGTTGAATTCTATCCAAGATGTATATTGATGTTTGGACTACTTCTCTCTAATATCCATCAAGTAACTTTGCCTCCTTTAGCATTGTGCTATTCGTTTTCTTGATTGTTCTATTCTTTCTCTTAATAACTCCATTTTACTATGGAGTCCTTACTGTAGAGTAGTGCCTTTTGATCCCATGCTTCTCACAATAATCTATGAGTTCATTTGAGGTAAATTCTCCACCTTTATCAGATCTTAAGAATCTTATTTTTATTCCAATCTCATTTTCAACCATGGCTCTAAATATCTTGAATCTCTTGAAATATTGAGATTTGTCCTTCAAAAATGTTACCCATGTCATTCTTGAGTAGTCATCTACAAATAACATCAAGTACCACTCTCCTTTAGATCCTCTTATCTTGGTAGGACCACAAAGATTAGTATGAACTAATTATAGAGGCTTTGTAGTTCCATACTCCTTTGTTTGAAATTTGACCCTTATTTGATTACCTAGTTGACATTCCTTGCAAGTAGTATCTGTAGGTTTGGTTATTTTGGACATGCATCTTACACACTTATTTGAGCTTACTTTGACTATATTATCAAAGTTGACATGACCCATTCTCCTATGCCATAACCAACTCTCATCAATATTTTCCATCAAGAAACTATTACCATTCACTTCAATAAGATTGTAGATATTGATCTCAGTCTTTTTCTCTTCTACATCTATTATTCCATATATATTTAACTTGCATCCTTCTGCATCAAATGTGACCTTGTATCCATTGTCAAACCTTTGGATGACACTTACAAGATTATGTTTCAATCCTTCAAAATAAAGGACATCATGTGTAGGTAGTTTATCATCAATGTTCAAGGTTTCTTTACCTTTGATATTTACTATTGTGTTTCCTCCCAAGATGATAGATCCTTCCTTAAATTTTCTCAATTTGGTGAGCTTGCTCTTGTCACCAGTAATATGATTTGAGTAGCCACCATCTATTACCCACAAATTCTACTCTTTGGCATGTTGTTTAGTCTAAGAAATCATGGATTGATTTTTCATGCTCCACACATCCTTGGGTTTCTTATTTAGCTTCTTTTCAAAAACTTGTGAACCTTGTTCACTCTTGGAAGCATGTCTTTTTTATAGTGTGTACTTTTGATCTAACAAAGCTAGTTCTACAATGTTTGGCTATGTGACCAAAGTTATTGAAATTATAGCACATTAAATTTGTATCTTCTAATGGCACAAATGAATTTTTTATTACAAAATTGATTCTCCTTGTAGTTACAACTCTAAATTTACTAGCCTTATGACCAAAATGATTATAGCTATAAAAATAACCATAAAAGGATGAGGAATACCTGGTCATATCATTTCTTGGTGCAACATGAGGAATTCTTATAAGTTGTGTCTTCTTCAAGTTTCTCACCTTACTGTCTCCATTAACACCAGCTACCTTTGCCTTTTTATTTTTTTCAAGATTAATTTTAGGTTTTGATTTCTTCACAATAGTTGTGTTTGAGTGTGTCTTTATTTCCTTTCAAGATTTCTCTTTATTTTCTTTTGATTCTCCTTCTACTTTGAAGTTTTCATATAGGTTAGCAGATGTAATAGTTGAGTAAATTTTTCCCTTCTCATAACCCAAAATTGATCTCTCATCTAAGGGATTTTGAGAGTTGATCAGTTCATCAAGAATGTTTGATCCTCATGTCAACTTCAGACTTCTATTTAGTTGACCTTTGGATTTTTCAAGTTCTTTTCTCAAAGCCACTATTTCTACCTCAATCTTCATACATTCATTATATTTAGATTGTAGTTTCATTTTGAATATATCTATTATTTTAGCCTCTTCAACTTGTGTCTTTAGGCTAATTACCATTTGATCAAATTTATCAATACTTTTAGACATTTTCTCAATTTCTTTTTGTCTGAACTTCTTTTGTTTTGAGTTATCTTTTCTCAACTTGTCAATCTCATCTAGAGAACATATGAGATCACATTTTAAATCCACTTCTGCTTCTTCTTCTTCTTCTTCTTAGTCTTCAACATCATCTTGATCTAGATTTGTACAAGTTGATCCTACTATCATGAATAGGGATTCATTTCCCTTAGCCACAAAATCAAATTCATGATCATCATTTGAAATATCATTATCTTATATTGAGTCATTGTCTTCTTTTATGTATAGACCTTTATTATTCTTGAAAATTTTATTCTTATTAGGATAGTACAGTTTCACCTTTTTGATATTCTTTACTTTCTCAGAGTTATAATTTTTATTATGAGGGAATTTAGCAACAAAATGCCATACTTTACCATATTTAAAGCATTTGAAGGGTAACTTACCTATGTACTTTCCAAATCCTCTCTTTAGTCTTCTAACAAAGTTAGCTTCTTATTCATCAATCTCCTTAGATTCAGATGTAGATGTTTCTTCCTTTACTTGCTTGGATACTTTGAATGTAACTTCTCTCTTGAAGGTGTCTATATCTCCCATTCTCATCTCATAGGCTATGAAGGTCCCATTCAAAAATGAGTTTATCTAGATATCTTTATTCTTCTATTGTAGAGATTTTTAAAATCATATCTTGATGGAAAATATCTTAAAACATTCTTGACAATGATTGACTCTTTCATTTCTTCTCTAAGGCTTTTGATTGCATTTACTATTTCATTTACCCTGAGGAGGTAGTCTTCAATATTTTCCTTTTCATTCATCTTAAGGCTCTCAAACTTGCCTTTGTAAGTTTTTAGCTTGGACTACTTTACCTTGTCATCTCATTCAAGATGCCCTTCAACTTGTTCTAGATGTCTTGTGCATTATAATAATGCATAACTTTGACAAAATCTAAGTTTGGCAATCCAAAATTAATAGCATTCTTTACCTTGGCATTACTCTCATATGCCTTCTTGGCAGCTTGATCAATAGGATTTGTATCAGGGGATGTATATCCATTTACCATAGACATCCATACATCAATCCCTAATGAGGATAGATATGTTTCCATTCTTATGTTCTAAAATGCATAGTTAGATCCATCAAAAAGAGGTGCCTTATTTGATGAAGATTCTTCTTGACTAGCCATTATGTTCACCATTCCAAGATCTACCTGAGCTAATTAAGATTCTTTAAAGGAAACCTAGGCTCTAATACCAATTGTTAGAACAAAACTAGATACTAAGAAGGGGTGAATTAGTATATCAATTAAAACTAGTTATTTAAATATTTTAAATGTAGATTAAAAGATATATGCAAATCAAATCTAATATGCAAAGATCATACACACAAATACTCATGACACTCGATGTATACATGGAAAACCTAAAGATAAAAAACCATAGTGAGAATAACTACTAGAATCTATTATTCTAACCCAACCTCATAGTTTAAAGCCTCACTAACAAACCTCACTGGTTACAATGTTTAAGGACACCAATCCTAAGGAGACACTAATCCCATGATTTAAGAGCACCAACTCTAAAGAAGAGCCCACTCCCTAATTTGAGAACCCACTTATAATATTTGATGGCACCAACCTATCAAACTCTTATTTGGAGCTAAAACTCCAATTTAAAAATTAGGTTCATACATGAATCTAAATCTTTATTCTTTGTTACAGGTCTAATATGCAACTAACCATACTCTACACATTATCTTTGTGACTTTCTTACTCTCTACTCCTCTCTATTCCTCTGGTCATGTTTATAAATATCTATCTATTTGACACACTTTATTGGCTTCACCAACCACTCTACTCTTCTCTACCCCTCTGTTTCTATGTCTTAATGATTTTCTAATTGACACACTTCATTGGCTTTTGCTCTCTACCTCTATTCAATTTGGCTCAATAGGTAAATCAATTGTTCCAAAAGTTTTTCCTTTGTCTTAGATATCATATATAAAAAAAAATGATCTAGGGTTCGCTTCTTCTCTATGTTCACACTTAGACTACAAACACATCATATCAATTCTAGACTCTAGTTCATTATGAATTGAACTGTAAGTTTCTTGCATCTTGATTCCATGCATCACACCATAATTTTAGGTCTCTTTACTATCTATAACATCTATTAGACTCATATTTTGATGCATAGTATCTTTAATGTAAATTTGATTAGTTGTATCAATAAATATCATTGTCTATGTTGAGATATAGAGCTTATACATAAGTTCCTGCATGTTTCTCCAACTAACTATTTGTCTAGACATGAATTTAAATTTCAGTTGTTGATCTTGCCTTTGGTGCCATGATCCAATATTCCATATTCAAATAACTCAAATTTAAAATTCATCTATTCAATCTCTAGATCCTAGCTTCCACGTGTCATTTGATCTTTGAAGATGCATAACCTTTACCTTGACTTGGTCATTAAACTTTGACACTTTGAACTTATCTCACTACTTCCTATATCTTCAGATTTCATTCACTCCATTGATCTTCTCAAATCTACTTAGTCTTTAACTTGTTGTTGTGTCAATAAACATCAATCACTTTATAGCATTTGAGTCTATTTGCTTTATTAGATCTTGTTTGCATGATCACCCATGAACCAATAGATATTCTAAAAAGATAGTATTTATATATATCCATCCTTCAAGGATATGACAATTGTTCTAAGAACATGTCTTTTTTACATAGCTATCAATTCCCACTATTGAGGCATTTATCATCCTTGCATTGCTTATTGACCTTTTAACTTTATCCTGTACCATAGATTAACCATCCAGGGTCCATGATTATGAGACTTATCACTTGCACATTAACTCAAAGGTCATTTTGATAATTTGAATTTATCACACTCCAATAGATCATCTATGTATGATGAAAAACATGTTATTTATCAAACTTAGACATAATATAAAGTCTAAGACTTAGGAAATATTAAGTCCTTTGATCACTGCTTGAACTAGTAATTACCAGGTCAAGGGGCCAATTTCTCAATGACAACAAAGGCTTAAGTTATAACTTAAGCTAATAGTTCCTAGCTATACCAAGTCAACATTAAAATAGAAATTTTCTTGTTTACACCATGGCTAAACCCTTAGGGTTTACTGAGAAATCTTATTTAGTCTAAGAGCAAAGATAATTCAATTTTGGGCTCATTCCTTCTCATTTGAACTTGTGGACCATATTTATAGAATATACATGAAAAACCCATATCAAATATTCTATTTATTTAACTTTAAACATCCATAAATGGTCTCTATAAAAGCATGACAACTTTGCATAGTGTAACTATGTAACATTCTCTTCTCTCCATCAATCCTGCTTGATCCTTTTGACATCAATGACATACATAGTGTCCCTTTTGACATCAATGAAAATAATATGGCCAACAAATACCTTTTGAACTATAGTATATTCTTAAAGGTTCTCTCTAAGACCTTTGATGATGTTCATAATCTCATCAACTCTCTATAGAAAGGATGCCACATAATCTTCTTCATTCATATTGAGAATTTCAAATTACCTTCTATGAGTTTGCAACTTATCAAGCTTGACCTTTAAATATTCTTCATAAATTATTTGTATTTTGTCACATATCTCTTTAATAGATTTACAATGGATTACCTTGGTATATTCATTCTCTGAAATATCACAAGTAATAACATTTATTGCCTTAGAATTGTTCTCAAACAACTTCTTATCTATAACACTAGATGGAATAACAGTAGGAGAAAAATAACCATCCACAATAGATTTCCATACTCAAACCCTAGGGACATAATTTATGTCCTCATTCTTGTACTCCAAAAATCATAATTGGATCCATTGAACATTGGTGCTTGCTTAGTAGATAAACCTCCTTGATGACTACCCATATTTTACCTTGGATCACCTTCAAGCTATCAAGCCTTTAGCAAATAACCTACCTATGATACTAATTGTTAGAGGTAAAATCACTAAGAGGGGGGTGAATCAGTGAGCCCAAATATTTCAATTTCAATTTCAATCCTTTCAAACTATTAAATAGTCAACATATATCAACTTGATCATGAAATATTAACAAAAGAGCTCATTCATTAAAAACACACACAAGATCAAACACATAACACAAAGTTCCCATGGGAAACCCTCATGGGGAATAAAACCCATACTCAATTTTGTAACACATGAACTACTATCCTATAGAAATTATAAAAAAAAGACTGATCAAATCCTTTAGACTAACAAACTTTGATTTTATCCTCCTAACCAAAGGTATTTAGTGAAAAACTTGTTTCACAAGGAATAACTACTCCTAAGGAAGATCAAGTCCTTTATACCCTCCTTTTGAACACCTCCACCTTAGAACTGATGTCTTCAACACCTAATGATGGATCTCTATTTTTTAACCCCTATAAAAACTCTTGCTCTATCTCATGCAAGCCTCTCACATAGGCATGCCATAATCTCTCTCCTTCTTCACTCAAACTATCCTCATATGCACATTCAAACCTCTTTGCATATCCTCAAAATAAAAGATAACTATTTGGATATCATAAATATTACCTATAGGTCAATACATAGTCAACAAACTATTCTACTCGTTGGCTCATCAAATAAGCATTCTACCTCTCCTTCACTCTATAACTCTCACAAATACCTTGCAATTATCTCACAAGTCTTCCACACCAAATCTAGAAATTATCATCTTGATTTCACTATATATAGATATATCATGAATTATAAACAACTTGTTCAACCAAATTACATATATTGGTCAACCACAATACATACATTCTCCTTTAAGGCATCTTACATAGGTCTCACTTAAGCATAATCCACTTTGAAATAGGCCTAAGTCAATTTTAGGTCTTATAGAGAGCCATTCAGCTATTTGACACTTTTTTGATCAAACTAAGAACACAAGAACACTTTTATAACTCATGGACCCATGTCACATGATCTATAGGTCCTATTTAAGTGTTCATATCCATAATCGTACCATTTTTCTTAAGCACAAATCACTTAAACAATATTCTATGCACATAGTCACCATGAATGAATACACATTCAACTTGTAAACCTTTATTAATACTACATATGATTGGTAAAATATTAATAATTCACAAAAATCATCCTTATAGAGTCTAAAACACTACCATAAATCTATTTCATCATTTAAACATTGAAATAATATCAGAATGATCTCAATTACCTTTCTCAGGTTACTTGCAAAACATAGTCAAATATATAGTCATCTTTGGAGCTCAATATTTTTATCTATACAAAATTTTATATCTTCAAATACACATTTATAGATGTGCCTTGGATTATTATACCACTGTAATTTTACACCATGAGAAAATTCTACATAGATCAAAATATATGACCTAAATACAAAGCACTAGTTTTTCTTTTGATAAATTCAAATGATCATAGTTAAAATTTGGACATTTGAACTTGTCTCATGCAATATTTCAATATTGACTAAATTCACACCATAAATATCTATAGATTAAATTGGTATTTATCTTATAGTTCTCATTGTTCGATCAATCTATACAAACATTTACTCACCATTAGATCCTTATCCTTTACCTTTGCTTAGCATTAAACTACTATCACTTTGACCTCTTTGACTCAACACATGTTGTTAGATCAATCTGTATGATCACCAATAAACCATTGGATCTCCATCCAATCTTGAAATTTAACTCTTACAAAAATACTAAGTATAAGGACCATTCCAATCTATCTGAGAATCCAACTTTGAATCTAAATAACTTTTACCTCACTCACTTGTATGATCTCAAATTTTGACCATATGATCTTCTCACATAGGAGAATACAACCATGTGAAAAACTACTCATGAAAACCTCACACATGTGAGATATAATGACATTAAAATTATTACTTAGATTTTTTACCATAGAGCCAATTATGTTAAAAACTTATTTAGAAGGATAACTTTTAACATACATATCTTTTGACGTGCTTTAGTGCATGACCTAAAATTTAACGCAAATCAACTAGGCTAAAAATTAAACAAACCCATATGATCATCTTATTCTATAACATCCACATGTGCAAGATATTCCATAATCAAAATGTTTGCTCGACTCTTCTTGACACATTGTCCATTTGGCAAAGTATGGGAAAACACTATCAAAATGACTAGGAGCCCAACTTTTAACCCATATATATTTGATTAAACTTAGGTATATGACCTATGATTTAGTGCATAGAAAATATGGAATAATTTGATCACAACCATATGACCAACTCCCCCTAACTCATCTATATGGCAATGGTGATGTCAGCAAACTTCCTACTTAGATTTTTTACCACTAAACCCAAACTATTTAGATGAAAACTATGGACTACCAGATGAAATCCACTCATACACACAATATCTCCAATCATCATTGACCACTGATAGGATCCATTTCACATTTTAAAATCACCATACTCATATTTAAACATCTCTAATCAAGCCAAAATTGAATATCAACCAAGATTCATTTAAGCATACTAAGATAAGCACATTGCACACTTTATCATTTTTACTTAGGCTATCAAAGAAAATTTATCCACTCCTAAAGAAAACTCCATGACATCACTAAAAACTCTCCAATAGAATTTTTGTATTGTTTAATCTTGGTATGGGGTCATATGACATGTGGATGAGGTTTTAAGAGCAATACAAGAGGTTTAAAGGTGTGGTTAAGGTCTAAGTATAACTGGTAGTTTAAGGCCTAGTGTGTAAAGAGACCCAATGTGGCCTAATGAGGGGTCAAGTTAATTTAAAAATGTGATAGAGATCATGAGAAAATTTTCATAGGTGTGATAGATTGTATTAAGTTTTCTTACCAAGTTTGAGTTTAAATCCTGAAGGAGAGGACATGAAAATTGGTGTTGAGGTTTTCTATGTGCATAGAATGGAGTGTTGCAAACTCAAGAAGGATTTTATTATGCTCATTGGCATGTGAAAAATTTTCATGATATCCTAATTATTTCATGGAATTTGGGGAATATTTCTATCTTGAATTTCCTAGCATTGGTTTTAGAGTTGAGGGCCTAAGCTTTATGAATGATTATTAAGAAGGTAAGACAGTCTAAACCCTCTTTAAAACCCTAATAATGACTTGATAAGAAATATATTTTTTGGAATTGATTAAAATGGTTTTATTGACATATTATTATGATTTTAGGTTGTATTAAAATCTCTTAGGTACCTTTAGGTTTCATTGATATGTCATAAGAGTGAATGGAATCTACATGAAACCCTTTGATTCTCAAAATTTTGATATAACAGGTAGGGTTGACCAGGTCAAAGCATGAAAATAGATAGAGGATGATATGTGATAATTTTGTTTTGTGCCCATTTAATTTTATGATCATATTTAAGACCCTAAATGTGCTAAAATAGTCATGGAAGTTGATATATTACTAAATAGGCTTAATGAGGAAGACAATGACAAAACTAGACATAAGTGAGAATGAGATTAGGGATGGGTTGTAGTGGATTAGGAATGGATCCAAATTCATGATTTTTTAAAAAAATACATTTACCACATATACACTTTGTTTATAATATTTTGTGATGCTCAAATACAAGTAAAAATTTGTTCTCAAAGTGACATGTCCAACACATTGAGGTCTATGTAGGGTGAAGATGTGAGATTGGTCTATAAGACAAATATTGATATCAAAAATTGTAATATATATATATATATATATATATATATATATATATTATAATGATGATTAGGTATCATGTGAATGCATTTTAAGTTCATAAAAGTGTTCACACAAGTGTTTTAAGACTTAATTTTCATGACTATGTTTTTGGAGCTACAGGCAGTTTTATGTGTATGAGTGAGAATGTTGTTCCTAAGTCTTTTTTTATATATTTGAATAATAAAATTCACATTAATTTGTTATATATTTATAATATGTTCATTTTAACACATTTTTATGCATGATAAACTCCTATGAAGGTGTGAAAAATCAAAGGCTTTTGACTGGGTTCTTAAGGCCTGTGTGTAGTTCTGAGTGAGCATATGAACTTGATTGGTTTAAGTTATTTTTAATTTTATTTTGAGATATAATGAACTTGGTTTTGAAAATAAGGTCATTAATCTTACATATATGTTATTTTTTATTTTTTTATGTGTCAAAATTGAGTTTCTGATTCAGATTTTCAAGATAGTCTTTCTAGCAATAAGAAGGCCTAATTACGAGTAGACCTAATTGTGTGGTTCCAAGAGTGAAATTAATTAAATGGTGTTTGGGATATAAGGTGATATTATAATGGGTATATTTTAATATTTTTTTAAGTGTTTCATTCATTTTTTGAGGCTCATGATATGCCAAGGTGGTCAAGATGAAATGTGTGCTTTGAGAAACCCTAATTGCATTATGTGTCTATTAGGCCTAATGGTGGTTTTGTCCCTTGAGGGTAATGACAAACCTATTGAGTGGTTGTTTAAATTTTGAAACATATTTTTAAAACTATTTCAATGGTTAAATTTTTTTGGATAGGTTCTTGAGCTACCAATATGGATGAGAGAAAGAGTCAAGTATAAAGAGAAGGTTTAATAGGCCTAATTTGACTAGTGAGGATAATGAGGATATGAATGAATGATAGATTTTTGGAAACCAAGTAGAGGGATTTAATACCATTAGATATGTGTGTTAAATATTAAATGATATTTTCATATTGATTATATAGGTTATAATAATGTTTATTTCACCTAATTTTACCAAAGAAAGGGCTAATTGAGCGAGAAGGCCTAATAGGCTATTTGAGAAAGATAAAAGAGTATGAAGAACAAAATAAGGTTATAATATTCAATTTAGTGAAAAATATATGTCAAAATTTGATCAAAGGTTCTAAGTGACTGAGTTACCTAGGGGTTTGGTGCCTCCTTACAAGTTGGTGCTTGCTAAAGGACTAGTTGAGTTAGTTCTTGACTAGTGAAGGGTTGGTGCTCCTTATGGGTAGGTGCCTCAATAAAATTGGACTAATTTATTATAATAATATATTAAAATATATTTTTTAGTATTTTTTATCCCCCCATGATATTTTTCCACATAGATCTTCTGTTCGTGTGTTATGTTCCTACTTCATGATCATATGAATGATTGATTATGCATCAATATATCTCTAGATCTATTTGAATGATTAGTGAATTATCTATGGAATTGAAATTATGACATAAAAAAGATATGTATTTTAAACACTATATTCAATATCTCATTGAAAAGGGAGACATTGAAGTTGAGGGGGAAAGCACTCCTAATCAATCTAAAAATCAATAGCTTGGTATTTATCAGGATCCTTTACCCAAACATGGTCAAAGGAAAGGGAAACCACATATAGAATAGATTCAAGCATCCCAATACTATATTATATACTACCATTACATCTCATACCACTATGTAAATACCATCAAAATCTGTATCCCCAAAAATCCCACTCCACCACCATCTACTATATTAGAGATCAATTAGGATACAACTGACTATGTAGTCAATACATGGCATATAAAAAATATAGTTATTGGGGTACCACCAAAGGAAATATTTACATCAACATTTAAAAAATTAAATATCTCTGAGAAATTATTTGTATCTTTCAACAAGACTTATGATATAATCTAGCAACTTGAGAAGACCACTACCCAAATCTTGCTTATGAATCTTCTCAAAACATCATCTATGCATCTAGAGATCCTTAATCAGGTCTTAAATGATATTAAAGTCCCTTGATATGTTGAAACTATCCAATTCCAATAATTATTAGGTCATTTGTCTCCTTTGAGACAAATAACTCTCAATGCCTAGAACATGCCTCTTATTGGCTCACATCATAATTATCCATTATCATAGAAATTTACATATCCTACCACTGCATCCATTCGATACTCATAGATGGAGGGTATGCATTGAATTTGTGTAATTTATATTTCTTAAATAAGTTTCGGTATTATAAAACATCATTGGGGTTGTGCTTCTAATATAGGATGAATTATATCAATATCATAGAGTCAAAGGTCATGACATAAAAAATGTATGTAGTTGAAACACTATATTAAATATCTCATTGAAAATGGAGACATTGAAGTTGAGGGGGAAATCACTCCTAATAAATATAAAAATAAACATCTTGGTATTTATTAGGATCTTATACCCAAACATGGTCAGAGGTAATGGAAACCACATATAAACTAGGGTCAAACATCCACCTCCAATCATATAGACTACCATTCCATCTCATATCACTATGTAAATACTATCAAAATATATATCCCGAAAGATCCCTCCACCACCATCCACTATATTAAAGATCAACTGGGACACAACTGACTATGTAGTTAATACATAGCAAAACAAAATTGTACTTCTTAAGGCACCACCAAAGGACCCATCTACATCAACATATCAAAAGGTAAATATCTCTAAGAAAGTATTTGTATCTTTCAACAAGACTTATGATATAATATAGAAACTCGAGAATAACCCTACCCAAATCTTGATTATGAATCTTCTCAAAACATCATCTACACATCTAGATATCCTTAATTGGGTCGTAAATGATCTTAAAGTCCCTTGAGATATTGACACTAGCCAATTGAAAGAATTAGTGGGTCATTTGTCTCCTTTGCAACAAATAAATTTTAATGCCTAGGACATGCCTCCTATTATCTCACATCATAATTACCCATTTTTCATAGAAATTTACATCTCCTACCACTGCATCCCTCTAGTACTAATAGATGGAGGGTATGCATTGAATTTGTGTAATTTGGATTTCTTAAATAAGTTGGTGTATTCTCAAATATCATTAGGGCCTACTCTAATCATGATTAAATCATATGACAATAATGAAAGGCCATCCATAGGCACCATTTATCTTCCTATTGTTTTGGGACCCATTGTCCATTAGACCTTAATTCATGTTGTGGTTGTTGACTTACCATACAATCTACTTCTAGGCTAACCATGGATCCAAAAAATGAAATAAATCCCTTCCACTCTCCATCAGCATTTAAAATTCCCTCATTCTAGAATGGAAGTCACAATACCTATGGAAATAGAGAATTTTCATAGCTTCCAAATGGGTCAATCTCAACCCACGTGCTATTGTCTTAGCACACATAGTTCTACTCCAAATCTAATAGCTACCAAATATGTCCACCCCAATGATCTAGTGCCTAATTTAAATCTATCACTAGATGTCACCTATCTTAAAATCACATCAAAAAGCTATGGGGAATATGAATATAAAACCTTTTGTGTAGTATCTTTACCTCTCTTCCCACATAGCTATAGGTCCCCAGCTATGCAAAAGGACAATCCTATCAGCTATTAGTTTAGACCAATGACCTTTTCCAATTTAGGTCTATTATCATAAAAGTATTTTGATGAGCTTGATGAGTCATAGCTTATTCCAAAAAATTAAACCCTTACATTTCATAAACAGAAATACCACCAAATTTAGGAAATGTTGTAGCACATGCATTATCAAGGAAAATGACTAGGGAGACATAAAAATGATAGTCTTGAGCCTATAGAGGTTCAAAAACATCCACAATATCTTGGTTTTGGGTACAAACCTCTTGAAATTGACCTAAAAAATATAATTTTGGATATTAATTTGGTCCCTAAGGATCCTTCTTTTGATGAAGAAGTCAAGATAGGATCTATTTATAGTCTTTATGAAGAGCTTGATACCACTAACCTTTTCCACAACACAACCATCTCTACCATTAACATATCACTCCATTACCCTTCCTTAATAGACTAGGATAAACAACATGATCCATCCTTACACATGTTCCAAAGTGATGAGGCCATCCTAGAATATTTGGGAGCATGGTATTTTATGCCTTATAAAGGTCATAAATGGGGCTTCTCTATTAATCCAAATCAATCAACCTATTTTGAGGGATAAAAAACATACCTCAATCAAATTGAAGAATATGAATACAAAGATGAGGAACCCCCTCAAAATTCAAAATATTTTCCACCCATTCTAGAGGAATCAAAATTTTATCTACGATCACCTCCAATCTATATTTAGGATAAGTCACCCTCCCTCATTGAGGAGGTGGTTGAAGTTAACATTGGAACCAAAGAAAATCATAAAATCATTAAATTGAGGGAAACTCTTATGCCTAAGGAACACTAAATCATTATTGAGTTGATCAAAGAGTTTATAGATATATTTTTATGGTGTTATTTAAACATATCAAGAATTGATCCCTCCTTAGTTGTGCATCATTTAGTCATTCATCCTAATGTAAAACCAATCAATCAAAAACTACACAAGATGTACCCTAAAGTGGTTATAATAGTCAAGGAAGAATTATAAAAAATAATAGAAGTATGATTTATCTGACCTATCAACTATTCTAACTCGATATCCAACATTGTTCCTATGGGCAAGCCACAAGGTGGGATTCAAATTTATACTAACTTCTAGGACATTAACAAATCATGTCCTAAATATGAATTTCCCCTACTAAACATAGATATCATCATGGATTCTACTGTAGGATATGAAATGTTATCCCTCATCTATGTATTTTTAGGGTATAATCAAATCAAAATTTCACCTAAGGATCAACATAAGACAAACTTTATTACTCCATGGGGAACCTTTTGTTATCAAGTGGTTCCCTTTGGTCTTAAAAAAATATGTGATACCTATTAATGGGAAATGACTATTATATTCCATGATATGATGCATGATAGTATTGAATATTTTGTTGATGACATTCTAAGGAAGTCAAGACTTTAATCTGACCATCATGTGCTTTTAAGAAAAATCTTTGAGTAACTACGTGAATATAAGGTTAGATTGAACCCAAAGAAATGTGTGTTTGGCATTACCTTAGGTAAATTAATAGGTTTCATAGTGTCTAGAAGAGTAATTAAGGTTGATCCAATAAAAGTCAAATCCATTATGGAATTTTCTCCTCCTCATAATCTGAAGTGACTCCAGAACCTTCAAGGTAAGTTAACTCCATTAACTGGTTCATTTCTTAGCTAGTAGACAAATTCCACCCCTTCACCTATCTCCTAAAGAAGGGAACCCATTGTAATTAGAACTCTAAATATCAATATACGTTTGATAATCTTAAACAATATCTAGCCAATCCTTAAGTGTTATCACCACCATCATGGGAAGGCCTCTGCTTCTATATATATCTATAATATCTTGTGTAATAGGTTCCCTTATAGCACAACATGATAATGAAGGAAAGGAGTGGAATATCTATTATCTTAGTTTTACATTGATTTCATATGAGTTGAATTATACCCCTATTAAAAAAACTTTCATAGTCATTATCTTTGTTTCACAAAATATTTGACACTATATGATCAATAGTCAAGATTAACTCATATCTAATGTTGATCCCCTTAAATATCTACTATCAAAATCTGATCTCATGGATAGAATGGCCAAATGGATAATGCTTCTTATTAAATTTGATATAGAACATGTCAATCAAAATGCCATCAAAAGACAAGCAATTTTTGATCAACTTGCAGAGGCACCTCTAATAGATATCAAGCCTCTTGTCATATCCTTCTTGAATGAATCCATAATAAGTACTATAAAATATAATAACTAAAAACTATATTTTTATGGTTCTTTCAACATGCATGGGTTAATAATAGGTATCCTTCTATTAACCCCATAAGGAGACCTTATCTCTAAAGATTTTCATCTTATTTTCCTATGTACTAATAATATTTATGAGTATAAGGCCTTAATTGATGGCCTCCAATTATCCATCCAATAGAACATCCATAAACTCCAAGTATTCAGTGATTCATAGTCAATAATCAACCAATTCAATGAAGAGTTCTAATCAAAGGATGAAAAATCACTTCCCTGTAAATAGTTGGTAGATCAGTTAAATCAAAAACTTTAGTACATTACATTTGCACAAGTACTAAGGGTAAGTAATAAGCTAGTTAAATCCATGGCTACTATTAGGTCTTTAATTTATCTTCCTAAAGATGTCCTTGAAAGAAATTTTCTAATTGAGCATTTGATCTTACCATCCTACCAATCTATGGCTCATCTCCAAATTTATGCCATTATTGATCCCAGTCTCCCATGGTATCATGATATATATATACCTATCTCCATGACAATATCCTTTTAACAAACCTAAATTACCATCAATACAAGGCCTTAATCCACCACACATCCCATTACACCATCCTTGGTGGCATGCTCTATCAAACAAGCTATGATGGGACCTTGTTGAGATGCCTAACCTTGAAAGAGGATACTCTTGTGATTAAGAAGGTCCATGATGGTATCTATGGTGGACATGTTATTTGAGTGACCCTAGCTAAGAAATTTTTTAGGATTAGATATTATTGGCCTACAATAGATTATGATGCTTGACAATAAATTCACAAGTGTGTAACCTACCATAAATATGGTAATCTTATTCATGTCCTTGCATAAGATTTATAACCTATTATGAGTCGACAACCATTTTCTATCTAGGGATTATATTTAATTGGTAAGATAAATGCAATGTCATCTAATGGATATAAGTTTATAATTATAGCTATGAAGTATTTTACAAAATGGGTTGAAGCTATGTCACTTATCTATACCACAGGTCTTTAGATCTCTAAATTTATCCTGAATCAGATCATTTTTCATTTTAACATTACAACCAAGATCCTATTAGATAATGGAAAATAATTTAAAAATAAATAAGTTTAATACCTATGCAAGCACTATCACATAAAGTAACACTTTTATACACCCTATTACCCCAAAGGGAATAGATAATCAAAAGCTACTAACAAGACTTTTCTCAAGATTCTAAATATAATAGTTAATGATGAAGGTCAAAACTACCACTTGCAATTATATCCTTCACTTTGGTCTTATAAAACTAGTGTTAAAACACCTATTGGGGCCACACCATATTCTTTAGTTTATGATATAGAAACCATCTTGACTATAGTAGTGAAACTTCCCTACTTATGCATTTCCTTGTGGGGCATCATTACTGACCATAATTTTAGATAAGAAAGGCTACAAGAGATAGAAATTTTGGATGAAAATAATTAGAATGCCTTAAATCACATTTGGGCATATCAAAAAAATATAAAAGGTTAATATCAAAAAAATATCCAATCCCAAAAATTTGAATATGGTGATCTAATCCTTAAGAAGAATCAAAATATTACCAATGTCAACTAGGATAAAAAGGGGAAATTTGAAGTAAACTATCCTAGGCCCTATATCATTATTGCTAAATTTGGATCAAGAGCCTACAAGTTATCTACAATTTAAGGTGAAGAGCTCAATGAGCCAATGAACGTCATGCATTTAAAATGTTGTTGCACTTGGTAGGATCCATCTACCTCTATCTATGGGTACCCATTCTTGGGGGCATATCTATTTCCATTCCACTCTTTTATCCTCATTCCATCCCATTCCATAATTACACAATTGACCTTGGTCTTAATAGTGGGAATATATTATAGGCTTGGCTAGAATCAGGAGATAGATATTTCAAACTGGGGCAAGTCATTGCTAGTCATGTAAGGGGATACTTTGTTGAGGAGTATTTTTTAGTCTCTCTATCCACTTTTGATATGTCTACCATCTTATCACACCGTCATACATATCTCCATCACATCCTCCTTGATATTTATGTCTCATAGTATCCTCAACTTATATCTACCCTCATCTGTCTCTATTCATCCCTAAGCCATGGTCCACAAAATCCCACTAATATCATCATTATGGAAGGGTCAAATAATAGTCTTACTCAAGGATCCATCATCCACTCTATAACTTAATATTGACTGATCATCCTAGGCCCTATAAATAGTTGTTTCTGATTAGATTGGATCCTTGTCTCAAAACACTTTTGGGCACACTTCACTCCATGTGCATATTTCCTATTATTATTAGGTCCATTATAAATATTCATTTCATTAAGTTGATTAATACCAGCACATGTATATCCATCAATTTCCATTACTTTAGTCTATTTTATCTTGTTTTGTATTTTGTATATATGTGTGTTTGAATAAGTGGTGTTGCTTGTAAATATTTTTTATAGTTAGTTAAATAGTCTTGTTCTCTTAATTTGTCTTTTTATCTTTTTATCTTTTATATTTTTTACATAATGGGAATAAGTATGGTATAAGTGAATACTTGAACTCAAATATGTCGAGTCACTCAAAAAATAGTTCCACACACAATGTGATTTCAATATTCCATTGACCACTACCATGTTAGTGGCACACATTTACTCACTCATGCAATATTAAATTAGATTTCCAACATCATTAATGGATTCAAAAAACTTTACACCAATCCCATCTCCCCTAATTACTATCCACCCTAATTATCCTAACTTATTACCCCATCCCAACCTACCTCCTTAGTGTAAGAGGATTGTTACCCAACCATAATTTGTGAAACATGAAATTGAAAAATAGATTATCTTTATTAGCATAATGATCAATCTATTTTTTTCCACACATCCCATTAATATAAAATAACATCACATCCATTTAAACATTACTAAATATAATATCATCACATAAAAAATCATATGACCATTGCATCATCATCCTATAATAACATGCACATACATCTAACAATCAATTTATAACTAACCAATCATATAACATCATAAGCATATCATCACACCAACTAACTCAAAAATAATCATTAGATCGCATCCATCACACATGTGTAATAATAACAAAGCCATAATACATAAAACATATCACATCAAACATCTCATAATCATAATCATAATCATATATAACAATCCAGATTGTACACATGGATTCCATGTCAAAATATATAAATAAAAAATATGGACCCCATGGTCATCAATGTGTTATAATATACAAAAATCCAATATAAAGTATCACAAATCTTTATTATGGCCCAAATGGTCCCCTAGGACACTGATACATTAACTATCAAGTGTTGGCTCTGAAAGTGGCTACACAATGATCAACTAGCACTATGACCTCATATAAGTCTCTATAATATTTTGCCTCACATGTCAGTCTCATGATGTTTATCATCACCCCATCCATCCCACCCATTTTCATGGCCCCATCTACCTCCTCTTTGGGCCTCTTAGCCACCTGTACCTCTCCCATCATATCTCTCATTTGAGCCTACATCTATCCAATCTAAACCTATAAACCTATAATATATGCATCACAACTCTAGATCTAGCTCTATAAAATCACTATCTAGGCCTATAGAGAGGTCACATATCCATATAGTCTTTTAATACACCCCTATGTATTGGCCAACTAGCCATCCCTCTACTTTAACTTTACTTGTAATTGGGCTCAAATCTAGTCTCTCTCTGAAGTAATACCTAAATTATTGAAGACACATGCTTGTACCTCAATACTAAGTCACTCTAGCAATGATCTCTCATCCTTTATCAAAGAAGGCTAGGATGGCCGTACTTCACCTCCACCCCACAAACATGTACCCCGCTATCACTAGCCTATACCCCATTCCCTCCATCCTAAGTCATAGTCATTATTTGACCCCCATCTAGGCCTCCTCAATCCCCCTATCTACATACATAACATCTAGGCATCCCTATCCATCTTGTCCATATTAAATCATGACCTCTCCTCTCCTCTCTTATCTCCTCCCAACCTTTCCTATGCTTGTAATAATCTCCTCACCACCCCCTTCCTCACTGTATCCCTACATTTGAGTAACCTAACCATCAACCTTTGTGTCCACCATATCGTATAGGTTGATATCACACCTAGATTTAGGATAGGATTCTGAAAATCCCATGCTATAGGGGAAATACTATCATAATATACACATGTGAAGGATCTATCCACTAGTGTCCCTCATTATAGCCTCTCCCAATCACTCTATTCAAATAGGTGTTCCTCCTTTGGAACATCTTGAGACATCCCAAACTATCTCTACACCTGATCTAGTTTGTAACACTCAATGATATAATCTATATGACCTATGAGGTAACACTCTATCAACATGTACTAGGTGACCTATGCCTCATCCTCTCATCCAAACTAAATCCCCCTATAAGGCATCCAAGTAATGTGCCCTGGTTATAATCTATCTAATGCTTGCTTTTAAAATCTCATCTCCCTTGCATATACTCTCTATATGCCTAGAAAGATATAACAACAAAATATAATTAGCTCATGTGGTTGTCTAAATGCATGAGTGCCTAAGGGATGCTCTATCCCTATGTGCTCCTAGCTCTATATCTATATAAATAGTGAAGGACCTAGGATTTTGGCTACTCTATAGGCTCCCATATGTAACTCCCAATATAAATGATCCAAAACTACTAAACCTTAAGAAAATACTCTAAAGTCCTACACCATATATGATACTACATCCCAAATCCCCAAGTGAAACCACTATCTACTCTTGTTTGAAAAGAGTATGATAGTCACTAGAGACATCAATACTATTGTTATTCTATCAATGTCCCCTCCCTTAGACACCTATTAATATCCACTTGTGTGTCCCACACACCAATCCACATCCTCCCTGCTAATCTTTGTATTATCACATTGTGTGTGGTTGCCAATAGATTTTTCACCCTATGATTAGTAGCTAAAAAATCCATTACACATCCTCTAAGGTGATCATCATTTCTCTCATAACAAAGTGGAAGGTACTCATCTCTAAGTACCATCTCTCCACTAAAGATGTAATTAGAGTTTGGTCAATCCTCACCATGGGTATGGTCACAACATATTATAATCACACTAGCTATAACACACCATACTCCTCTAGGATAAATTTTTTTATCTCATGAAGTACCTAGGGCCACCATAATTGAGATGCCATAATTCCTAATTCTTCTTACACTAATCATACATCTTATCACTAAATTCATCCAATCATACATACACTTTTATCCTATCCTACCTAATCACCTTACTACCTTAACTAACTTGTCATCCATTATAATCCCTCCCTCCACTTATTTACCTAATACCTAATTCATCTTTTCTTAATCCTCTTTACCCTAACCCTAACCCCAAGACCTAAACCTTGTAAACTATTTTTATAACCCGCCAAACCTCCACTTTACTATCATTTACCTACTTCTAAGTTACTATCCTCCTAACTAACTCACTCCCTCACCCCACCTACATCTCTAACTTAATTAAGTTACCTCCATCTATCCTTAATACCCCCACCCATCCTCCCTCTCCTATACATCCTATTTACTCACTCACTACCCTCCCCTATCCCCTAAGTCCCTAGCCTAACATCCTATCTATCCACTACTTAACCCTTTAACTCATCTACCACAATATTTATAATCATGATTCAGCCTTAACCATGACCTTGATAATATTGTAACTTGCATCTCAAAGTTTTTAATAACCATGACTATAACCTCATGGTTATACAAAAATACAACTCACTTTTCATGATATCATGATATAACAAATCACTTCCTA